>OX451736.1:501283183-501604797 GCA_948472305.1 Vicia faba
GAATTTAAATTATCCTAATTAACCTAATTAATTAATGAAATTAAATATTTTATAAAAAAACCTAATTCTAATGTTTTTTTTTTGTGTTTTTATGATTTTAAGATTTAATAAAAAAAATATTTTTAAAACAATTAAAAATAAATAAAACAATAAAAAGGTTAAAGAAATTAAAACAAAAAATTAAAATGGGCTTGATGCTGGAAGCAATTTGGGGGCGTGGAATTGAATTTGTTAGGCCCACAATAGTTGGCCTATCTGCCTGGTGCGTGATTCAGTGAGGCTCTCATATGAGGGTTCATCATGCGCTGCTTTTGCTGGACACTTAGATCTGATCACGTGATGGACCTGATGGTTGAGATCATGGGCGCATGATGGGCATTTGGTAGTGAGGCATATGGGATCTGCAAGAAACAACTCAGAAAATAGGAAAATGTTGAGACCTGGGATCGAAACCAGGTCCTTCACCTCAAAGGGCCACGTCTGGACCAACTATGCTGGAACGCTTGTTTCTCAATATAATAAACAAATAAAATATAAGCCAAACAAAGTAGCATGCCCAGAAAAAATGCGCGTGATTCAAACTGTCCAACCAAGCTTGGACACGCCATCATCTTCCTCGCTGGAACTGTTGTTTTATAAAGGACTTTTACCTACAGTCCAATTTGTCACTATAGGCTATAGTGACGGTTTTTTATTGTAGCTATAAACCTGTAAAACTCTAAAATACAATTAAAGCAGAATAAATTCCATCCAAAGACATGGATCGACTGCAAATCAACCCCTGAACACGAAGAGGCCCTTAATTTGGCCCAATTTCGCCTGTGTATAGAGTTCCCAATTTGGGACCTCAAAACCCTAGCAATGGCATATCACACATCCTGCATCTAAACACAAATTCAACTATACAAAAAGTTTACACACATTCATATGAACAATAATACGTGGTCAAAACAAGTTTATGGTACATGAATCGATGAATTCGAATTTGAGAAAAAGAAAGCAAACCACGGGTGTGGATGGTATGATTTTGGGAGCTTTGATGTTGGGAAACGATTGGAAGAGCCTCTGGGAGTACCAAGTAATGTATTGCAATCTTCAAATCTCCTTGAGGAGGGTTGCAATATGGAATCCAAATTGAGTTTTTCTTGAATTTTTGGAAGCTTGATATGAGTTATCTTGGCTGCAAAACCTTCAAATTTTTTCGTCCCCTATGACTTGTGAATGTTGTATTTAAGTAATGGATTGAATTAAGGAAAATAATGCTTCCACGAATTCTCCTAGATTTGTAATGACTTGGTATAAGTAGTGAATCAATCTAGGGTAATAGAATTGGAAAGAATCAAAAGATGTTATGGTCATGAATTTTGATTCCAATCTTTCCAAATTTGAAGATTTCCTCTTGTTTGGGAGCTTGCACAATTTTGTTCCTTACTTGACAGCTCATAAGATATTCAATCAATGCGAAAACAAATCTTATCCCATTTATTTGATTTATTTTTAATTTTATTTTATTTTATTTGAATTTTAACTAAATAAAATCAAAACAAATTAAATAAATAAGTGAATATGGCATGGAGGGTCCCATAGGTCGTGGACCATGTTAGGACTGAGATTCAATCTTGAAAAGATGGGCCCATGTGGAAAAAATGCAATTTTGGGCATTGTTGACTTTGTGCAAATTTCCAAAAATGGCCAACTTTGACAATGCATATCTCTCTCAATTTTGACCCTAAGAGGATGTTCTTAGACTTTTTAGAAAGCTTAGGATGTCCTCTAAACAACCCTTTTGGTTTCATCTCCATTGGATCTTCCATGTTCATGTAATAAGCTTTGACCCAAAAAGTGTTTTTGTCAACTTTTGAAAAGGACCTATAATGTCTGAATTTATATCTTTCAATGAGTGAATTTCTTGAACTTGAGGGCTGAAGATGAGTTGTAGGGAATTGGATTCTCTTCAAAATGAGCCTAGATGAGAAAGTTATGCCTGGTCAAAGTTTGGTTTACTTTTCCTATAGGAACCCTAATTTAGCAACTTTTGAGTTTTGATGAATTAGGAGCATTCCTTGAGGAATCATGATCCACCCTTGATAAAATGATGGATATAATTTCAAAATGTTTATGTTGACCAAAATTTTTGAAGTTTGACTGTATATGGATCACAGTCGACTTTTGATCTAGTACAGTTGATTTTCAGGCATTTGAGCAGTTGATTGAGTAAACTTCTTGTGCAAGGAATGAAACTTGGAATGGATGATCTTGAAGACATATTAGGGAAATGGAAACCATTTAGGACCCTTGGAAATCAAACATATTGATGAGGATTGAAACCCTGGTTTGAGGTTCACTGACTTAGCAGAAGGATTTGTCTGGTCAATCCTTAGTCAACTTGAGCAATTGAGGACCTCTAGGAGTATGTTTTGAGTAAAATGATAGGGAAAATTTTGGGGTGCAATAGTGTGCAATTATAAGTTTTAGAGAGTTTGAGTGAGTTTGAGGGCTACTGAAATTGTTTCTTGGCTTGCAAATAGTGTCTCTATTTATAGAGAAGAGGTTTGGAACTCAAGTTGATCAGAATTCAAAATCACATGTTAAGCTCAACATGTGATTTTCTTGAAAAATCAAGTTTCAATGCCTTGTAACTTTGATCATAGAGTGGTTAAACACTTTAATCACAGTTCTTATGACTTTGTAGATAGAGTGTGATCATAGGGAACAAGTTAGAGGCTCAAGAATTGACTTTGCGCATAAAGCTTGCTTTTCAAGAATTGTAATGTTAACTTTCTCCCCAAAATGGCAAATTGACTTTGACAATGCTTAAACCACTTGGATCATAGCTCAAAAGTTTGTGTAATCCATTAATTATGGGTAAATACACAAGTTAGAAGGCATGAAAAGCAAGATTATGCAGCATAGCATTGAGATTGGATTATGTGTTCATCAAGAAATAACTTGTAATTCAAGAATGGATGTCCAACTTCTTCTCTTCGAAACTTCTAGCTCAAGCATGATATCTTCAATTTATTTGACATTTTGGAAATATTAAAACATTGTATACAACCTTAATTTAAACCACTTTGTCTAAATCAAATTGGAGCTAGGTTAAAATTGGCCAAGAAGTTAGGACAAAAACTGCCTAAACTTGCTAAATTTTTCACTAAGTGTTTTATGAAAAGTGGCATGACTTTATGAGCTTATATCTTCAAACCTAAGAATTTTTTGGACATCAACCATGAGGGACAAAGTTGTAGAATTCATCAATATCTACAACTTTCATGTTTAAATTTTTCCTTGAATCATCTTGCATCTTGGTGAAAAATTATCATGAAGTAGTGAAATTGTCAAGGTTAAAAACACATAATTTTTCTAAGTATTGAAAACTTTGACTTTTTATGGACTTTATTGACTTTCTTGATTCTTGTTGACCATGTTTGATATTTTTGAATGTCTTGATTAATTTTGATCTTTGAAATTCAATGTTGACCAAAAAGTCAAAGTTTGACTTTTTGTGTATCAGTTAACTTTTCATCAGTTGATCCAAATTTCAACTATCAATCAATTGATCTTGAGAAATTATTTGAGACTTGAAATTAGGTCAAGGTGTTGTGTTTGAATCCTTAAGATCATGCGTCAAGCCATTAGTTCATGTACTAGGTCAAAAGTCAATGATCAGTCATTCTCAATAAAACCCTAATTTTGACAATTTTGCCCCTTTAATGATTTGAGTGTTTTTCTTGAGGAATTATGATCAACCCTTGATAAATTGATGGTTATTACCTCAAAATATTTATGTTGGCCAAAAATCATGAAGTTTGACTGTATATTGACCATGGTTGACTTTTTATCCAATACAGCTGATTTTTAGTCATTTAAGCATTTGATTGAGTAAATTTGCAATGCAAGGCTTGAAACTTGACATGAGCATTCTTGGTGACCTATAATGAACCATGAAGGTAATTTGAAGAATTAAAAGTACAATTGTCCTTGAGAAAACCAAAACCCTAATTTGGAGGCTTAGTGCTTAGGAGGTGAGCTTGTCAGACCAAACCCTTGAGAACCCTTGAGCATTTGAGATCTTTGGTGAGAAATGTCTTGACAAAAGAGAGGAAACTTTTTTGGGTACAACACCCGCAGAATAACTTCCATGGGGTTATACCCATAGAATATTCTTAACTAGCTCATCTTCAACGAAGATATATTTCACCAACAGATAAGGGAATATGATTTTTTCCCCGATAATGTATCCAACCTACGAAGTCCCAATCTCCATCGGAGACTATGGAATCAGTAAAGTTTATGGGAATTCTCTTCCCCAACTGAGTTTATTTCTCCAACACTGTAAAATCCCCTGCAGAATTCCCTTTCTCCAGCAAGGCTCATATTCTCTAGCATAGCTCATGTCCCCAACAAGGGTATTTACTCACCAAAGTATTCCTCCATCAAAGTTTAGATTTTATTTCCCTAACAGGATTTATTTCCCCAAGCAGGGTTTATTTCCCCAATGGAGTCCAATTTCCCCAGCTTGAGTCTATCTCTCTAACTACTACAGATCACCGGCAAAATTTCTCTCTTTAGTAAGGGGCAGTCCAGACCACTAACCCCAGAGAGTTGCTATGGAATCTAAAGAAAGTTTGGATATCGTTTAAGCTTATCCTCTTAAGACAATTCGACATCCATATCAGAAACTCGGCCAGACAACACTTCAAGAGGTTATCCATCTCTTTTATCCCCAGTCATGGTATAAAAGAATTAAATTCCCCAGTCGAACAATGAACGACCAATGTTCTTGAACTCTTCTCCACTAACAGAAATCAATATTCTCCGACAGAGTTTCCTCAAACAGAAAGCAGGAATCCCTATAAATATTGAAGATACACATATTCTTCATCCCCAACAATAGTCAGGGATTTATTTTCCCAGTTAAAGAATGCTGCGCGAAGTTGCTAATGCACTTCAACAACATCTCGCATTCATACATCATATATAAACATCATAGCATATGAACTCTTTTTATTTTGAGAATATAATTACACAATGCATTTCATACATCATGACATTGCATACAGTTAACTCTTTATCTTTTCAGGTAAATATCCACAAACAGATTCCTTAGAGGCTATATCTGACAAATAGTTACTTAAGCACTTTCCCAATAAATTCATGCTAAAATAGCACCTCTCCTAGTTGAAGTAGGGCGTAGACATCTTCTAGTTCGGATGAAATCAGACGTAGATTTCTTTTTGATGCTCTTTTTAGAAAAGTTGGACGTGGACTCTTTTCGGCACCTTTTTTAGTTAAAATCGAGCGTAGACATCTTCTAGTTTGGATGAAATCAAGCGTAGATTTATTTCTGATGCTCTTTTGGAAAAAGTCAGACGTAGGCCCTTTCCGGTACCTTTTCTAGTTGAAGTCGGGCGCAAACATCTTCTAGTTTAAATGAAATCAGGCGTAGATTTCTTTCTGATGCTCTTTATGGAAAAGTCTGGCGTAGACTCTTTCCGATACCTTTTCTAGTTGAAGTCGGGTGAAAACATCTTCTAGTTGTGATGAAATCAGGTGTATATTTCTTTCTGATGCTCTTTTTAGAAAATTCAAACGTAGACTCTTTCTGGTACCTTTTCTAGTTAAAGTCGAGCATAGACATCTTCTAGTTTGGATGAAATCATGCGTATAATTCTTTGATGCTCTTTTGGAAAAAGTCAGACGTAAACTCTTTCTGGTACCTTTTCTAGTTGAAGTCAGGCATGGATATCTTCTAGTTCGGATGAAATCAAGCGTAGATTTCTTTCTGATGCTCTTTTGGAAAAGTCAGACATAGACTCTTTCCAGTATCTTTTCTAGTTGATGTCAGGCCTAGACATCTTCTAGTTCATATGAAATCAGACGTAGATTTCTTTCAGATGCTCTTTTTGGAAAATTCGGGCGTAGACTCTTTCCGGTACCTCTCCTAGTTGAAGTCGTGCATAGACATCTTCTGATTCAGATAAAATCGAGCGTAGATTTATTATGATTATTCTTTCGGACAAAGTCGGGCGTAGACTTGTTCCAAATACATCTTCTAAGACAAAGTCGGGCGTAGACTTAGTCTATTTTTCTTATCAATAGTTATCCTAGATGCCATCTATAAGCCCATCTCCAACGATTCTCCGTCACTTCTCCAAATGGAATCTTTAAGCTCATTCCCAGTATAATTAACCAATAGTGTTACTTTGTGTAAATATGTATACTTTGTATAAATTGAGTTTTCGATTCATTTGTGTATCATTTGATAGTTTTGATGTCTTTTTGTAGGTATTACCACGTATTTGGAGCATTGAGGAATAAGGTTCCGGATGCACGGCCCCGGATAGGAATTTTTAGACAAAGTCAAGAAATAAAGATGCTTTAGGACGCGCTTAGCACGCTCCCAGCATGGAATCTAGAGCAGAGGCAGTGAGTTTGGCGATAAGCCTGGTATTTGGTGCTTAGTGTCGTTTAAGGCGGTTTTAGTTGAATAAATGGGGGGCGCTTAGCACGATTTTTGGGGCTAAGCGTAGTCTGCGTATTTTAGCTTTGTATAAACAACTTAGAATAGATTTTTGTTAGGTTTTATCACCCTTTTCCCCTTTGGAGAGGCTCTGATCCAATTTTGATAGTTTAGAGGTTTAGGAAACATCATTGGGTACTACATATTACCGATTGGATATGGGTTGTCTCGAATTGTGTTGACACCGTGAGAAGTTTCTGCTTCTTCTATGTCTCCCCTGTGTAACATTCCAATGGTGGGTGTTGTATGTATACTTTTACTCTTATTGTATGTACATTTGTTGATCATGGAGTTGTATAAAATCTCTTTTACAAATTAATATCGATGTTTGTTCTTGTTTTTGCTTTTTGCGGAGGTTGGGTTTGCCATAGACATATGCTCTCTAAATCTCTACATGAATGAATATCTATTAAATTTTGAATTCTAGACATAGGGTTTAGTCCTGATAATTGCTTATGCGTCGAAGCTTAATGCTTCTGCGTTGTCGAGTTGCACACAAAATCGCCTATGAGATAACATGTTTGTTCTCTCAACTTTGGGTTAGACATAATCTATGTTGTGGGTGATATGTGATGGTATTGACGAGTAATTTAGGTTGAGTGCAATTGATCGGCGAGTTTAAGTATTTGATGGGTAGAATTAAATGCAATTCCATACCAAATTCTCTTAGACTATTAAGATTGTTTAATTACTTTATTTACTTTTCCCGGATTTTACTTCCAAACCCAAATCCAAACTTAGAAGGATTGAGACTGTCAAACGATAGATTTTCTCTCTCACTAATCCCAGTGGAGACGATATGATAAAACTAAATAAATACTTAATTTTTCTTGTTGCTTTACCGCTTCACGAAAATGGTACCGTTGTCGGGGATTGATGTTGATATTAACTATATCGTGATAGTTTTGCTTTCTAAGTTTCGTAAATATATCTATATCGTATATTTGTAATTGTTTCTCATAATTATGAATAATGCATACTTGTTGATAGATACATGTTTGGTGTTGTAAATCCACACTTTTTATGTTGTGTTTCTCAAAGTAGTGCAAGTGTGTGTATAAATGTGTTGTATATCAATTATGTTCAAGTGTTGTTGTGAATTTCTTGTTTTCGTAATGTTTGCGTAAGTGCTTGTTAGGACACTTTTTTTGGTCGTGCGTTGAAGAAAAGCATCAGGTGAGGAGAGGAAATTTGTATCTATGCACAGTATAGGCATCAAGCATACAACGTAAAACAATCATGTTTTATTGTTTTTCATTGTGTTAGTTTAGGTAGTGTGTTGATTGTTGTTTAAACAAGTTGAAATTGGACCTATTTTAAAATCTCAAATCTTCACTTTTAACTTGTTTAAAGTTATGAGAGCATGGTTTTATTATCTTGAGGAAGTGTGTATGTGTGTAAATTTTGTTTAGTTGTGTAGTTTATATTATGTAGGTGATTGTGAAGGGTGCTTTAGAGCTGCAAGATTGTTGTCTTGTTTTTTTCCTACTGGTGTAGCGCGCTTAGCGCGTGTTTTGGCGCTTAGCGCAATCTGCTGTGATGAGTCAGTGATCTCTTTTTGCTTCACTTGGCTTTCCTATTTCTCATTTTCACCAAGGCTTTTAATAGTAAACATTAGTGTTATTTTTCTAATAATTTTTGTTTGTTGTTTGGACTCTAAATTTTGGTCCGGTAACTTGAAGAATTTTACGGTGATTTTTGGATTTTGATTGTTTCAACTTGCGGATGTATGGTGATGATAGTTTTTGAAGTTGGTTCACGCCAGGTACTCGCTTATTTCTTTCTATAGCATAACATGTTTAGTAAATTTATCATTTGTATAATTACTATATCATTCATTCTTTTCGCATTACTTGCTTTTTGATTGAATCACTTTAGTTCATTTTTACCCATAAATGTGAGGAAGCTTTCCATTGTTCATATATGCTGGAGGCCACAATTCTTGTTTTAGCTAGATTTTATTATGCTTAATATTTTATTTTGTGTTGATTGTATGAATGATGAAAAGGATCAAGGCATTTTGTTTCATTTTGAACATAACTACCCTGACCAAATAGCGAATTCACCTTATGAGTCTTTGATCATTTGTAACCCCCTTTGAGCTTTTTGCCAATGTCCATGCTGTTTTTGATAAATGCTTGTCTATGGGTGTTTTATTTTCCTTTTTGAATGGATGTTGATTCGTTTATTTTTCATGAACCCTCAACCATGACTTTTGGTTTGAATTTTACCTTGCCTTAGAAAGTAGGAAGTATACACACTTTCATGTTGCTTGAATTCAAGTTGGGGAGAGGAGTGTTTGCTTACTTATATAGTGGTTGCTATGAGGTTGTGTAAAAGAAAAAGAAAAAAGAAAAAAAAGTGAAAGAAAAAGAAAAGAAAAAAAATGAAAGAGAAAGAAAAGAAAAAGGAAAAAAATGAAAAAGCTTTGAAAAACAAAAACAAAAAGAGTATGGAATAATATTATGTTAATAAGTATGTGATTGGTTTGTGAAATTTGGAATGAAAGAAGAAGTTTGATTATAATTTTGTGTGTGAACTTTTGTGGCTTGATCACTCCCTTAGGTTTAGGAAAGTTTTTGTTTCAATTAGCTTTAGGAATTACCCCTTGTTTGTAACCAAGCCACATTACAACCTTGAAAAGCCCTTATGATTCTTGTCTTTATATTTTCAATATGAGTTTTTGGATGAATACATAATTTAGTCTTTTGTTTGCAATATTTTTGGATGAGTGTCAAGTTCTTCACTTTTGTATTTTATTCATCTATCGATGAATTTTACTAGGTGTTATTCATGATAAAGCTTATTTTATTTTAGAATGTTTAGTATGATTTTTGTAATTAGGATTCGTTTCGTTTACATGTTGTCGTTGTAAGATTGTGGTAAGTATTTACTTTGTTTGTGCATTTTTGTTTGAACCATACATTTGTTTTCCGTTTTAAAAAACTTGTTGATTCATGATTCTTTGGTTGATTACTTTTGTTCTTTGATTTGTTTGGCCTTCTTTGAGGACAAAAACTTTCAAGTTGGGGAGAGTTTAATAAGTGCAAATTGTAGCTATTTTTGTATATACTTTTTGTTGCACTTATCGACTCTTTGTTGTTATTGTCGATTGAATAAACCCTAATTGTGTGTAAATGTGCATACATTGTATATAATTGAGTTTTCGATTCATTTGTGTATCATTTTATAGTTTTAATGTCTTTTTGTAAGTATTATCACGTATTTGGGGCATCAAGGAATGAGGTGTCAAAGGCACGGTTCCGGATAGGCATTTTTGGATAAAGTCAAGAAATAAAGATGCTTTAGGTCGTGCTTAGTGCACTCCTAGTGCGGAATCTGGAGCAGATGCAGTGAGTTTGGTGTTAAGCCTGGTATTTTGTGCTTAGTGTCGTTTAAGGCGGTTTAGTTGAATAAATGAGGGTGCACTTAGCGCGGTTTTTAGGGCTAAGCGCGGCCTGTGCATTTCAGTTTTGTATAAATAGATTAGAACATATTTTTGTTAGGTTTTATCATCCTTTTCCCCTTTGGAGAGGCTCTGGTCCAATTTTTATACTTTAGAGGTTTAGAAAACACCATTGGATGTTACATCTTGTCGACTGATTTTGGGTTGTCTCAGATCGTGTTGACACCACAAGAAGTTTCCACTTGTTCTCGGTCTTCTTTGTGTATCATTCTAATGGTGGGTGTTGTATGTATACTTTTACTCTTATTGTATGTACATTTTTTGATCATGGGGTTGTATAAAATCTCTTTTACAAATCAATATCGATGTTTGTTCTTTTTTTTTCTTTTTGCGGTGGTTGGGTTTGCCATAGACATATGCTCTCTGAATCTCTACTTGAATGAATATCTATTAGGTTCTGAATTCTAGATATAGGGTTTAGTCTTGATAATTGCTTGTGTGTTGAAGCTTAATGCTTCTGTGTTACCGAGTTGCGCGCGAAATCGCCTCCGAGATAACATGGTTGTTCTCTCAACTTTGGGTTAGACATAATCTATGTTGTGGGAGATATGTGATGGTATTAACGAGTAATTTAGGTTGAGTGCAATTGATCGGAGAGTTTAAGTATTTGACGGGTAGAATGAAATGTAATTCCATATTAAATTCTCTTAGACTATTAAGATTGTTTAATTTCTTTATTTACTTTTCCCGCTTTTTACTTCCAAACCCAAATCCAAACTTAGAAGGATTGAGACTGTCAAACGATAGGTTTTGCCTCTCACTAATCCATATGGAGACAATATGATAAAACTAAATAAATACTTACTTTTGCTTGTTTCTTTACCTCTTTAACACTCCCCCTATCACACACAATCAATCCTCTCTCTCAAGGGAAAATCCAAATCTCTAGAAAACAAACCAAACCTGAACACTATAGGTTTACACATCAGAGGCACATGCAGTAGAAGAAAATACACCTCACAAATAACACCATAGTTATGGCAGCAATTGTTGCACAACCAAGCATAACAATCCATCATGCTCCCCCTAAATAGTTGCATTCAGAAAGCAACCACAAATACTACTCTCCCTTAGTAGTAGCACAACATGTCACAATGCTAAATCAACATGTTAAGACATGTGATGTTACATTAGGATACAAAACACAACCAACACTTTACTCCCTCTTTTTAGCCAAAATATTGACAAAAACTGGAGTAAATGTTCACAATTTAGAAACACACATATTGTACACTAGTAATACCACAGATGGAAACACACACACTCTTGGTCAGATTATGGTGTTCTTCCACCTCTTCCCTCTTTCAAAGAGCCTTCTACATTCCTTGGTGTTGTAGCCAGCCCCACTATCTTGCAGAACACCTTCCTTCCATACCTTCTCAATAAAAATTTGTTCAGGCATGTCATGCCTCAAAGTATAGAGGAAAGATGCAGTAATAGTTGTATTCCTCCATATCTGCAATTGCTATACTCCTTAATAATACAAGTTTCAACCAGTCTGCAAGAGAGTTTTTGTAGTCGCGATGATGAGCAGAAGCATTAGTAAAGATCCAAGCACCAATGGAAAACATTGATAAGATCCAAGTATTGATGAGAAGCCTTCAAGATTCTTGAGGTGGTATTCCAAATATTGTTCTCCAATTTATTTGTTTTCAATCCCTTATTTTTTTCATGGACCAATTATTTTGAATTTTAGTCCATAGGGATACCCTAACTTTTTCCTAAGTCAAATTTTCTTATTTTCTTTGACTTAGCAGGTTTCTCCTTTTGAATTTATTTTTGATTTTTTTTCTATTTTGAACATTTGTGACTGCCATGTTAACTTTGTAAGCTTGTCTTCATTCGATCTTGAATGATGTATTGAGGAGGAAAACATTGTGGGTTTTATCTTTGTTGACTCCTCAACCTTGGATGATAGATGTAAGGAAAAGGATGTGCTTGAACCTTTTTTTAGATGGACTTGATTCTCTTGATATTATAATGCATTATTGAGTTAATTGAAATCTACCTTGCCCCTGGTTAAAATCAAGTTTTTTTTTAATAGAAAATAGAACAAAACTCCAACTCCTGGCTCGAGGGGGTTAACTACGGATTAACTCGTTATTTCTCCACTGTTTAGGAATTGAAACAATGTCTTACATCGTCAGCTTGGTCTTACCATTAAAAACATACGTTTAGAAAAATTCAGTTATTTAGTTTATATCATTCTCCCTCAAAGTTTGTTAAAGGTGAAAGATGGAAAAGTGAAAAGCGAAATGGAAAAGTCGTTGATTATATATGGAAAGTGATGAAAGAGTGAAACGAATGAATTGAATTTGAAAACGTGCATGCTCATTTTATTCAAATTAATAGTCAAAAGATACTAAGTTACAACAAATGAAACTTAACAATTAGGAAATTAAAATTTCTAATTGTTAAACTTATGGAAGAGCTTCTTTGTTAATCCACTTGACTTTAAGAGATATACTTCTTAGTTCTTGTTGGACTAGTAAAATTATGGGGTGATCTTTGATTCTTCTTGGGCATACCTATTTCGTGAGGGTGTTGCTCTTGTTCATCACCAATGATAGTTACATTTGAGGCATTATGTAGGCCTTTGTCTTGTATGAATAAGGGTTGCCTTCTCTCATCAATAAGATTTATAGGACCAAGCTCAATTGAGTCTCTAATGTTTGACTTCTCCTTCATCAATCTAGGATTTTCTTGAATTCCTTCACAACTTTCTTGAAGAATGCTTGGAATTTGTTCTTGAGCATCGGGAAATCCGCTAACTGGATATATCAATCAAGGGCGAAGGTGGAAATATGTATATTTGAATGTATGTAAATGGAAATGCAATGCAACACAGGCGTAGTATGAACGTAAACATAAGGGTACCCTACACGGGTTGAAGGATGAACCTTAGTTTCAGGGATTATGACAGGCCTAAGGAAACCTAAACGGGTTTAGCAATGGAATTGGACTTAATAAAATCCTTATAGGCTAAGGATTGAGACAGACAGGTAGAAATTCCTACAGGCTAGGAATTAGGACTAAGAGTCGAAGATGTACAAAGGAAAACCCCTACAGGCTAGGGATTATAATAGACGGACATGAATTCCTACAGACTAGGAATTGTAATAGACAAATGGAAGTCCTACAGGCTAGGAAATCCCTTATGTACTAAGGATTGATAAATCTAAGGAATCTTAAATGGAAAGGAAGACACCTTATACTGACTTAGGGATTGTGATAGACACAATAGAAATTCTTAAGGGCTATGGATAATGGAAGATAAGAGAGAACCCCTACAGGAAAGGGATTATGACAAACCTGAGGAAACCAAAATGAGTTAGGGATTAAGACTTACAAAAGAAAATCCCTACTGGATAGAGATTACGATAAACAAAAGAAAACCCTACAAGCTAGGGAATATAGTAGACAAAAGGTAACCCTTGTGAGTTTAGGGTAGTGAATACCATATACGGGTTTAGGGTAGTGAATACCCTATACCAATTTTGGGATAGATATGGAAATGAGAACACCCTATATGGATTTAGGGATGGATAGACAAGAGGTAACCCTTGTGGGTTTAGGAATTGTAATAAGATGTCCTACGCGGGAAGGTTCCCTATGAAGGACAAGATGTTAATAAAATATCCTATAGGAGGACTCCTACGATGGTCCTACGGATATTCTACAATTCTCCATAAGGGTAGTTTCCTTAAGGGTATCATGGATGATAGTATAGGGAAAGGCACAAGGGCCTTCCTTAGGTGAAGCCTTTATGTAGACCGAGACTTTAGTATCTTAGGTCATTCAAGGTCTCACCATGAGATTTTTTTTAGGGTTATACAAAGAGTCATTGGCCAAATCCCGAAGTCCTATCTCTAAGAGAGTCTAGCCCTCTAAAATATATTCATTGGAACTCAACCGAATCTCCGCAAAGTCATCACAAAAACTCATAAGGATGTTAAACCCTCTTGGCCAATTGACAATCCTTCTTTCTAAGGTTTGATATTTTTGAAATTTGAAACCCACCATCAATAATATGATAACAAAGCGATAAATAAATGAATAAATAATAGACAGATAAATAAACATGGAAACAAAAACATACCATAAATAGAAAGAACCCATAAAACCCTAGACCTAAAAAATAAGGGATAACTCTAACCTTAAAGTAATGTCCTCAGCAGAGTCGCTGGCTGTCGTAACCGGCAAAAATATGAGTCACCGCCATTAATTTTTGTCCTAAGGACGGGGAAGTAACGGATAACCCTGATGGTTTATAAATTCTAAATTCGCGTGTTCGTTAGATGAAGGGAAGGTTTAGGCGCCCTTCATCTCCCTTGTTCTCAAGAGGAATCCTATTTTAGGTCGTAGGGTAAACCGGTAATTTCTATTTAAAAATTATTGTTTCCATAAGTTTAAGAAAAATATTTAATTTTTTAATAGCGAGACTCGCCTTGGTTTTAACCGCATGCCTACGTATCTCCTTGCGAAGAATCAGAGTCCAATTTCGTAGTTCGTAGTGTTTGGTTGGTGTTTTTTATAGGATTGTGTAGAATTACTTTCGAGTTATCGTTGAACCTTGTCTGAGTTTTGTAGAAGATTGATCGTAGATGCGGTTCGCAGTTAATTTTGAAAGTGATACTATTTAATCCTTTTTTCGAAAATAATCTTGTAGTTTTATTGTGTTAGTAGAAAAATAGTTTGAATTGTTGGTTAGATGTTTTAGATTAATTTTGAATTGTCAAAGAAAGTCGGGTCTTCATCAGAATTAAGTCGCTCTAGGCGAAGTAATTAATTCAATTGAGTCTTGATAAAGAATTTTGATCTTTATCAGAATTAATTCGCTCGAGGCGAAAAAATTTGACTTTATTCATATATCACTTTGAGCGATATCGTTTGATAATTGCCCTAGGCATAAACCAAGTTTGCGTGGATTTTATGTTTTGATGTTAAACAATTAATTGATAAGGCGTTGAACAAAATCAAGATTCGCGTAAATTTTAGATTTTGATTTTGAAATCCTATTATTTATAAAATGTTAAATTAATTATGATTAAAAAAAGTGTTTAAATTTATTTTTGGTATTTTTTTGTTAACGATTTAAATTAGACTAAGATCTAAAATTGAATATACTTAATTATTCTTAAAATTAAATAATTACCTGACTAGAATAGGTGAAGAGATGGGTATTGAAGTAATTGAAGATGGTGTGAGATTGAGATATGGAGCAAAGGCCCATTCCAAAACTAAATTAATTTAACTCTAAGACCAAACAAAATTATGACTTAGAAAACATATGAAAATATATAAAGAAATTTAGTAAAGCAGTTGTACGGGAAGTGATAGTTTTCATATTTCTTTATATTTTTTAATAACTAAATCACTTAAATTAATTTAATAAGTAAAACTAAATTAATTAAATTAAAAAACAAAACAAAACAAACTAAAGAGAAAAAAGCTACTAATTAATAATAACAATCATTAACAAATAAAACAACAAAACTAAAAAAGGGATAATAGATATCAAAAGCATTGTGAAATCGGTATGCATTATTTGGTCCAAATATATTTGTCCACACTAATAAATAACTAACACTTAGCAGAGCAATTGAATTAAAAAAAAAAACAATCTAAAACAAATCAATCCAAATCTAACCTTTTCCCAATGTCTATTCTCTCTCACACTATATTTTCTTCTGATTCATCCTTTCCCTTTAAATGTTAACCTTTTCTCAATGTCTATTCTCTCTCACACCATGTTTTCTTCTGCTTTATCATTTTCCTTTAAATGTTCATTGAGATTTGTTGTAATTTTTGAGGAGATTGGATTTGTAATTACAAATTAATGTGTAATAATCTTTGGAACAAGCCTTATTTCCTCTTGAATTTTCAATTTGGTATTAATCGTATCTAACCAGAGTGGATCGTCAAGGCATGCGAGATGTGAGTTAAGCAGCAATTGAAAGTGAGCTGGAAAGATACCTGCAAGACACTCTGATGCCAAAGTAAGGTTCAAAGCAGTGCGAACAAGTATGAGAGTGAGCATGAAAGAATAAATACCGGACCCTCTCAAGAGAGAGGGTATTTATAACCCCCAGTGCTAGACCAAGATCCCCATCGTTGGGCTGAGCAAGCAGGCCCAAAACAGAGACTGCCAGGTTCTACGTGCGTAGTGAGTCCAGTACGTGGTCCCCAACCTGGATGGATTCCCCCTGATAGTTAGGAGGATATGGATGCAGTCTTTTCGGGACCAAGAAGAATCTGTGATATTTGGGGGTATGGTGAGTCAATCCTACGAGGAGGGTGTTCGCGACGCCTTTATGTTATCGTGGACCCTCCCCACTAGCTGTGGGGTCATTCAGGGGGCTTATCTTGGTCGACGAGAGGAGTGGAGGATGCTCGCGAGATCATCCTGACCGGCGATGAACCTCCTCGTGATTCCTGGACTTATCCCCATACGGCGAAGCCGTGTTTTCTCGACGGGTGAGGTTACTGCCCGACATAGTTGAGGGCAGGCTCGGTCAGTGGGCCTACTTGAGCAGCATAGTTGGATTAGGCCTAGTATGAAGTTGGGCTAAGTGCAAGTCCAGTCCAGAACAAGAGTCTCCCAAGTCGTTTCTCCTGACGAAGGAGTTATGACTTAAGTCCAACTTCGCCTTATGGCGAGCATAACCTCACTAGGGATCTTCTACTGCATTGAGGGAAATTTATTGCATCGAGGGAAATGTATTGCATTGAGGGAAATGGTCATCACAACGCGCGTGACCTCGAGCAGAGGTTGGAATTGGCTTAATGGGGAACGTTTCAATTCTTCCTCGACTCGCGGGGAGAGCAAACCACGTAGGGTGTGGGCACATGGCGTGACCATTGGGATAGTAATGATGGCATAAGGAGTAGGGGTAATTATTATCTGAGCGCGTAGGTGGCAAGGAGAAATGCGGCGACGGTCTTCCAGATCTGACGCTTCGTATTCCATGCCATTCCTATATATAGTGGCTTGGGGCCCATTTTCCACATTTCAACTTTCGCTCTACAGTTTTCTCTGTTGCATATGTCGTTTCTCTGCTTTACCACCGTCAACACCGTCATAAGACCACCACGGATTCTCCATCTACTTCTTGATCAAGTAAGTGTTTTCCGCTTTGAATGTTGTTTATGATTGGCTTTTTTGATGATTCTCTATAGAAATTGGTATCCGGGGGAGGGGGGTTCTCGCTCGGGGCGTTCATATATTCACGTGTAACATTTGCGAATAGGCTCGTCATATTCATTTCTTCTCCGCAAAATTCATGAAAATACCTGTGACATCCATCTGTTCCCCGCAAAATTCATGAATTTTGTGTCGGGAATTAATATTTTCCCTGGTGAATTCATGAATTTGTCCGGCAAAGTCGTATGTTCCTTGTAGAATTCATGGAGATACTTGCGATATTTATCCCTTGCCCGAGTTACCCATGAAAGATGTGTTTCATTATTATCATCGCGGTGCAGCCTCACGAGATTTTTATAAGTTTCATGTGTTGATCGTGGGTCATGTATGTTCCTCACTGCTCGAGTGATCATCGACCTACTCTGGGCGTAGCCATCCCCTTTTCACTCGTGCTGCGATGGAGGGGTGGATGTGATTTTGCTGTCGAATTCACTGGTTTCCTCTTCTTTATAGGTGAAATGGCCGATACTCCAGAGTCATCCAAAGCATATAGACGTCGAAGAGACAAGTACTGTCGAGGAAGGGATCCATTTGGTCGACACCGTCGATGACCCTGCGATGTCCTGAGTCGGGCCAGAACCTAGAGGGATAGATTCGGTCTATAGTTATAGCAGAAGGGGGGCCTATACCATTATCGAGCATGGCGGAGACATAGAAGGTTTTTGTTGGAACTTCACGATCTTGCGACCAACTCCCATGCCCAGGATATGCATAGAGTTCGAGGATGACTGCTTCCCTATGTATGAGGTCATCTTCAAAGACTTAGAGCTTAATTTACTCTTCAATGATTTCCAGATGGGCGTGCTTAACCATTTGAGCCTGACACTCTCTCAATTACATCCTAATGCGATCGCCTTCCTCCGAGCTTTCAAAATCACTTGTCAGTTCCTAAGGATCGGGGAAACCATTCCTCTGTTCTTCAGGGTTTTTAACCTGCAACGAAAATCTAGGGGTGGGAAACATAGTTGGGTTTCCTTGAAGAAGTCGAAGTGAATTTTTAGGATGTACATGGATTATGTTCACGACTTCAAGGATAGGTGGTATATCGTGTAACCTTCGTCTCAGACGGTTGTGGATGTCGTGTTTGACCCAGTTCAAGTAGTGGATAAAGACGGGGAGGTATGCTATGACGAGGAGGGCAATCCAGAGATTGGGAGACTTTCGAAGTTCCCTATCCACTGGTGCTCGGGTCACTACGAGCATCGTCTTGGATATTACCACACCCCTGCTGGCAGTATGAGTGCCAAGGATGAGGAGTCCTACGGTATCCTTAACCGATTCGTCGATGGGTTCTTTCCCTCAAGGTGGGTTATGAAGAAAGGACATGACATTCTTGACGAAGATGGTGAACCGATGTTCAAGGTGCGCCTGATCAACACCAAGGTGCTTGTGGAATTTCGAACTTACCGGTAAGCCGTAAACCTTCTAGGTTTGTGCTCGCGTGATTTATTGAATTTTTACTTCTTGAGCTATTTGTTTATGTCCTTTTAACGAGACTAACTCGGGGATATCATTTTTGTTTTCACGTGTAACATGGCGGAGCGTCGTGAACGACTATGGAAGCTGACCCAGGAAAAGAAAAATCATAAGAGGTTGGTGAAGCCGCACAAGCCCACATGCCTTGGTTCAGTCTCAGAGTCAGCCAGAGATGGTTCAAGTGGGTAATCGGGTGCCCGCGACGCTGTACAACAAGCGGTTGTTCTGAGAAAGAAGAGAAGTCGTCTAGAAGGTGGATTTACAAGTGCAGTCGAGGAGGGCGTGACGGCCTAGGACTTCAACCTTCCCCCTTGTTTTGTGGAAAAAGACTTCTTCAAGGGTTACCCTCTGACTGTGTCCGATACTGAATCTGACATTATCACACGCCTCGATGAGGAGGGTCGAAGGAAGCACCTGGCTTCCAGGATGGTTGGTTTGATGAAGGTCGCAGAGATGGTCGTTGTCCTTGCAGTTGAAGGAGATGACTCTTCCAGACTGGTGAGGGAATTGGAGTCGGAGAAGGAAACTCTTCGGGCAAAGATACAAAATTTAAAAAGTTCCCTCGAGTGGAGCAAGGAGAAGTTTCAGGTGCAGGCCAACGAGTTAATGAGGGAGAAGGAAAAACTGCCAAAGCCTATGAGGAAAGGGACTCCCTGTTGCTTGAGAAGTAACAGTTACAAAAGGAGGTCACTGATTTGAAGGATGCAATGTTGCCCGTGGACAGCGAACCTGAAGGAGTTGCTAACTTGCATTCCCGGGTAGAGCTAATTGCTCGGATCCAGATCCTCGAGTCTGATTGCATCGAAAATTTGATCGACGACTTTGAGAATGCACTGACCCAACTATTTGTGCTGAATCCTGGTCTTAACACTGATGGTGCTGGGGTATTGTCCCGTCATTGATGGCCGGGTTGTTCCCCCTCCTGACTCCCCCGAGGTCAAAGTGAGCATTTCCTCGGAGTGATTAGTTTTTCTGATATTTTGGATGTTTGTATTCGGGGCTTGAGTGCCTGTACTTATTTTAATATTCAGACAATGTTGGCCTCTGTGGTTGACATTTATAAATTTTTCTAACTTGTCTTTATTCCTTTATGTTTTCGTAGATGTTTGCTAGCTATCTGTTCGTCGTTGTTTTTGACTTGTTTATTTTGTGAAAATTTGTGATTTTCATGAGTGGAAATTTATGCTCGACCTTGTTGTGGACGACACATGTTGGGATGTTTCGAGGGGGGGGGGGGGGGTGGAGTAGGGATCCTCATAACGAGCTCAAGATCGCGGTTGGGATCTTAAGCTCGTGGCGTGAACTGCCCATCGCAAGCTTGGTGTTTTGCCTATTGGGTACTTCAACAGTAGATCTCGATTGAGGTGTCTCTGTTGGGCTAAGGATCTATTTGAGAAATGAACAGCAACCCGTCGACATTGATGTTTGGAGGCCATGTCCGTACCTTAACATGCCTATTTGGTCGAGCTCGTCCCTTCGTTGGTTGGAGAGGAATGGTCTACTGCTAGTGCCTGTAGTAAGATAAGGACTTAGCTGCAATATTGTTTCAGTTTCGTAGCATACCATGGTCGAGGTGGTGGTTTTCCATTTAAATGTTCGAGGTAGTATGCCCCAGTTCCCGTAGCTCCGTGGACGCAGCACGGTCCTTCCCAGTTCGCAACCAATTTCCCTTCGCGGAAATCTTTCTGATTTCTCTGCAGGGCTAGACTGCCAAGCTGGAATTCGCGCCTTATGACTTTGTTGTCATGGTGAAGGGCTATCTGTTGTTTCATTGTGGCCTCATGAAGAACTTCTCCTGAATGGATTTCCTCGACTATATAGAGCTCTTCTCTCAGGTCCTCGTCATTTAGTTCCTCGTCTAGAGGGGCCTCAGTTTGTCTGGATGGTTCCAAGATTTCTACGGGGATGACAGCCTCGGTGCCATAGGCTAGCCGGAATGGGGTCTCACCCATCGTCGAGTGGGGCATCATTCGATATGCCCATAGGATGCTATGTAGTTCTTCGACCCAAGCCCTTTTTGCTTCGCTCAACCTGTGCTTGAGTCCTCGTAGGATGACTCTATTTGCAGCCTCAGCTTTCCCGTTAGTTTGAGGGTGTTCGACTGAGCGGAACTGTTGCTTAGTACCGAGGTTGGCGATGAAGTTCTGGAAACCTTGGTCGGCGAACTGGGTCCCGTTGTCAATGATGAGCGCTTGTGGTATCCCAAATCGGGAAAGCACGTTTCACTTGTAGAAACGGAGGATATTGTGTGAAGCGATTTTTTCCAGAGCTTCGACTTCTATCCATTTCGTGAAATAGTCGACGACCATGATCAGAAATTTATTTTGATACGTCCCTTGCACGAAATTTATTTTGAGCTCGTGCAGGGCGCGAGGTGCATGTTTGTGTACCTCTAACACTTGTCACATTTCTTGACATGTTCCTTGGAGTCTTGTTGCATGGTCGGCCAATAGTAGCCTTCTCGTAGTGCTTTTCGTGCTAGGGATCTTTCGCCCATGTGTTGGGCGTTGATTCCCTCGTGGATTTCCCGCAATATCTCGGGGATTGCGGATTCTTCGAAACATTTTAGGAGTGGGATGGAGAACCCTCAATGGTAAAGGTTGTGTTCGAGTACCACGTACAAACATGCTCGTCATTTGGTCGTGGATGCCTCTCTTTGGTCTAGGGGAAGTTCCCCCCTTGTCAGAAAGTTGAACACCGGGTCTATCCAACATGAGTTGTCCCCAATGGAATTTACCTCGGGTGGCATAGTGGACCTTTCAATGCTCAGGCGAGAAAGAGATTCTTGGATGACGGATTTTTTCCCGCCTTTCTTCTTTGTGCCCGCGAACTTTTAAAGTATGTCGGCCCGCATATTCTATTCGCGTGGCGCGTGCATGATCTCTGCCCGATCAAACTTATTCATATGTTCTCTAACCAAGTTTTAATATTTGATGAGGCAGTTGTTCTTAGCCTGGTATCCCCCTTGAACTTGAGATGTGACAAGTTGGGAGTCAGTGAAAATTTGTATCTCTCTGGCACCCAAATCCTCGGCCAGTCTTAATCCTGCGAGCAGGGCTTCATATTTAGCCTGATTTTTCGACGTTGGAAAAGAAAGGGTGAGGAAGTGTTTGATCACGATGCCTTCCTTGTTCTCGAGGAGGATTCCGGCTCCACTCCCTGTCGAGCTGGAATCTCTGTTCACAAAGATGGTCCACTTGTGCTTCTTCCATACGGGGGGATTATGAGTGGTCATATCTACGGAGAAGTCAGCCAGTGCTTGGGCCTTGAGGGCCTTCCTTCTCTCGTACTGGATGTTGAAATTCGAGAGCTCAAAGACCATTTTAGCATTCGACCTGCTATGTTTGGTCGGCATAGGAGTTGTCTTACGGGTTGGTCTGTCTGCACGATGATCGTGTGTGCCAGGAAGTAATGTCTGAGCCTCCTCGCCGCATTGATGAGGGCCAAGGCCACCTTCTCAATTTGTTGATATCTGACCTCAGGCCCTTGAAGTTCTTTGCTCCTGAAATACACTGGCTTTTTCCTGTCTAGAGTCTCACGAGCGAGGGTTGAGCTTACGACCTCGACAGAGACAGCCAGATAAAGGAACAGGGTCTCCCCACCCTCAGGTCGCGACAACACGAGCGATTATGAAAGGCTTTACTTGAGATGGAGGAGGGCTTGCTTGCATTCCTCGGTCCACTCGAAGGCTGCCTCTTTGCGCAGAAGTTTGAAAAATGGAAGAGCGTGTTACGTAGACTTCGCCACGAATCAGGAGAGCAAGGTGAGCATGCCATTTAGAACTTGTATGGATTTCTTTGAGGTACGTGTAAGGAGCTCGAAAAATTCCCGGCACTTGTCGGGGTTGGCTTCAATTCCCTGTTCCTTCAGATAAAAACCGAGGAATTTGCCCGCCTTAACCCCGAAGGTTCTTTTCTCAAGGTTGAATCTCATTTTGCATTGTCTTGCTAGAGCAAAGTCCTTTTTGAGGTGGGAAGCATGGTCGGTATCTGTTCGATACTTGATGATCATGTCGTCCATGTATACCTCAAGAATTTCAATGATCTCTTTGCGGAAGACTTTATTCATCATCCGCTGGTACGTTTCCCCTGCGTTTTTCATGCCGAAAGGCATTATGTTGTTGTAGTAATTCCTCAAGATGGTCATGAAAGAAATGCAATGCTTGTCACTCATCGCCATTAGGATTTGGTTATAGCCCGAGTAGGCGTCCATAAATAATAAAATTTTATAGTCGGCTGAGTTGCCGACTAGCATGTCAATATTAGGAAAAGGTTTGCGTTCTCCCTCAAGCAAGCTTTGATCTGCTTCCTCGCCAAGTCAGGGAGTTTGGTACCGATCTTCACGTAGTTCTGAGGGTCTTCACCGAGGGGGAAGAACTCGAAGTATTCATCCGGGATTGGTCGTAGGAGTTCTTGTTAGTCGTTGGGGACTTCATCCTTGTCGAAACAGGTGTCGAGAAAGATGGACTCGACATTGGGTAGAGCCCTTTGTTCTTCTGTCTTGATAGGTTGTGGTTTAGATCGAGAAGTAGCAGCCCTCTTGGCAGGTCGCACCCTAGTGTCGACGGTACTCTATCCCTTAGAAGCTGCATTGAAACATGTTCAGGAAGCTGAGATGTCGCCTTGGATGGTGGCGACGCGTCCCCTCTTCGTGTAGAATTTCATCTTTAGATGGACGGTGGAGGGCACAACGGTCAATTCGGTCAGTGTTGGTCTCCCTAGGATGTAGTTGTAGAGAGACGGGCAGTCGATGACCAGAAATTGCACCTTGATCTATCGGGATGTTCTTTCCTCCCCGAAGGTGACGAAAAGTTCAACGTACCCCCGTGATTTGGAGGTCGATTCATTGAAGCCTTGCAGGTCTGACCCCACGTATGGTGAAAGGTGGGTGTCGTCGAGCTGTAAGGTGCGGAACAGATGGTTGTACATAACATTGACGAAACTCCCCTCATCGACCAAGAGGCGGTGAATATCGAAATTAGCCATCCTTTCCCTCACCAGCAGGGGGATGCTCGAGTTAGGGCCCCCTCCGGGCAGCTCTTCAAGGTAGAACGTGATTGGCTCTGATTTGCCTTTGACCTTCTCGAATGTCACCGCTTGGGTCGGGGCTGCATCCACCAACTCGTTGAGCTTTCTTTTTGCGGAGTTTATGAAGATGTCGTTGAACCCCCTGCCAGTTATAACCATGGAGGAAGGGGATTTCTCCCACGTACTGTGCATGGGCAGAGGTTCTTCCTCCTCGTGTCTGTCAAGAACATAGAAGTCCTTCGAGCTTTTAACAGAGTAGGCTATCTGGATGGGGGCCGTCTCATCTGATGGTAGGGTTTCCTCTTTGACATCCTTTTTTTTATGGGCATCTCGACGAGGGGTATCATTGCATCGATATTTCCCGAGTATGCCACCCTTGATGAGGGTTTTGATGGTGTCTTTGAGATGGATACAGTCTTCAGTCAGGTTTCCGTGACTTCGGTGGTACTGAAAGTATTTGCTCCTGTCAACCCCAGGATTCGCAGGAGCAGGGCGAGGGTGTTTGACGCTGCTGTCCTTGAAGTCGGTATTGGTGCACTCCTCCAGGATGCGCTCGCAGGAAGCGGTCAGCGGAGTGTATTCGGTGAATCTGCTTGCGGGTCCTCTATGCTCGCGGGGATCACGCAGTTTATCCTCCCTTCTCTTCTCGCCTGTTTTCCGAAGAGGGTCTGCGTCCTGGTGTCGCAGGGTGTTGGTCGATTCGTGATTCCTTAGGTCGCAGGCTTTGTTGGCCACTTCCCTCTCCTCGTAGTCCATATAGGCTCTATCTTTATCAATGAGAGAATCGAAAGCCCGGGGTGGTTTGATGCCGAGAACCTTCCTGAATTCTGCGCCCGGGAGGAGTCCTCTCTCGAGAAAATATCTCTTCATATGGTCGATGCACGAGACCTGAATGTCCTCGCGGTTGAACCGATCGATGAATTCCTTGAGGGTTTTGTCGCTTCTTTGGACGATAGCCTCGAGGTCGGCCTTAGTCTTCGGGTGTCGATGAGACGCTGTAAAGGAGTTGATGAATTGGTTCTTTAGGTTCCTCCAAGAGGTGATTGACCCTAGGGGGAGATTCTTATACCAGTCCATTGCATTCTTTCTCAAGGTCGTGGAAAATAACCGACATTTGATAGGTCCCTCGATGTTATAGTAGTGGAGCATTGCCTTGAACCCATCGATATGGTCGACTGGGTCAGTAATGACGTCATATTCCTTCAATTGGGAAGGATTTTGCATGCCCATAGGAATGGGCTCCTCCATGATTTCCTGCGAAAAGAGATTGAGGGGGTCATCTTTTTCGCTTCTGTAGGGGGAGTGGGAAGGAGACCGGTTGTAGTGGCGGTCGTAGTGATGTCCTTGGCCTCGGGGATGATCCCTTGGTCAAGGATGCACTTCTAAGTTGCCCATGTTTCTGTTTTTAGGGGATAGTTGTTCCCTGCGGGGGGGGGGGGGGGGGGGGTGAGGCCGAGTCTCCCGGTTGACTAGGGCATGGTTCTCTCCAGTGCAGGGCATCATCCAATCCGTCGGAGAGTGAGGCTTCGCGACCTATCCCGTATGTGTCTCCGCAGGGGAGATTGAAGATGGTCTTCGTCCTGACAAGGAGGTGGATTGTAAGGCCTTCTATATCTTCTGGGGGCTCGACGAGAGTATTCGAGCATCCTTAATCGCTCACCTTGCGAGAACATCATATAATTCGTCTGGTTAATTGCAGCGAACATGGCCCTGGTCGTGGCATCAACGCCCGGAGGGACAAGGACCTCTTGGAAAACGTTTAGTTCGTAGTTTTGAGGCGGATGGGTGCCCTCGTATGGTCTAGAGCGTGATGAGGAAGAGGCGGTCATTTCGTCTCTGTAATTCTGTATGAGACCGGCCATGTCGTTGTCATTCTCATTGTTGTTGTTGTTACCCATATTGTCGACGACGTTATTGTTGGGGTCAACGAGATAGGCGTCAAAGTTGTTGTTGGCAGCTGGGTTGGCCATGACAATTAAAAGAGTTTGAAGAATTGCTTTAGTCTCGAGTTAGTGAAAGACGGAGAACCTTGTTTCTCACAGACGGCGCCACTGATCGTACATAACCAGTGTGAATCGTCAAGGCCTGCGAGCTGTGAGTTGAGCAACAACTGGAAGTGAGTTGGGGGGTACCTGCAAGACACTCTAATTCCAAAGTAAGGTTCACAGTAGTGCAAGCAAGTATGAGAGTGAGTATGAAAGAATGAATACTTAACCCTCTCAAGAGAGAGGGTATTTATAGCCCCAGCGCTGGACCAAGGTCCCCATTGTTGGGCTGAGCAAGCAGGCCCAAAACAGAGACTGCTAGGTTCTATGTGCGTAGTGGTGCCAGTGCGTGGTCCCAAACTTGGACGGATTCCCCCGGATAGTCAGGAGGATATGGATGCGGTCTTTTTGGGACCAAGAAGACTCTGATATTCGGGGTTACGGTGAGTCAATCGTACGAGGAGGGTGTTCGTCGCGCCTTTGTGTCGTCGTGGGCCCTCCTTGCCAGTTGTGGGGTCGTCCAGGGGGTTTGTCTTGGTCGATAAGAGGAGTGGAGGATGTTCGCGGGATCCTCTTGACCGGCGAAGAACCTCCTCGTGATTCCTGGACTTATCCCCCGTACGATGAAGCCGTGTTTTCCCGACGGGTGAAATTACTGCCCGACATAGTTGAGAGAAGACTCGGTCAACGGACCTACTCGAGTAGCATAGTAAGATTGGGCCTAATATGAAGTTGGGCCAAATACATGCCCAGTCTAAAACAAATATCAATTTAATGAATTTTGATTTGGATTTTTCAGTATGTTTTGATTTTGTACTTTTTTACTGTAAGTGATGTGTTATGAAGCAGATTTTGTGTAGAAATTAGAATTATATGATAAATGTAAATTTGTAATGATTGAGATTTTGGTTGTATATATTCAGTTTTGGTTTGATATCTACAAATTAATAATCAATGCAAAAGGAGACCTGATGAAGATTTGATACACGATTTCAATTTCCCTTTCTAATTTATGGTTTCTGCAAACTATAATGTGGAAAAGGCCCTCCTGGCCAACATCTGATTTGATTTTTGATCCTTCCAAATTTTACTCAAAACTAATTTCATTGACTTAATTACTAATTACTAATGTAATTCTAAGTATTAATCCTAGTAAAAATAAAATAAAATTCTACCAAAAATATTAAATTATAATTGTGATTAATGTAAACAAATAACAAGCTTCTAACAATAATAATAAAAACCAGTTTTTTTTGTCAAAATTCAAAAATTATTTAAAAGTACTATTAAGAAATAACATTTTAAAATTAGATATAATGATTATAAAATTAAAATTAAAATTAAAATCTAGTCTTTTTCTAATTCTAAAAGTTATGATAATAACAAAAATCTAAAATTAATAGTAATAAAAATGAAAATAAATAAAATTAGAGAAAAGTTAGAAAGAAAATAAACGAGACAAAATCATCTTAGAAAGGAAAGAAATTGAGATTTGAACTCGGGTTCTCTCACACCCATACTCTTTTTTTCATTCTACACTATTGAGCTATTACACTCATTCATAATAGAAATGCGCTTGAAAATTTATGAAGGGTGAAAAAATATTTTCTATACTAAAATTTAAAATAAAGAAAAATAAATTAATATTAAAATATTAGTATAAATAGACTAAAAAATTTATAAAGTCCAAGTTTAAAAATAATGTTGATAGTTAGAAATAGGGCGGACAAATTTGAGGTATGGCAGATGTATGTAGGTTGTTGGGGTTTTGTGATGAATTGATAACATGATGAATCTTTAATGAAATTGATGAAGTTACCATATTGTTTTGCTATGAATCGGTGTATATGATGCATAATATGATGTGTTGGTATTGTATGATTAAAACATGAGTATTGGTGATAAAATGGAACATGTTCTGTGTAGAAATCGTAAAGAAATTGGGATAGGTACAGTGCAGAAAATGCACAGGAAATTCCTTGTTCACGTTGCTTTGTCGGGCGAGTGAGCTTCGCCTAAGTAGCGCCAGGCGAGCAAGAGGCAAAAGGAAGGGGTGAAAAACAGAGCTCCTGGATTTTTGTATGAGGGGGTGAGTCGCCTCAGCTTTGTCGGGCGAAGTAGAAGCGAGAGGAACTCGTCGGGCGAGCGAATAGCTTCGTCGGGCGAAGGAGACAAAAAAAAAACAATGCTCCTGGATTTTGTATGGGGGAAGGCTTTTCTCCCCAGCCTTGCCAGGCGATCAAACTTCTTCGTCGGGCGCGTCTCATGCTAGTGGTGTCTGACATAAACTTTGAGAGGCTGTAACTTGAATTTCTGGACTCCTTTTGACGCGTCGTTCGAAGTGTTAGGAAGATAATACAATGTACTATGCTTTGGTAGGATAAAATGAGTCATACGATGTATCTTTACAATACTTTTCTAAGATTAAACTAGATCCTAAATAATGAAATTTGTTAATAGTGTGATGAACTAATGTGATTATATGATTGATGCAACATGATGTATGTTCTTATGATAGATTGATGTTTGTTATGATGATTCGTTATATATTACGATGTATGTGATGGCATGTGATAAATTCATGAATAGTGATGTGTTTTGACTAGTTGTGATCGTATTTATTATCTTGTTGTGCATCATGCATTCATGGCATATTTTAGAACTTCGGTCTAGTGATATTGTTAGGACAATTGGTCCAGTAATGGTGATAGGACGTTAGTCCAATGATGGCCTTAACCCCATAGTGTGGATTGAGTGCAATATTGTGATGTATTTTGGTTCCAAGCGGGAATCGATCCTATTGGTGAGGATTTTTGGAGAAATGATGACTGAGTTATCAGTGAAGTTTTGGTACCACATACATGAGTCAATGACATTGCATTGAATTATATGTGACATTACATAATGAGTGACTAAGTGATGTTGATGACATTGTGATTTTGTGTGTTGATTATTTTTGTTAATATTATGATGGGATGATATACTTGATTCGTATTATTGATGTAAAGGTGTGAGTGAAAAATATGTAATATGATGGTATGTGGAATCTATGATGATTTGTTGTTGTATTGCTATATCCATTCCATATATCTTTTATAATAATTTTTGATTACTGACCATTTCTGCTTAAAAATGTTGCTTCTATATGTGGGTAACTTGCAGGTGATCAAGAACAATCCGTTGAAGCTTAGAGGAAAGCTTCAGAGTGTGTTATTTATTTCTGTTGAATAAGTGAGTCTTACTCTGATATGTAACACTGGGGTTTCGGAAGACGCTTGAACAGGATTATGTGTTTCTTTTTTGACATGAGCTTATAATATTTTATTCATTTTTTAATTGTTTAATAATCCTGACCTTTTAACGACGAGGATTAAAGATGTTATTGAAGGATATAATCAATGAGGTTATTTGAATTATGTTTTCCGCTGCAAAGTTCAAAGTTTTGTGTTGATTATTTATAAAGAAATAATTGTTTGAGCATTGAGAACCCGTGTTACAGAGCAGAATGTTGTGTGCAATATTTTTATGAAGATGTGGCACCTTCTTTGGTGTATTACTCTGATTTACTATTTACAATATTCATGGGGTTTTAGAAGAGTGTTACAGAAAGTGTCTGAAACTGAGTGCCAACATTTTCACTAGCGTCAATGTAGGGGAAAGACGAGATATGGCTCGCTATTAGAGCTTGCTCTCCACCTACCACAATCAACTTCCAATTGTTCACAAATTTCAGCTTTTGGTGGAGCATTGAAGTGACAGCTCCTGCATCATGAATCCACGACCTTCCCAATAAACAATTGTAAGCAACTTGGATATCCATTACTTGGAATGTTTTATGGAAAGAGTGGAGACAATTTTCATTGGTAAGTCTATTTCACCAATTACCATTTTCCTCGAGCCATCAAATTCTTTAACAATAACCTCACTACTCCTCATAGGAGTGCCTTGGTATGAGAGGCTAGACAATGTAAACTTAGGCATGCCATTTAGCAATGAACCGGTGTCTACCAACATGTTAGACAAACCATTTGATAGACAACTCATGGAGATGTGCAGTGCAAAGTTGTAATTCCTTCCTTCCTATGGGAGGTATTCATCACTAAAGCTCAGGGTGTCATATGCAGTGATATTTCCCATTATCCCGCTGAATCGGTCAATTGTTACATCATGGTTAATAAATTCTTCGTCAAGCACTTTCATCAGTGCTTCTCTATGGGTGTCAAAATTCAATAGTAGAGAGAGTACAAAGATCTTGGAAGGTGTCTGTAATAGTTGATTAATCACCTTGTTTTCACTCTTTTTAATTAACTTTAGGACTTCATCAACATCATATTTCAAATTGGTCTTACTGGGTTGTCCATCTTCTATTCCAGGATTATGAATTGCAACAGGAGATTCAATTAGGATACTCCTAACTTTCCTCGGGGGTACAATAGAGAACATATGACCGCTGCGGGCCAAACCACTAACATCAACTATGTTAACAACAGAAGAGGGAGAAGGAATGGGAACTTCTTTCCCATTTTCAATCATAACTTTATCAGAATCATAGGGAATAAGTCCAGATAAGTACACAACCATTGGAGAAACGAGATATCTTTGATTGTTATATTTTACTTCCAAAGGTTCGGGTATGTTGAAATAAGGGACTATGGCATTCACTTCAGTGTTCACATCTCTTCCCTTGTAAATAATGATCTCTATATTCATATGAAGAGAATTCCTAATTGATAGTATAGGTTTAACTAACTCCTCCCCATTTCTTCTTCTATCAGCAATGATAGCCATTACTCCATCTTTAAACAGACCTAGACCCTTCAATATCAAGAGATCTTCTCTCCCAATAACACACCTATGAGGTCTTACTTCACAACTTGGACAATCATCCTGACTGAAATCAAATAAACCTAATTCAGCGTACTTGGCACATATCTCTACGGGAGTTACTGTATCAAGATATGAAGTTATAGGCTCATATGAATAGATTCTAACCATATTCACCCCCCATCATCCTTGTTTCTGGAAGAGATGATAAGATCCATATCCAACATACTTTGAATACCTCTTTGTATAATAGAGCAACCGCGAGGATTTCTAGAGCAGATTCTGCAATCAGCAGAGACATGTGGTCTTAAATGGCTAAGTCTACTAAAAGTGGTATACATATTTGTTATATCTCCTCTCATAAAACTAACATAAAAGATTCGATATTCTCCAGGTTATCCATACACCATATTCACAACATGTTCTCCATGGTTAGGTAGCAGATTAGCTTGTACATTCGAACCAACATCTCTAAATTATAAGAGACCATTTTTGACAAATTTTTGGACTTTGATCTTAAATGGGAAACATTTTTTTGTGCTATGGCATAAAGCTCCTTGGTGAAAAGTATAATGGACATCTGCTTTATACCAATATGGAATGTCTTTTGAGATAGCACATGGTGGTCTTGTCTTAATCAGATTCTTTTGTAATAATCTAGGTACCAAATCTTCAGAAGTAATTGGGATCGGGTCAAAACACGACGTACTTCTTACTCTGTTTTATTGATTATTATAAGTATGTTATTTATGCTATTGTGTGTTGTAAGCCTGTTGTTGAGGTTGTTGAATTCTTTGTTGTGTAGGGAAGTGTGGCTAGTAAGCTGGGACCACATGTGTTGGATTAATGACGGGAGTGACAGCTGCAACATATTGATGTGGATACCTTCTTCTTGGTCTTATAGATGATACTACACTGACATTTTGTTCTTTCTTCTTCGGGAAACTACTTCCAAATTTTATGACCCCACTTGATGAACCAACTTCTTTAGTCAACCGTCCTACACGAACACCTTCCTCGAGTCTCATTCCCATATTCACTATTTGAGTGAAATCATTCGACGCACTTGCAATCATTCTTTCATAGTAAAACAAACCCAAGGTATTTAGAAAGATCTTGGTTATTTCCTTCTCTTCTAGATGAGGACAGATTTGGGCGGCAACCTCACGCCATCTTTGTGCATATTCCTTGAAGATTTCCTTGTCTTTTGGGGACATAGCTTGAAGTTGATCTCTACCCGGAGCCATGTCAACATTATATTTATACTGTAAATTAAAGGCTTCACCAAGGTCTCTGAAAGTGAGGATATGTGTGCTATCCTAACCCATGTACCACCTGAGAGCGGCACCAGATAAACTATCTTGAAAATAATGGGTTAATAGATGGCCATTATCAATTTGTGTTGACATCTTTCTGGAATACATGACCAAGTGACTTTCTGAACAAGAATTCCCCATGTACTTTTCAAAGTTAGGTACTTTAAACTTTGATGGTATCTTCACATTTGGCACCAGGCATAAGTCATAAGCATTTTCCCAAATATATCTTTCCCGTAAAGGGCCTTAAGTTCTTTCTACATTTGTTGAAACTGGTTCTGGAAGTCATTCATGCTTTCCTCAACACCCAAACATTCAGACGATTCAACATGGTAGACTTGTTCATTTCCAAATGGGACAGTATGTACCACTAGAGGAGGAATAGCCATCCCATGAGGGGGACCACACATGACATGTTGCATCGTAGGAACCTTAACAACGGATTCGTATATTTCAGGCATAAAGTTTAGTGGCATGCCCCAAGGATATCCCTTAGGCATCTGATACTGCAGAGCACTGACTGAAGCTATGAAAACTAGAGTGAGGACGACTTCAGAGATCACTGTGTTCTAGAATTGTGCTTGAGTTGAACGAGGAGATGGGGGAGCCGGTGACTGATTCTGAATAGTCACCAAGTTCTTCGTCATAGTTGTCAATATTTCCATTCCAGCCTGAAGGGTAGTTACTTCTTCACGAAGCTTATAGTTCTCTTTCTCTAGTGTTATATCCATTCTTTCAGTGATTATCCAGAGTGTCGCTCGACTCTATTGAAGAGAAAATACACGAGTAAGACTCTAGAATGAGAAGACTGAATTATGAATGATGAATGATGAATGATATGAGACACATAATTTTTATATTAGTTTTCAAGGAACTCATTAATCATGAACTTGCAAATATTACAAAGGAAATAATACTTTTAAAATATCCTAAAAAACCTCATTCATTAATCACTGAAGGATTACATTTGAAGTATACTTTTAAAAGATCCTAAAAATACTAGAGTAAAACAGATAAATCTTTCGAGTCCTAAGGAGTCTCATCTAAAGAACTAAATCCCCCTCACAAATCTAGCCTTTTAATCTTCTCTTTGTAAAAGTCTTCCATCTTATTCTTCTCTTTGACCAATAAATCAACATCCTTCTTCTAAGCATCGGGAGTGGGGCCAACATTTATCAAATATTATTGTTTCCTCTTCCTCTCCTTACCATACTGCTTGAGCAAAGTGTCATTTCGACAAAGCTTCTCATCATGTTCCACAAGCCACCCATCTTAAAGAAAAATTGCATCCTTCTTGTCCTTTAATTGTCTATTCAAATCCCTTTTTTCATACTTCGAGATGTGATACTTTTCTTCCTAAGTGTCTCTCTCCAACCTCATCCTGGCCAAAGTTTCTTGATACTCCTCCATTTTTTCAATGTAAATGATGGAAAACGAAGGTGTGACTGCTAGATGAAAAAGCCTTTCAAGGGGATAAGGAATTTGAGCTTGCAAGCCCTATCATATAACCACTGAGTAAAGGGTTTAAAAACAACACAATCCTTCTTTCCCGACCAATATTTACCCTTCTTATGAATTTTCCGCCAAGCATACACAATTTCCTCCTTAAAATATAGATTATCCTCCCCATTAAGGTTAAAAAAACTTGATAGCAAAATATTATTCAAACTGGCTCCTAGCAAGAATAAGGTTGTATCTGATTCCTCCTTTTATACCAAGAAGAGATACTATAATACGGTGGGAGAACTGACTTGGGTGTTTTGCGTTTTATCTCAATTTTTGTGGATAGCAAGTGTCGCCTCCGACTTCTATTTTATCCAATAAGGAAAGGGTGAAAAGAACACGAAAGACCTTTGAGATATTTTCTTGAGTTCGGGGGATAGTTTATGAAAAGGGAAGGTGTTAGCACCCTGTTCATCTATAGTTATCTATGAGCTCTTAGTTGCTTGCTAGATCACTTTTGAAATTTCTTTTTTTGAAATGTGTTTGTGGTGGTTTTTGAAAGTATTTTTGAAAAGCACATTCGTTTAGGCAAACTTTGTAATGATTCTCGTCTCTATAAGAATGCATACAAAGTGTTGGACTTTTTGAAAATATTTCATGTTTTGAAAGTTTTTGGTGTATTTGAAAAGATGTTTGTTTTGAAGATGGATTGTGAGCAAGCAACTAAGAACATTCTACCTACTCAAAAGTCTTTTGTTCATTTACTCCTTCCTTTGATATTGTTATCTCACCATTGATTGGTAAATAACCTTATCTTTGGATGTAAAGGGACAGACGTGGGTCATCGTATAGTCATAAAATGCAATGTTCTGAGATACCTTATCATTTTTCTTAAGGGACTAAGATTATTTGTAAGGCAACATTTGTAGCGTCATCGAGGGACTATGATCTTGTATTTTGATTGTTTCCGCTAAGGCATCTCACACGCATAACATGACCATTTTCTCAAGGAAATAAGTGGAGTTAACCCTAGAGGTGTAGTGTGCAAATGTTTTGATTTCATGCATTTTTATCTTGAATTAGGGTTGTATACTTGTTGTTTTAGGTCTTTCCATACACACCCTAATTACTAGCAATTATATTGAAAGCGGTAAATTGCGAAAATGTAAAATCCTACGTTATTACATTAATAGGGGATGGAGATACAATTTATGAATGGGGATGGAATATGAGCTTAAATATTACAACCATATTGAATAGCAATGAAGAAAATATGTAAAATATGTATAAAAAATAGTGTCAAAGAGAGGAAAATTTCATTTTTGAATATTATGTGTCGACACATGCTCCTTTGCATCGACACATAAGCTTTTCTTGCCCCTGTAAGTCCAAATCAACTCAGTATGAGTCGATGCATAAGGGTATATGTCGACTCATTCCTTGCATGTGTCGATATATTCGTGCTTTGTGTCGAATCATACACCCTTTATTCCTTCTGTTTTATGCCTGTATAGCAGTATGTGTCGACACATAAAGGTTTTGTGTCGACTCATAACCTATTTTTCCACTAAGAAGTGTCGACTCATATAGGTATGTGTCAACTCACATTGTAATTTTTTCACTCCAACATTGTTTTATGGCCTGTATAAGTCAGTTCTTAACATATAATTGACAAGGATGGAAGATAAGCAAAAAGTTAGCTTCAAGGGAAATGGTTACTACATTTTATCTTCAAAGATGAATCATTAATGATGCTTGAAATGAAGGGTTAAAGTCAAGAAGACTTACCTTGAAGCTGGAATTTATGCTTTGAGCTTGAGTTGCTTCCTTGACTGTTCTTGAACTTGGAAAAAATAGAGGTGTTACAGAAGCTTGTTCTTAAGTTTGAACAAACTCCTATATGATGTATGTGGAGTGTTTGGATAGTTTGTTTGGTCAGAGCTTTGCAAGGTATGAGGGGTTCAAAGGTTTTGACTTAAAAACTCAAGAGTGGAAGCTTTGTGGACTGTTATGGATTTTGTGAATATGAGATTTTGAGGGTTTATCAACAAAACTTCTGGCTTTTCTCTCTATTTTTCTGACCTCTTTCTCTTGCAATTGGCCTCTCTATTTATAGAGAAGGTTTGAGACTTGAAACAACTCATATTTTGAATCACATGTTATGGCTATCTTGCTTGTTTTTGAAGCAATCATGAAGAACATGTTTCCAATGCTTGTACCAAGCTATCTAAAGTGGTTGATCACTTTAAACATGTTTGTTATGACTTGTAGAAGTTGAGTGTGATTAGAACAACAAGTTAGAGGCTCAAGAAATTGACCTTGTGATTAAATTGAACTTTTCAAGAATGGATATGTTGCTTCCTTCCAAAAATGGAATGATCACTTGGACAAAGGTTCAAACACTTGGATCATAGTTTAACCAGCTTTGTAAGAATTCCATTAACGAGTGATTTACAAGTTTGAGGCGTGTAAATTGAATATTATGCAGCATAGCTAAGATTTTGGTTCCTTGTTCATCACAAATCTGCCTTGTAAATTAAGAATGAATGCCCATCTTCAGATCCTTGAATCTCCTAGCTCAAGTATGATAAATTCATGCTCTTAGATATTTTGGAAAGCTTTAAAAACCCTCTATAACTTTCATGTTGACCACTTTTGTTAAATCACACAGAAACTTGATGAAAATTGGCCAAGAAGTTGGGATAAAAACTTGACCAAACTTGCTGAAAATTTCTCTAAGTGTTCATACAAAAATGCCATGACTTCATGAATTTATAACACAAAATCCAAACACTTCTAGAACTTGATCAACAAAGAAAAGTTGTATACCTCATCAAGATCTACAACTTTCATGTTGAAAGTTTTCTTTGAATCAACTTTCATATTGGTGAAAGCATGGCATGAAGTAATGAGATTATCATGTATAAAAAACAGAAATAATTTCTAAGCCTTGAAAAGTTTGACTTTTCACATTGACTTTTGAATTTCTTGATTTCTTAATGATCAAGCTTGATATTCTTGAAGGTATTGATGAATTTCGATCTTTGAACCTTAATGTTGACCAAAAAGTCAAAGTTTGACTTTTGGTGTTATAATTGACTTTTTTCATCAGTACAACTAATTTTAGGTTATCTGATTAATTGATTGAGCCATTTTGCGATCCAGGGCTTGAAACTTGTCATGAGCATTCTTGGAGGTCCATAATGATCCATGAAAGTCTTTTGAGGCATTAAAACTCCAATTTTTCTTATGAAAACTCAAACCCTAATTTGAGGCATCATTGTTGAGGAGATGACTTGATTTAATCAATCCTTGTGCAAGTTGGAGTTATTTGAAGATCTTGTGAGAAATGAATTAAGAAAAGAGAGGGTAAAGTTTGGGGTACAACGGCTTCCCCTGTTCAATCTTCTTAAACCTGAAGAGTTAGATTGGCGGATCCATCATTCGTGACTTGAAGGTGGAAGATGATTGAACACTAGAGTTCCCAGAAATTTGCACTTGACTATGCGTTAGTTGATTCTGTAGAGAATGGGCTTAAAGATTCCATTTGGAGAGATGATGGAGAGTTATCGGAGATGGGCTTATATATGCCATCCAAAAGGTGATTGTTGATAGAAATTAGACTAAGTCTAAGCTTGACTGTAACTGGGAGAAGTATCAGAATAAATCTTTGGTCGATTTAATTCTGAATGATATGCTGGAATGGACCCGTGTTAAGCCGTGTTTGGAAATGTATTAGAAGGAATCCGTGTAAGATTTCTTCAGGATGAACACGTGTGAAACTGTATCTGGAAATTCATAAGGAGCCCGTGTAGGGCTTCTTCGGGATGAGTCTGTATGAAACTGCATCTGGAGATATATGAGAAGGAGCCTGGGTAGGGTTGCTTCAAGATGAGTCTGTATGAAACTTTGTATGGAAATATATGAGAAGGATCCTGGGTAGGTGTGATCGGTGGATCTGGAACTGACTGTTTAACGCTGGTTCGCGAAATGTCGCGGAAGCAAGAGTCGCCACCGTATTTTATTTTCTCCAACATGGACAGGACAAAAGCACAGCAAAATTCCTCATGAGAATAGTTCTCGGTTCGGGAGGTAGATTTATAGAAAGGGAAAGTGTTAGCACCCTTTCTATCCATGGTTATCCATGGGCTCTTAGATACTTGCTCATTTGTGTTTTCAAAAATGTTTGTTTGCTTTTCAAAGTGTGAGTGGGTTTGAAAAAGTTTCGTTTAAAGATTTCAGATCGACTCTTGTATCAGTCCTCAAGAGTGTTTGAAAAATTGTTTTGGAAAGCTTTTTTAAAAGTGTCGGTGTGAAAAGAAGTTTTGATTTGTTTTGAATTAGAGCAAGTATCTATGAGTCATCTACCTACCCTAAGGAATTAGGCTGTGTAAATGTCCTCAAGGTAGTGCCATCCCACCATTGAGAGGTAGGTAGCACCACCGTTGGAGGTGTTCGGGTCAATTCGTTTGTAGGGACAGTGTGGTCACCAGAGCAACAGTAGGACACCTTAGAAGCTACCCTTATACCATTGATCCTTTTTAATTCCGAGGTAACCGTTTCGAGGCAACTGGATCATGTCATGGACATAAGGACTTACTAAAACGTCCCATACTCGACGACCACGTTTCGAAGGCAAGGCAACAGTGAGGCGTACCCTAAGAGTGGTGTGTGAATCTGTGTGTTGTTTTCAGTTATGTTTTATCTTGTACATGTATCATGGTGATCTACGCTTGTTTTTAATTTAGGCCATACATTCTTTCATGCAATTAGAATTTAAAAGTGCGAAAATTTAAATGCGGAAAGTAAAATCCTACGCTATTACAAGGCGCGGGTCTATACATCGCCAAATTAACAAAGACCCGTTTTAATAAAAAATGCGGAAAATAAATAAATTCCTAATTACTATTACAAGGCTTGAGCAATTACATAATATTCACAAAGGAAAATAAGAATAAATGCGCGAAAGGAATAAAAATAGAACGTTCGAGGGTGTTGGATCCTTTTTGAAATTAAATTGAAATTAAAGAGCTAATTAATTATTTAATTAAAAGAAAAGAAATGTTTTTTATGTTTTTTGTATTTAATGAAATAAGAAAAGAATTTAAAATTAGAAGGAAACCCTAGTTCTAAATGTTTTTAATTATTAAAGAAAAGGTTAAAGTTTAAAACCTAATTTATGCTAATTAATTATTTACAAAATATTTAGTAATTAATAATAATAATAATAATGAGAAAATTATTTGTTAAAAAAAATGAAAAGGTTAAAAAACCCTAATTTCTACATATTTTATTAATTTAAGAAAATATTAAAGTTTTAAAACCTAAATTAACTAAGTTAATTGTTAGAGTTTATTTACAAAATAAATTAATTTAAATATTAATTAAACATATTTTAGTTTCTGATTTTTTTATTTATGAAAATTAATTTATGAAATTAAAGAAAACAATTAAAATAATTAATAGAATTAAGAAAGAAAAATAAATTAAAAATTAAAAATTGATGCAAACCATGGGGGATATCAGGCCCATTTAGGAGGTTTTTTGGAAGTAATTTGGCCCATTAGACAAAAAGCCTTGTTTGACTTTCTGGCATCACGTGCGTGTTCATTGACTCCTGAGTACCGTGGTCTGCATTCTTTGGCTATTGGATTGGGTTTCATGCATAAGTTGTTCTACTTTGGCCATTTGGCTTTTGGCTTTTGGCTTTTGGCTTTTGGCCATTTGTGTTCTGGCCTCAACGTTCCTTAATCTTCTCAGGATGTCTGTCTCGTCATGCATAAGTTGTTCTTTTTTGGCCATTTGGCTTTTGGCTTTTGGCTTTTGGCCATTTGGCTTTTGGCTTTTGGCCATTTGGCTTTTGGCCTCAACGTTCCTTAATGAACCTGCATGGGATCATGTCTAAATCTGCAGTGTTGAATCTCACGAACACATTAAATAAAATCATAAAATGCAAATAAAGCCAATATATGAAGAAATTTAATGTTTAGGCACAATATGGCATGTATGAATGATTATACCCTTTTGACCATGAAGATCAAGCCAGCCTTACCCTTACTGAAGAAGTAGTGAGGTGTTGGTTTGTAATTGTGATGGCTTGTTTGTAGTGAGAGAGAGATTTGTAATAAGGATTTCAAGGTTTTAGGGTTCTTGAAAGAATTTGATATTCTAACAGTGTTGTGGCAAGGTTTTTTTCTCTCTTTTTTTCTCCTCTCTGGTTTGTGTGAAAAGAAGGTGATTATATAATGGAAATTAGGGTAAAGAAAATGGGCTTTGAATGTGCAATTGGGCCTCCAATGTTCACTTGAGTTTGTCACTTTCCAGGCTAAATCGCAGGGAATTAAGTGCAATTTTTGAAGTTGAAATGTGAAAACAAAATGTAGCTGACATCGATAACTAACTCCTGTCCGAAAATCGGCTCAATCGGATAAACGGTGAATTAGTTATGAATTTTTGAAGTTTCAGCTCAGACAAACTTATTTTGGGCTCCAGTGTCGACTCTGACACGTTCTTCAATAAAAAACTGGTATTGATCGGAGCATAATTTGGTCTCGACTTTTGAAGAAAAGTTGTAGATCTCTGAGTCAGTGACCTTGTGTAAAAATATGAGCCCAATCCGATAAAAATTGACCGAGTTATGAATTTTCGAAGTTTCAGCCCAGATGAAACAATATTCAGCATTCAGGATTTTCAGCGTGTCACGCACTCTGAGCAAAAAACGAAGGCCTTTTGAATACCGTTTGAACTCAATACCTTTTGTGAAAATGTAGCCAACTCAATTTGTGAAATTTTGGCGCCAGAACCAGCTCGATACGATGAAAATCGACCAAGTTATGATTTTCTGAACACGACGCAAATAAACTTCTGTCACAAATTTTCGGTATGAAAATACTTGATAAATCCACATTTTTGAAGACCTTCTGATCGAAATTGGCTTCCAGCCGTAAGAGATGAAAACATAGATAATGTCAAGACGGAATTTTGGCCACCAGAACGGGTTCAAAACGAGTCACGATCTTCAAGTTATGAATTTTTTAGCGCGTAAAAACTGCACTTTCAGCACACTTTTTCACCATATTTCTTCGAGAAAACTCACACATTCGGATACCTTCTTTAAAGAATTGACTCTTGAGCCGAACCTGAATTTGAGAATACGTTATCAGAGATATCTTGGTGAAAGAACACCTGAATATGACGCACCGGGTTGGACTTGTGAATTTTTTCTTGAAATGTTTTGAGAAATATGGGAGGGCAAATTTTGGGGTACAACAGTAGGGCTTCTTCAGGATGAGTCTGTATGAAACTGCATCTGGAGATATTGATAAGGAGCCTGGGTAGGGCTGCTTCAGGATGAGTCCGTGTGAAACTTCATTTGGAAATATATGAGAAGGAGACTAGGTAGGGCTGCTTCAGGATGACTCCGTGTGAAACTGTATCTGGAAATTCATGAGAAGGAACCTAGGTAGAGCTGCTTCAGGATGAGTCCGTGTGAAACTACATCTGTGTAAGATTGCTTCATGATGAGCCTGTGTGGAACTGTATCTGGAAATTCATGAGAAGAAGCCTGTGTAGGGCTGCTTTGGGATGAGTATGTGTAAAATTGCATCTAGAGATATATGAGAAGGAGCCTGGGTAGGGCTGCTTCAGGATGAGTTTGTGTGAAACTTCATTTGGAAATATATGAGAAGGAACCTGGGTAAGTCTGCTTCAGGATGAGTCTGTGAAACTGCATCTGGATATATATGAGAAAGATCCTGGGTATGATTGCTTCAGAATGAGTCTGTGTGAAACTTCATCTGGAAATATATGAGACGGAACCTGGGTAGGGCTGCTTCAGGATGAGTCCGTGTGAAACTGCATATGTGTAAGATTGCTTCATGATGAGCCTGTGTGAAGCTGCATCTGTGTAAGATTGCTTCATGATGAGCCCGTGTGAAGCTGCATTTATGTAAGATTGATTCATGATGAGCTTGTGTGAAGCTGCATCTGGAAACTTGAAGGAACTCGTGTAAGATTGCTTCATGATGAACCCATGTGAAGCTGCATCTGGAAATTAGAAGGAACCCGTGTAAGATTGCTTCATGATGAGCCTGTGTGAAGCTGCATATGGAAATTAGAAGGAACCCGTGTAATATTTCTTCACGATGAGCCCGTGTGAAGCTGCATCTGGAAATTAGAAGGAACCCGTGTAAGATTGCTTCATGATGAGCCCGTGTAAAGCTGCATCTGGAAATTAGAAGGAACCCGTGTAAGATTTCTTCATGATAAGCCCGTGTGAAGCTGCATCTGGAAATTAGAAGGAACCCGTGTAATATTGCTTCATGATGAGCCCGTGTGAAGCTGCATCTGGAATTAGAAGGAACCCGTGTAAGATTTCTTCATGATGAGCCCGTGTGAAGCTGCATCTAGAAATTAGAAGGAACCCGTGTAAGATTTCTTCAGCTGGTCGTGTAGATAGTTACTTTGTCTTGTTTCAGGAACTAATCTTGGACCTGTTGAAAATTGTTGATGATAATTATTTGTTGATTGATCTTTCCTTAAAAGGTAAAAAGTTAGTTGTACGTAATGTCATGATGTATGAAATGCATGGCGTAATTATGTTATCAAAATAAATGAGATTGTGCTATATGCGTTTTGTATGCATATGTTATGATGTATGAATGTGAAATTTTACTGAAATGCATCTTTATCTGGGAAAATAAATTCCTGACTACTGCTGGGGAGTTTTGGGAAGTTAAATCTCGGACTGCTTGTTGGAGATGAAAAGTATGTGTATCTTCAAACTTTGTTTAGAATGTCTATGCTGGAGATTCTCGCTTATATTGGGGAGGAGAACTCTGTTGGAAGACATTGACTTTGGATCTTTGCTTGAGGAAACTCTACGGGGAATGTTGATTTCTGCTTGAGGAATAGAGTTTCAGAATTTTAGTTGTCCATTTCTCTACTGGGGAATTATTTCATAACTGGGAGAATGAAAGTTAACTGTTATCTGGTCGAAATCTAGGCTTCGCAGTAACTTGCTGGGGGAGATGAAGTTAACTGTTATCTGGTCGATTTCCAGGATTCGTAACAACTTACTAAAGTTAAATTGTTATCTGGTTTAAATCCAGGCTTCGTAGTAATTTAGATGAAAGGATAAAGTTAATTACTATTTGGTCAGACTCCAGGCTTCGCAACAACTTAATGAAGTTAAACTGTTATCTGGTCGGATTCCAGGCTTCGCAGTAACTTTCGAGGATAGTAATAACTCTGTTGGGGATTGCAATGGCCCTACCCGGGATTAAGGGGTTTTATCGTTGATTTGTATTGGTCTAAGAGAAAGACTCATATTGGGGAATTTGTAGTTTGTTAGGAAAATAAACCTTGTTGAAGAGAACATTTGACAATCTGCTGGGGAGGTGTTTTCTTTTGGCAGAACTCCTCGAGGATTCTTCTTAAGACTAACTCAGTTGGGGAGAGGTTTTCCGGAGATTTAAACTCTGGCTGGGGATTGCATGGATCCAACTTTGTGGGGATATCCATGAATTTGGTATCGTGGGGTTTGTACCCATATCCGTGAAGATTATTCTGTGGGGATAACCTTATAGAGGTGGCTCTGGCGGCTTCACTGGGGATCACCTTATGAAAGGTACTTTGTGGGGATTTGTCACTGTCCATAGTAGTAAGTGTTGTAGTACTGCCAGAAAATGTGTGCTTGGTCGTACGTGACCCTTTGCTGGAATTCTTGCTCAATGCCCCAAGTGATTCAGGTGCAGACCTGCCCCTGGTTATTCAACACTTCTTGAGAGATTTCTTGGAATCTCGACTTGACTGCCACCGATGAGTTGGACAGTAACATGTCATGCCCCTTGATTCTGAAATATTTTTCATTGGAAGCGTCTTTAAATTTGAAGTTATTTTGTTCATTGAGAGAATTTACGTTCATTGGTGTAATACGGTGGCAGAATCGACTGTTATACTGGTTTTTTACGTTTGTATTTGCAAATTTTGTGGTAAGCAAGAGTCGCCACCGACTTTTCTTTTATCCAACAAAGGAAAGGGTGAAAAGAACTGAAAAAGACCCTTCGAGATTATTTCTGAGTAAGGGGGGTAGATTATGGAAAGGGAAGGTGTTGGCACCCTTTCCATCTGTAGTTTTCTACGGGCTCTTAGATTCTTAGCTCATTTTGAAATACCTTGTGCTTTGTGTGTTTTGAAAGTATTTTTGAAATGCCAATAGTAAGGCAGTGTGCTTTATAATAACTCTTGTATCAGTCCTCTAGAGTGTTGATAAAGCGTTTTGAAAATGTTTTTGAAAGTGTTTTGTGTATGTGTAAAAGTTTGTTTTGAGCATAGCATCTAGGAACTATCTACTTTTACTCGAAACAGCCGATCTTTTCCTCTTTTCCTCTTTTCTTTTAGACAGTGCTATCCTACTATTAGTGAGTAGGTAGCCCTAGTCGTTGGATGTTTGAGGGACATTCGAAGGGACGTTTATAGTCACAAAGGCAACTGGGCAAGAAATTTTAGTAACTACCCTAGGGTTTTAAGATAATTTTTTTTACCGAGGCAACGTCGAGAGGGTCAGTGAGGGACTTATGATATTTAAACTGGAGGATAGCCACTAAAATCTCTCACGTCTCGAGAGTTGTGACTGTTTTCCGAAGGCAACCAAAGTGGGATACCCTAGAGGTGCGCATGTGCAATTGTGCTGTTTTCAGTTATTTTTGTCTTTGATGTTAGGTTTTCTAATGTTTGCTTTTAGTCTTATCATGCAATCCTATTAAGCATACATTTAAGCAGTTAATAATAGTGCGGGAAATTAAAGTGTGGAAATTTGAACCTAACTATTACATGGCTTCAGGGAGGGGGAATTTACAAGCTCAAAATGGAGGAAAATAAAAAGCACTAAAAGCAAAGTCCTAGTTAAGTCTATTACATCCCAGTAAGCAGATACAATAATATACAAAAGTGCGTAAGTAAAAGTAAATGCGCGAATTGGAATTACGTGTAAAATCCTAAGAAGAAAAATCTTTTTGTTTGTTTTGGTTTTATTTTGAGAAAATTTTAAGTAAATAATAATTAATCTAGAAAAAGGAAGAAAACTAATTATCTAAAGAAGGAAAAAAAAAAAGAACCTAATTCTAATTTGTTTGTATCTTTATTATAAAGAAATGAAATGAAATCCTAAGTCTACTTGATTTTAATTTGAGCCAAAGGTTAAAATAATTAATTAATTAATTAACAAAAATAAATTTAATTGAAAAAGACTAAATCTATTTTTTTGTGATTTTATAATTAATTTGCTCATTAACTAAAAAAAATCAAAAGAAATAAATAATAAAAAAAACAATAATGTAAATGGGCCTGATGTTAAAGCTGAAAAGAGGAGTGAGATTTGGAATTTATTAGGCCCAAATCAGGGAGAAGTCCAGGCTACGCCTGATCCTGTGTTACTGACCCTTGAGAGTCTACCATGAAGCTGCATATTTGGAGCGCTAGATCTAATGATACATATATCCAATGGTGTTGACGACAAGGTGCATGTATGCGCGCTAGCCTTTGTTGCAATGGATATACAAAACAAATGTTAGAAAGATAAAGATGCACAACCGGGGTATCGAACCAAGGTCCTCTCCATTATAAGAGCTCCCCTTTACCAACTTCCAGTTATCAATTCGTTTATACAAATGAAACTATAATAATATAATGCAAACAAGTGGAAAATGCTGAGTTGTCATCCATGCGCTATGAGATGGGCCCCTCTGTATTTGAACGAACCAATCACAATAAGTTATTTTGCCACACCGGCTCCGAGGGGTCAAACCACCATCCACGGTGGGTGATCACCATCTTCTCCGGCGCGACCAAAATCATAACCTGCAAAATATTGAGATTCAAAGCTAGAGGTTTTGCCTATCCCCCCTAAAACCTAGGTTGCGAATCCAACCATGGTCTTAGCTTCGTATGAAAATGCCTCCATCATCGAAAGTGAAGCTTACACATTTTAAAAACCTAACAATGGTATCCTGTTATTTTAGCATTGATTTTCACATGTAACACGTTAAAACATTCACAAACATCATTCATAGCATGGATATATGATTAATATGAATTTAAATTACATATTGAATGAGTTTGAGATCAAAGATAAGTTACCAAAGGACGGATGGTATGAGTGATGCTCCTGCGTGTGTTGGACCTGCCTAATGCTTGGAAACATCTACTGGAACCTCCAGGGAGTGAGTGGAATGCTTGTTTTTTTGGATTGAGGAGGCCTGCAAAGATTGTTTCGATTTTGACAACTTTGTGAAGATTTTGAGAATTTGGTCTGGCTTTTTCAGGCAATTTGTCTGTATTGTATTTATAGGGGTGTGGTGGTGAACGAAAATGGCATGAATCAGCCATTAACCATGGCTTTGAAGGAAAAATTGAAAGATTTAAAAAGTTGCCATTTTGAGATATTTTCTACTATTTTGGACTTTGAGTGAACCTGGACAGGTTTCATCCCAATAGGTGTTCGTTTTAACTTTTCACATCTTGACTCTTTCGAATGCTCCCAAACTTTTTTCTTCGATGGCTCTGAGTTCCAATTTGAATGGTTCAAGTCCTCATCATCATGTCTTCTTCGATTGAGTCAATATCTACCTTAGTTGCTTGATCTGAAAACTATCCAATCAGCCCAATCGAACTCAGCTCTTCTTCCTTTCGATCTCCTTTCCTTCAATCAGGCCAATCAAATCATCACCTCTTCATCTTGCCATGTCGAAGCTTCATTTTGTTCTTTCCTTTGAATACAGTTGTTTAGGTGGTTCTTCAATTCCAACTCCCACCCTTTACGTTTGTCTACAAGAATATCTTTCTTGCTCACTAGTTCATCTTCCATTTGTGAATACAGCTTGTATGCACCAATCGAAAGGTAACATATGAGCATCAGGATTTCACTTCAATCATCCAACTTCTTCCTCGCCTGTCCAGGTATATGCATTTCCTTTGAACCATAAGATCAAAGCTTTTCGAATTCAACATCTTCTTCTTTTCGAAGCGCCAATTCAACCAACATGGAAATCAAAGTGTGCCTTCCTTGTAATGCTTCGAGTAGCTTACATTTCCATGGTTCGAAAACGAACCCTTCGATGACGCCATGTTTGAAGGTTGCATTTATTTTGAACCATTAGAATTTCTCGTGTTACTTTGGATAAGATCGAAGCCTTTGAATTCAAAATCTTCTTCTTTTCAAAGCGCCAACATGTCAGTCGAAGTGTCTTTCTTGTAATGCTCCGAATAGCTTATATTTCGAATGGTTAGAAAATGAACCTGTTGTACCCCAAACTTTGCCTTCTCATTTGTCATAGGATCATCCAGGACTCTCAGGTTTTCTTCCATCAAGTTTCAAGCCTTGGATTACAATTTTCCAAGAAAGTCATTCACAAAGGCAAAATGGTCAAAAACACACTAAAAAGTCAAACTCTAACTTTTTGAGCAAAATTAAGTTTCAACAATTATATTTCATCAAGACATGAAATTAACTCATCAAAATCAAAAGTCAGAAATTGATTTGAAAAGATCAAATTTCTAAACATTTAGAAAAAAATTCTAAGTGTTAAGAGAATATGATACTTCAGAACTTCTGGGCCAGTCTCCATACAAGTGCAATCAGAATTTGCAAAGACGGTTCAAAATATGACTCTTCAATCAGAACATATGAAAGCAATATTCTTCGGTCAGAACATTGACTCTTCAGCATATGGGGGCTATGTTTCTGGTAGTATGCAATCAGAACATCACCAAATCCCAAAACCTTGTTTGAGCAGCCTGCTGCCCTGCTGTATCACAGTCCTATAATCAGCTGCTGATCCAGTCCACGCATGCACTTTATCAAACCCCATATTTGCACCAAATTAGCATACAAAAACTGTGATTAAAAAGAAATGTAACAGTATTCCAAAAGGGTTTAAATCCCATTTGTTTTCCCCCCAAAACCACAACAAACTCACCTATAAATAAGTTGCTCCATCACACTTTCAAGGGGTTGGCTTTTGGAAGGAGAGAATTATCAAAGAAAGAAGAGAAAACAGTAAAACATTTGTGAGCCTTGAATTCCTAAACAAAACCAAAATATTTGTTCTTCCCTTTGAATCAAAGAACATAGCATTTCCTGTTCCATTCCAGATCATCTGAAGGCAGCAGCTCAAGTTCCAAATACACGTTCCAGATTTAAAGTAAGTCGTTATGACTTTGAATCTTTTCATTCAGAACATCATTAAATATGTAAATATCATAGTATTGATTATGTCCATACCATTGCATGAGTAGAAAAAGTAGTGGATCATAACTTCTTTAATAAAGCTAGGCTCATAATTAGGATTAGAACTTCTATGAACTGTTGTGCTTCTATCTTTCTGATTTGCTGTCGTTAAGAACTGAATAAATTGCAGATGTTCTGACTAAGTATAAGGAATGAGGTGAAATGTAATAGATAATTTCTGGGTTTTCTTTCCCACTGTTTAACACAACACATAACTTATGATGTTTACTCACTGTTTAACACAACACAGAACTTCTGATTTTCACTCATTGTTTAACACACATAAAACTTGTAATATTTTCCCACTGTTTAGCACAACACAAAACTTCTAATATTTTCTCACTATTTAACACAACACAGAACTTCTGACCCTTTGCTCACTGTCTAAACACGACCCAGAACTTTTGTTTTTTCCCTCTAACGTTTCTTTCAGGATTCCAATAGCATCAATCCAGAACTTCTAATTTCCTTTGACGTTTCATCCTGAACCACAGCGCGCCTGGCATCAGAACTTCTGATCCCCTCTGTTTTGCTTTCAACAACATGATGATCCTATTCCTCATTGTTTTTCCTTTTTTCTCTATTTTTTTTTATATAAAAGGACATCAAAAAATATTTTATTTTATTAAATAATTATTTTCCTTTTAATTTGTTAAGACCAAAAACCATTTTTCAAAACAAGTCTTTTCCTTTTCTTAAAGTGTACAATTCAATATGGTTGTAATAGTTAATTAGGATTTAAAATTCTTGCAAACCCCAATTTGTAATTTGTACTCCCATCCCTAAATGATGTAATAGCGTAGGACTTTACATTTCCGCCATTTACCGCTTTTCAAATACAAATGCTAGTAATTAGGGTGTGTATGGCAAGACATGAAATCAACAAATAGATAACCCTAATCTAAACTAAATGCATGTAAATCAAACACACTTGCACACTAGCACCCTTAGGGTAATCCCTCTTTGTTGCCTTTCGGAAAATAGTCATGTCCTTCGAATATGGGCGTTTTAGCAAAGACCCTCGATAAAAGATCGTAGTCCCTCGATGACCCTCAATGTTGCCATCGGTAAACAATCTAGTCCCTAAACGACATTGCTAAAACGTCCTACAAGTTTCCTTCGATGACTATACAAATGTTCCGTTCCCGTCCCTTCACATCCAACGATGGAGTTTCTTACCAAAACAATGGTAAGATAACAACATCTAAAGGAGAAGGAAAAGAACGTTTAAGACCTTTTGAGTAGGTAGGTTTCTCCTAGTTGCTCGCTTGCTCACAACAAAAACATTTTTATACACCAACAGTCTCATTTTGAAACATTTTCAAAAGACAAACACTTTGTACGCGTTCTTATAGAAACGAGAACCATTACAAAGACACCTTTTCAAAATCGCTCTCAAAAACACATTCCACAAATATTTCTTTGAACTATTTTTCAAACAACACTTTGTACGCGTTCTTATAGAAAAGAACCATTACAAAGACGTTTTCAAAATATTTTCAAAACCCACACCACAAGCACATTTTCAAACAAAAGCAAGTGATCTAACAAGAAACTAAGAGCCCATAGATAACTACGGATGAAAAAGGTGTTAATACCTTCCCTTTTTATAACCTACCCCCCGAACTCAAGAAAATATCTTGAAAGGTCTTTCCAGTTCTTTTCAGCCTTTCCTTATTGGATAAAAGAAAAGTTGGTGGCGACTCTTGCTAACCGCAATAATTGCGATTAAATGCAAAACACCCAAGTCAGTTCTCCCACCATGTTACAGAACCCTTCGATGACGCTCTTTACTAGCTCTTCATGAATCGAAGACTTCACAAAATCCTCCTTGCAGTTTATTTCGAATTATCCTTCCTTCGATCCTAGTGCTGTCGAAGCTATTTCGACCCAAAAGCTCTTAGGCATATTTTCAGCTTTCGACCTACACCTTGTTATGTACACTTTTTTTTCAAGCTGTGCCATTATACTGAGCCGTATAGGGTGCCATGAAAATCATTTTAAGACCTTGCAAACCAAAATTCTTTGTGAGAAACGAAACCTTAGATGGAAATCCATTGCTTAGGAGGAGAATTTGTCTGGTCAATTCTTGGCCAACCTTGAGCAATTGAGGACCTTAATGAGCATGTCTTGAGTAAAAATGGGAGGGAAAATTTTGGGGTACAACAGCTGCCCCTGTTCAATCTTCTTAAACCTAGGAATTTAGATTTGCTTGCCTGCCGTCCGTTAATCTGAAGGTGGAAGATGATTGAATAATAGAGTGCCCAGAAATTTGCACTTGCATAAACATGAAGAAACACCATTGGTTGATGATATTGGGGAATATGATTACAAATGCCATTTGGAGAATATGACTGAGAGTTGTCAGAGATGAGCTTAAAGATGCCATCCAAAGTACATTCTGACATCATAAGAGGTCTCTTAGTGGGGATTCCTGTTCCTGTTGTCTGAGGAGGACTCCAGTGGGGAATGTTGATTTCTGTTCTTTTGTTTGAGGAAAAATTTGTAGGGAATAAAGTCTAGGAGCTTTAGTTGTCCATGGCTCCACTGAGGCGTTATCTCTGGACTGGAGAGATAAAAGTTAGCTGTTTTCTGGTCGAAATCCAGGCTCTGCAATAACTTACTGGGGAAAATGCAATTAACTGTTATTTGGAAATATATTAGAAGCTGTGTAGGGTTGCTTCAGGATGAGTCCGTGTGAAACTGCATCAAAAAATTGCGAGAAGGAATCCGTGTAAGATTGCTTCAGGTTGAGCCTGTGTAAAGTTGCATCTGTAGATCATGAGAAGGAACCCGTGTAAGATTGCTTCGTCTGGTCGTTTAAATAATCACCCAGTCTTGTTTCGGGAATTGATCCACAATCAGTTATTCACAGATAGTTGCCCTGTCTGGTTTCAGGAATTAATCTGGAACTTGCTTTTGTTGATCGTTGAGATAGTTGCCCTGGCTTGTTTTAGGAATTAATCTCTAACCTAAGAGAAAGAAAGATAGTTTCCTCGTCTTGTTTCGGGAGTTAATGTTCAATATGTAGATAGTTATCCTGGCTTGTTTTAGGTATTAATATATAATTAGTTGTTCACAGATAGTTGTCCTGTCTTGTTTAAGGTATTAATTTGGAACTCACCTTTTGCTGGTCATAAAGATAGTTGCCCTGGCTTATTTCAAGAATTAATCCTTGACCTTAGAGAAAGAAAGATAGTTTCCCCATCTTGTTTCGGGAGTTAATCTTCAATCTGCTCATGTAGATAGTTGTCCTGCCTTGTTTTAGGTATTAATCTACAATCCGTTGTCCACAGATAGTTGTCCTGTCTTGTTTCAGGTATTAATCTGGAACTTGTTTTTGTTCGTTGAGATAGTTGCCATGGCTTGTTTTAGGTATTAATCTCTGACCTGGTCTTGTAGATAGTCACCCCGTCTTGTTTCAGAAATTGATCTACAATCAGTCGTTCACAAATAGTTGCCTTGTCTGGTTTCAGGAATTAATCTGGAACTGTTGAAAATTGATGATGATATTTGTCTGCTTGCGAAATTTCCTGAAAAAGTTAAATATTCAGTTGTATGCAGTGTCATGATGCATGAAATGCATTGGATAATGATGTTCTCAAAATAAATGAGATTGTAATATATGCATTTGTGCTGCATATGCTATGACGCTCGTAAAATGATGTATGAATACAATGTATGAATGTATCAGTTGTTTTATTGTAGTGTTGTTGAACTAGGGAAAATAAATCCCTGATTGTTGTTGGGGATGAAGAATGCAAGTCTTCAAATTTTGTTGAAGTTGAAATGCTGGGAGACGGATTTTCGTTGTTATAGAAATAAACTCTGTTGGGGAAGGGAAACTCCATAATCCGCTTGGGGATTTTTATGTAACCTTGTTAGGAAACCTAAGAAGCTTGTGAACCAGGCTAGGGAATTCTTTAAGATGCCAGGGAAATAATTAGAGATTCTTGCACTACTAGGGATATCAGAAACTTTGACATCATTAGGCTGTAAACTGAGGATATGGTAGTGACTTTGTAGTAGGGTGTCTCTGCCTCTGTACTTGTTGGAGAAAGTATATGTGGGGATTTACAGATGGCCTTTAGACACTGTCCTATTTCTTAAAGCCTGTAGTAACTGTCTTTCTGTTTTTTATGTGCGTATTTATAAATGGTAATCACATTCAAATGCATATGTTCAAAAATAATTACTGGAAGTTTTTGAAAACAAATCAAAAAAATAAAAACAAATAGTTTTGAACTTTCAAAGAGATAGATTTTGTATTGATTTGAAGAAGTTTTTCCTATAATAGGTGTTTTTGTACAAGGAGACAGACATCCTAGTAAGATAATGCCGTCGTAAATATGAAACTATACAAAAATAGTATACAAAGAAAAACACCTATGTGAAAAAATCCTAATGGGTTCCCATTCTGCTATTGCCTTTATGTCTTTGAGCGTCTCATCTCTTTGCTGCTTGTCCGAAGCTGGATGGATTGATTAGTACCATTTGAGCTTGACACTTGCTACCGAAGTCTGCTTGTAAGGTGATCTGATGGGACATAGTTGTATGCTTTAAATCCCAAACTTTTGCCTGGACTGCCCTTTCGGGTTTTTAGTCCACCAGGATACCCTTTTTTGCCCAAGCCTCCTTTTCAGGTTTTTGACTTACCGGGTGTACAGATTTTCATATATATATATATATATATATATCCCTAACTTTTTCCCGAACCCTTTTGGTTCGCCGGGACGCCCTTATTTTTGCCTAGGCCAGTCGACCTAATGATTCTTTGCTCATGCGTAGTATCTTTTAACTATGTCCACATTCACGGGGTGCGGAAGGTCGTCACCGTCCATAGTGGTTAAGATCATGGCTCCACCAGAAAATATGTTCTTCATCATAAATGGCCCTTCATATATGGGGGTCCATTTGCCTCTAGGATCCCTTTGCAGTAGGATAATGCGCTTGATTATTAGGTCACCAGACTGATATACCTGGTGTCTGACCATCTTGTTAAAAGATTTAATCATACGTTTTTGGTACATCTGACCATGACAGGCAGCCGCGAGTCTCTTTTCGTCCATCAGGTTTAATTGGTCAAGTCGAGTCTGAACCCATTCGTTTTCATTCAAACCTGCATCCTTCATGATTCTCAAGGAAGGGATCTGGACCTCGATGGGTAGGACAACTTCCATACCGTATACCAGAGAGAGGAGTTTCCCCTGTTGACGTACGTACCGAGGTACGGTAGCCATAAAGAGAGAATGGTAACATCTCATGCTAGTCTTTGTATGTCATTGTCATCTTCTGTATGGTCTTCTTGATGTTTTTATTAGCACCCTCTACAACGCCATTCATCTTTGGCCAGTAAGGATAAGAGTTATGATGTTGGATCTTGAATTTCATACAGAGCTCGGTGATCATAGTATTATTGAGATTGGTACCATTATCTGTAATGATTCTTTCTGGAATACCATACCGACAGATAAGGTTATGTTTGATAAATAGGGCTACAACATTCTTGGTAACAGAAGCAAAAGAGGCTGCCTTGACCCACTTTGTGAAGTAATCAATGGTGACGAGGATGAAGCGGTGCCCATTAGAAGCTGTAGGTCTAATCTCTCAAATTATATCGATTCCCCACATTGCGAATGGTCGGGGAGAACTCAAGACGTTTAGAGGAACTAGAGGCACGTGTACTTTGTCAGCATAGATCTGGCACTTGTGAGAAGTTTGGGAGTGATGATAACAGTCTGTTTCCATAGTGGACCAGTACTATCCTACCCCAATAATCTTCTTAGCCATTATGTGCCCACTAGAATGGGTCCCAAAGGTGCCTTCGTGCATGTCTGTCATAATCTTCTCTGCTTCACTCTTGTCTACACACCGAAGTAAAGTTGAATCACGGTTGCGCTTGTAGAGGATTTCGTTACTGAAGAAAAACTTGGCAGAGAACCTTCTTAGGAACTTCTTATCATTGACTGAAGCTCCCTTAGGATACTCTTGGGCTTCGAGGTATCTTTTCACTTCATGGAACCAAGGTTTGTCCATTGCTCCTTCAGTATCAATCTCATAACAGTATGCCGGTTCATCTAACCTCTCAATAGTGATCTGAGGGGCTTCGTTATCCCATCTGACTTTGAACATGGATGACATGGTAGCTAGCACATCCGCTAACTGATTTTCTTCTCAGGGAATATGTTCAACGGTAACTTCTTTAAAATATGGGATCTGTGTCAGCACATGCTCCCAGTAATGGATGAGATTAGGATGCTTCGTGTCCCATTTTCTTTTGATTTGATTGATTACCAGGGCCGAGTATCCATACACACTTAGGAATTTGATTCTCAAATTGATAGAAACTTTGAGACCCATAATGCATGCTTCATATTCAGCAATATTGTTGGTATAGTTGAAACATAGCATGGCAGTGAAAGGAGTATGACAACTTTCGGGAGATATGATCACAACACTGATGTCATTGCCAAGCGCGTTGGAAGCTCTATCAAAAACTATAGTCCATCGGATCCTTTTTCAGGTCTTTCATCTGGTCCAGGTTCTTCACAATCGATCACTAACATGATGTTCTCATCCGGGAACTCAAAATTCATGGATTGGTAGTCGTCCACAGCCTGTTGAGCTAAATGATCAGCTAGTACACTTCTTTTAATTGCTTTCTGGGTTGTGTACTGAATATCATATTCGCTCAAAATCATTTGCCATCTTGATATTCTTCCGGAGAGAGCGGGCTTCTCAAAGATATATTTGATAGGATCCATTTTAGATATCAACAAGGTAGTGTAAGTCAACATATATTGTCTTAGTCGGCGAGCAGCCCATGCCAAAGCACATCAAGTTTTCTCGAGTAGTGAGTATCTTGTTTCACAGTCGGTAAACTTTTTGCTAAGGTAGTATATTGCATGCTCTTTTCGACCAGACTCGTCATGCTTCCCCAACACACACCCCATTGAGTTCTATAACACTGTTAAGTACATGATCAGAGTTCTCCCTTCAACCGGCGACATCAAAATTGGAGGCTCTTGAATATATTCCTTGATTTTGTCAAAGGAGGTCTGGCAGTCGTCATTCCACTTTACTGCTTGATCTTTCTTCAGTGATTTGAAGATTGGCTCACAAGTGGTGGTTAGATGGGAAATGAATCTGGCAATGTAGTTTAGACGTCCCATAAATCCCCTAACCTCCTTCTCAGTGCAGGGATTTGGCATTTCTTGTATAGCTTTAACCTTTGTAGGCTCTACTTCAATACCTTTGTCGCTGACAACGAAGCCTAAGAGCTTACCAGATCTTACTCCAAAGGTGCAGTTGTTCGGGTTCAGCCTCAGTTTGTACTTCTTCAGCCTTTCAAACAACTTTTATAGGTGATCAAGGTATCCCTCTTCAGTTTGAGACTTGGATATCATATCGTCAATGTAGACCTCTATCTCGTGATGGATCATGTCATGAAACAAAGCTACCATGGCACGTTGATAGGTTGCCTCGACGTTCTTTAACCCAAATGGTATAACTTTGTAGCAGAAAGTGCCCCACTGCGTGACGAAGGTTGTTTTCTCCATATCTTCAGGTGCCATCTTGATTTGATTGTACCCAGAGAGACCATCCATGAAGGAGAACATCTTATGTTGTACGGTGTTGTCAACCAGAACATCAATATGGGGAAGTGGAAAGTCATCCTTGGGGCTTTCCCTATCCAAGTCTCTGTAATCCACACACATACGTACTTTACCGTCCTTCTTAAGTACCAGAACAACATTAGCAGCCCATTATGGATACGAAGTAATAGCTAAGAAACCGGTGTTGAACTATTTCATGACTTCAGCCTTGATCTTTTCTGACATCTCAGAACGCATACGACGAACCTTTTACTTCATGGGAGGGAAGTCTTCTTTTGTTGGCAAGCCACAATATCATTGTCCAGCCCTGGCATGTCTTCGTATGACCAGGAAAAGATCTCAACATAGTCATGTAACATCTGAATTAAACTCTCTTTGACACTATGCTCCAGATCGATACCTATCTTGACTTCCTTCTTATCCTCTTTAGTACCCAAGTTTACTGTCTCAACTGGCTCTTCATGAGGCTGTATTGCCCTTTCCTCCTGTTGTAACAGTCTGGCAAGTTCTCCTAGTACTTCACAATCTTCCTCACCTTCGTCCTAGGCTTGGTAGATCGGATTTTCAAAGTTATAATTGGCAATAGCATAACCGTTATCAATGGGATCCATAGTGGATGTGGATCTGCAGTTTGATAGGTGGGTGGGTGTAAGAGGGCGTAGCTATTTCTGATAAAGTAAAAGCAGAAAAGAAAGACAGAGGGCGTAAAATTTGTATGCAACACGTCCAATGATTTATTAGTGACATATGAAGATGAAGTAATAACCCTCACAAATAAACTGTTGTGCCTCGGGTAAGACAACAAGGCTTTAGATTTTTAATTGTTCAAATATTACATATGCCAAAAACAAAAAGACAATTACTCCTGAGTAAAAGTAATGGGAACAACATCCTTGGCCTCCCAATTGTTGAGTCCACCACTGATAGTTGGGAAGATCCACTTGTCCATGTCGTAGTCGCTATCACTGTCCTCCAAAGCATTGATTCCATGGTTGCTGATGCGTAGTGGTGGTCTTTCGGTGCGAGCATGATGAACAAATCTTTGGGCTCCTGAAGTAAAACCCAAACCAAACTTGTCAGATTTGTAGGGGATATCAGGTAGTTGGACCCAAATGGTACACCCACCTTCTTTGACTACTGCTTTGGCATCCTTCATAGAAGTTATCTTCAATGGAGGTCTGGTAATCTTTGGAACCTTGATAGCAGTCTTGGTTGCAGCAATTTTCTGGGGAACCTCCTCAAAGTTCTGGAAGGGGGTTTCAATGGACTTGTCGTCCATCTCAACATACCTGAAGGAGTTCAGGTGACTCACCATATATTCTTCCTCGCCATGGACTGTAACAATCTTTCTATTAACTGGGTATTTTAGCATTTGATGCAGAGTAGAAGTAATAGCATTGGCCCTAGGGATCCAAGGGCGACCCAATAAACAGGAGTAAGATGGGCGGATCTCCATTACGTAAAAAGTGGATTCAAAAGTCTGAGAACCAAATTTAATAGGGATGTCCACCTCCCCATGCACCATTCTCTTGGAACCATCGAAAGCCCTCGCCATAATATTATTGGGCTTCAGTGTGAGTCCTTCACAATCCAATCTGTCCAAAGCATTCTTAGGTAAGACATTCAGTGACGAACCTGTATCCACCAGAACATGAGCTAGGGTAGTTCCCCTGCACTCAACAGAGACATGCAGGGCATCATTATTCTTTCTTCCTTTGTACGTTAAATCGACATCTGAGAAACCAAGTCCATTGTCAGCCGTCAAACTAGCAACGTAGTTCTCGAATTGGTTGGCAGAAGTCTCTTGAGGCACATGAGCATATTTTAGGAACTTTACCAAATCCTTAGCATGGGTTTCAGAGCATAACAGTAAGGCCAACGTTGAAATTTTTGAAGGGGTTTGCCCCAATTTCTCCACAACATTCTAATCGCTCTTTCTTATAATCTTCAAAATCTCTTTCATTTCATTTTTAAAAGCTTCAGGAACGGCTTCTTTATGTGCCTCCATTCGGGCAGGCTCAACCAATACCTCTTTGCACCAAGTTTCAACTGACTCAGTAGCATGGTTAACAACAGGAACGACAGTAGGAGTAGCAACATGAGTAATAACAGGAGTGTCAACAAGAATAACCAGAGGAGTGGCAACAATATTCGGATAGATTTCAGGAGAGAAAATCCTTCCTCTTCTGGTAATTTTACTGTTCCCAACAATGTTGTCGATGTTAGGATCAATATCTTTAGCAGCTTCATCTTTAATAGCCAATAGGTCTTGCATGACGCCATGGTAGTAAACGTCAGCCCCATAATTCCAAGGAACATCTTTATAAGAGGAACATGGTATCAACCCAGGAAAAGTGATATTCAAAGGAGCAACCTTAGGAACGGATGTAATCCTGACGGGTCTTTTAGAGGAGACCCTGGTAGGATTGTCGGAAATGGTAATTATTGATATATCTTCACACAGACTTCTTGTAGAGGGAGTTTTCTCAAACATAATTTCTTTGTTGTTCATCAGGCGTTGGACACCTATCTTTAACAACAAGAAACCATTGGGTAGAGACATACACAGGTGGAAACCTTCACCATAGCCCAGAAATAAACCGGCCCGCAACAGATTCTTCTTAACAATCGGCAGAGGAGTAACTAGTTCATCAACAGAAGAAAGAAACAGGTCATCATCAACAACATTAACACCTTGGCATTGGTGTTGTTATCACATTGGGGGTTTCTGGAGGGTCAAATTCAATCTCCTTGGTCTCAATGAGATCTTGCACTTTGTTTTTCAGATCCCAACAATCGTTTGTATCATGCCCTGGACTGTCAGAATGGTAGGCACATCGAGCATTTGGGTTGTAGCAGGGAGATGCAATATTTGGATGTTTAGGAGCCTCCTTTAGAGTGACTAGATTAGACTTCAACAAGTGTGGCAAAACCTGAGATAAGGACATGTTGATCTGGGTGAACTGTCTTCTGGATGCATCATGTCTACGCTGATTATTTTATTGTTGATTTGACGCAAGGTTGGAGATCATCACAGCTCCTACCGTTGGACGGTGTTCAATTTTTCTTTGATTTCTCTGGCCATAAGCAGCACTAAGCTCTTTCTTTCAAGTTAAGGGTTTCTTCATTGTACTTGAATTTGCATCCCTCTGAATCCTACCACTCTTGATACCCGCTTCTACTCGTTCTCCAGTCAATATTAGCTCAGCAAACCCGGCTGAAGAGCTTCCAATCAAATGGTTGAAAAATGGACCAGACAAAGTACCCAAGAACATATCTACCAGCTCTCTATCAGACAAAGGAGGATGGGCTCTTCTCGCAAGATCTCTCCACTTCTGGGCATAATCTTTGAAACCCTCGCTGGAACCCATAGACATACTTTGAAGTTGTGTACGGGTTGGATCAAGGTCAGCATTATATTGGTACTGCCTGTAGAAAGCAGCAGCCAAATCCTCCCAGTTGCGGATGTTGGTTCCCTCCAGCTGATAGAACCATTCCAATTGTGTCCCTGATAGACTTTCCTAGAAGAAATGCACCCACAAATTCCTATCAGCAGTGTGAGGCTGAATCTTCCTGACATAGGACCTTAAGTGCAGCTTAGGACAAGAGACACCATCATACTTAGCAAATGTTGAAACTTTGAACTTTTGGGGAATGACTACTTTAGAGACCAGCCCGAACTCTTCAAAATCCAGACCAGGTACCCTTTGAATTTCCATAGCATTAAGACGATCCTCCAGTTGTTTCTATTTATCATCAGCAAGAGGATATTGTTCCTCAGAGTAGTCAGCCTCTTCTTCATCAGTCTCTGGGTTGTTGTTTTCTTCTGTTGGCTTCTCTTCCTGATTATCTCCCTCGTTGGAAGGAGTTACGAAGTCTAGTCTCTCTTGGCTGGTCCTTTAAACCTTCTTCCCATATTCAAGACGTCGTCCGGTTTCTTTGACTTCTTCTTCTTGTCTTTGAGAATGAGAGTATTCAGATCTTCTTGTCCCTTAGCCAGAGCCAAGAACATTTGTTGGAATTGAGCGTTTTGTGCTTGAAGATCTTTAATTGTTTGTTCGAGATCCATTTCTTTTGCTGAAATAGACAGCGAAAAGATAAGAAACCTATCTTGAAATACCTTCTTAATGTAATGATATGCATGATAATGTTTATGCAATGTTTTCAAGGACTTCGGGAAATTTAAATTTGCGAACCAAAATGAAACAAATATTTTATTAATAAAATTCAAATTACAACTGCCTTTTTGACTTACAATTGAAAATTAAAAACTCTTAAAATCTAAGAATCAAATATCCCATGGGCGCTTCCTCTTTGTGCCGAGGTAGACATTAAGACTTTCTTCCTTGTGAAGTTTCTTTGTGAGCTCCAACACTTTCTTCTCACTGGTGTAGAATTGATCTTTAAAGGTATCTCGTTCTTCCTTCAGTTGAATCCAGAACCTCTGTAACTCTTCAAGATCAGTGGGCATGTCAGGATGGAGAACTGTATAAGGAACACCTTTTTCGGTGACAGGTTCCACAATCACTGGTAAGATGGTTGTATATGGCATCATAAGGTTTTGGGCACGAGCCCGTACCCATTTGAGATAAGGCTCCATAGGGATGGAATTCTTGTGCCCCAAAGCCTTGCTATCAACCTTGTTTACCATACCTCAAGCTCGTATGAACCTTTGACGATACCCTTGAACATCATCTTCGTATTTGAACATAATGCCTTGGATAAGCATATCATGGGGACCATCCCTTTGAGCATAACCGAATTGTCGTAGAGCCAGAGAAGGATTATAAGTGATACCTCCCCTAATGCCAATGAGTGGTACATTAGGGAATTCCCCACAGCGGTCGATGATAGAAATATCTCCCATAGACCGGGAGTACCAAAGAATATCCGAGTGAGAAAGTGACGTTATCCTTTGCGACCAGCCTGAACCTTATTTGTTCTTCAATACTGATTGGGGAAGGTTCGAAATAAACCACCTAGACATCAATGGTATGAAACACATAAGAACCCCTCTTCTCTTCATGGTACGAGTGTGAAGGAAATGCAAGATGTCTCAGAGCAAAGTAGGCACAGGGTTACGAGAGAGAAAAACCTTGACAACATTCACACCTATGAGTAAGTCCCGATTAGGGAACAATACTAACCCATAGATTAGAAGAGCTAGGATTTCTTCGAAAGCTTGGAAATCCAAATCATCCCAAAACAATTGAGCCTTTTACAATAGGAACTTGACTAGGAAATCCTTGAATCCGCTTCTTATTTCCCAGTTGGATATAATGTCGGACTGTTTCAGATGCAAAGTTGCTGCAATGACTTCTGGCTTTGGAGCTTCCTTTAAACCGGTGAAAGGTGTCTGATCAAGAATAAGTATGCCCAATAATTGAGAGAAATCTTCCATGGTGGGTACCAACTAATGATCAGGAAATGTGAAGCAATGGTGTTTGGGGTCAAAGAACTAAAACAGTACCCCCATCATCTTCTCATTAAATTTGTCACACTAACGCAGCTATCGCTTCATCCATATCGGTTTACACTGTAAAGTCTCCACAACCTATTGCTGCTTACCTAAAAGGTGCCCCAGATCCGGGTGTAGGATCTTTTAGTAACAACCCAAACAAGTCCTCAAAGATAAAGCATACAAACACACAATGTAAAGCAATTTAAAAATGAACAAAGCTCTAAGGTAACCCTACTTTTTATATATCTCCCCAGCAGATTCGCTAGTTCTGTGATACGATGGAAGAACCGACTATTATACTGGTTTTTGCATTTGTATTCACAAATGTTGCGGTAAGCAAGAGTCGCCATCGACTTTTCTTTTATCCAACAAAGGAAAGGGTAAAAAGAATAGAAAAAGACCTTTCGATATTATTTCTGAGTAAGGGGTAGATTATGGAAAGGGAAGGTGTTAACACCCTTTCCAACCGTATTTTTCTACGGACTCTTAGATGCTTAGCTCATTTTGAAATACCTTGTGCTTTGTGTGTTTTGAAAGTATTTTTGAAATGCCAATAGTAAGGAAATTTGATTTATGATAACTGTTGTATCAGTCCTCTAGAGTGTTGATAAAGCATTTTGAAAATGTTTTTGAAAGTATTTTGTGTATGTGTAAAAGTTTGTTTTGAGCATAGCATTTAGGAACTATCTACTTTTACTCGAAAGGGTCGTTCTTTTCCTCTTTTCCTTTAGACAGTGCTATGCTACTATTAGTGAGTAGGTAGCCCTAGTCGTTGGATGTTTGAGGTAAATTCGAAGGGACGTTTATAGTCATAAAGGAAACTGGGCAATAAATTTTAGTAACTACCCTAGGGTTTTAAGATCATTTTTTACCGAGGTGTTGTACCCCAATTTTTACCCCTAAGATCCCTTCATCATGCCATATTGATTCAATCACAACAAGGTCACACTAGGGATTTTGGTTCTCCTCCCTATCTTTAGTTTTGCTCTTTGAGGAATCACCAAGCACCTTGAATTGTTTTTCTATTGTGATCATGTATGTTTTGTTTTGACTTTCTTTCTAATTAATAAAATGCAATGTTGGTTTGTCTTACTAATAATGTAGGTAAAGGCAATATGGATTAGCAAGTTGATCCATAGGTTTATGAGTTTATTTCCATGCCCTAGTCAATAAATCTTGAGAAATTCAAACCTCACCATTGAAGTTGTTTTGGAAGAAAAGGAATGGCAAGTTTTATTTTGGTTCAACATATTTCAAAGTTAGAAAGATTGATTCAAAAGTACAAGGGGTTGATTGAAGAAGTTGTCATGGTTGGACAAGGCCTTGTTCCCATTGGTCACAAGTGCACATTTCTCTCAATTATCAAGATGTGGAAGTGGTGTTTGTTTCTATGAGTTCTCATTATCATCCTCAACAACTTCTATTTACAAAGAAAAAGTGTTGGGACAAGAAAGTTGTTCAAAATTGTTAAAGTTCCTCAAAGCATTTTCTTGATCTAGGAGCTAGGGTTTTGAACTTCAAAGAAGTATATCATTCTTATCTCTTGGTATTTTTGAGTGATTCCAAAAACATACTTCTCTTCAAAGTTTTATTAACAAATCACTTCAAAAGTTTCAAGGAGTTTTCATGTGGAAGAAACTTGATGATGAAGAAAGATTACAAGTCCTCCAGATGAATCCCCAATTTTCCACGTGTGACTTCAAATGATCATAACTTGGTCAATTTGTATCACCTTGAGCCCACTCTTTTTCCATAATGATCTTGAGGATATGAACTTTATTCCTTATTTTATGTGAAAATTGATAAAATGGATAGAAGATTCTCTACAGATGCAAAAGATTATAGGTCATTTCATGATTTTTAGCCAACTTCAACAATTCATAACTCTCTCAATTTTTGGATATTTTGAATGTTTCAAGTCTCAAAATTTCATTACAGAGGTCTATTTCATTCCATCTTTTTTTGTCAAGAGCAAATTCCAAGTGGAAGGCCATGTTTGGATGCAAAACATTATAGGTCATTTTTGAAGAAAATTTTGAAATATTTCTAAGTATGGAAAGTCAACCTTTTTTCCCAACTTTGACACATTTCAAATTTCATCTCAAACATCCATTTGATTCCATTCTTTTCCAATTTCAAAGCTTGTAACTTCATATTTCTAAAGCATCAAGAGTTATGCCCTAAGACCCCTTGAGTTGAGAATGCCATTGATTTGAAATTGGTAACTTGAAACTGAAGTTTCTTCAAAAGTAAAAATTTGAAATCCTTGATTTATCTTCTAAACACATTTTTTTCTGCGTGTTTTTGCTTCTAAACATGTTTAGTGAACTTCTAGAAGTGATTAGAATTGCAAAACGCGCGTTTTGGATGAGTTTTGATCAAAAGAGAAGTCACACTTTTCTTGTTTGCAACTTCACACGATTTCCCTCCAAATTTCATTAGTTCACACCCTTGAACATTCCATTTGATTCCCTATAAATAGAGGGTCATCCCTCATTCATTTCCTCAAGCTTGAACATCCATAATCACCCTGCCAAACTTGCGCCATAACTCATTTTTCTGCAACTTCGAAATCAGTGTTCAAGCCTTTTTCAATATAATTTTTCTATCAATTAACCTTCCTTGATCTTCCCTGAACCTAAACATACAATTACCTTTAAGAATCATGACCTATATTGATCCATAGAAGTCCAGTTTCAGAGCTCTGCAACTCAACTTCAATAGGTAGATTTCTCCATTAATTCTTCAAAACTTTGATATCATTGTGAAGCTCTCATTTCCCTGGTTCTAGTCGCAACACTTGCTTTTATCTAGAAACACGTTTTGACCATGTAATTTCAAATCCCTTTTCAAAACTTTCCTTCCAAATTGCTTGAGCTACAGTTTATATAAATTTGTCGCGAAGGTGTGGTTGTCTTCGTGTTGAAGAGACGAAGCGAATGGCATAGGTCTCGTGCTCTAATTTTACAGTTTGAGTGACATGATTTTGGGACTGGTTGGAGGTTGAAGATGACCAACGTGTCATCTTTCAACCAATGATGGCGTGCCATTTGTATTTTTTGAATTTCTGATTTTTAGATTTGATTCAGTGCTTTATTTACTAAAGTCCATAACATGCACAGCGCGCCAGGTCCACTTGATCTATTTACTAACACGTTTTGACAATGATCAGATGACCCATATTTTTTTTAGTTTGATATTTTATTTTATGATTTTTATTTTAATTGTTTTAAATTTCAAAAATTCATAGAAAATTCATTTTAAGTCCAAAAAATCTGAAAAAATTATGAAAACTATTTTTGATTTTTCTCTTTCTGATTTTTATTTTTTCACAATTTTATTTTGTGTTTTGATATTTTTTATAAATTTTCACTTTATTTGAATTGTTTTAAATGTTTCAAAATACTTTTATGCATTTTTAAATTCTGAAAAAAATATGGAATGATCTAATGATATTGTGACAAATATTGGTGACCTCATTTATTTTTTATTTATGACTTTGTTATTTTTTATCATTTTTTGTTTACTTTACTCATTTCTTTTAATTTTAGAAATATTTTCTGACTTTAAAAAATTACCAAAAAATTTATAAAAATATTTGAGTTCATTTTTTATTTTTCAATGGTCTTACTTAATATTTCTTGATTAATTTGAACATAGTTGATATTTTTATCCCTTATTTCTATTTTAAAACATTTTAAAACCCTTTTTAATGTATATATTAAATGAAATATTATTTTGTGATTATTTTATGGCTGATCTTGGGTTGAATTTTGATCATGAACTTTGTTAACATCATTGGATCCATGGTGTTGAGTCTAACTCCATAAAAATGGATGAATGATTTTAATAATAGTTTGATTAAATTTTAATTCAAATGTGGTTTGTATATTCTTTTCCACCCCTCTTCATCTCATCCCTTTCTTATTGCACTAAGTGTTATTGGAGCATGATATCTATATCATGTCTCAAAATAAATGGTGCATAGATTGCTATTGACCGGCCTCAAAATAGGTGCGACTTCTATATAAGTCCACTTACGATTGCTTAACATAGCGCTAAATTTTGTCCCGATTCGAATAAATATTCATTTATGGCCCAAACCTATGTTTGCAAGCCCAAATATGTTAATTTGATCTCTTTGATCCAATAACCTTGAGATTCATTGTGTGGAGGCTTTGGTTCTACCAATCTTCTAATGGATCTACAACACTTTTGGTCAACTCGAATCACTTAAATATCGTTGATCATTAAATGGTGCTTTTGAGGATTCCAAAATAGATGATATACTTGACAAAAAGAAAATGCAACTTGTTGTATGGAGGATTTGGTTCTACCAATCCTCTAATCAGTTCCAAATGCAAGTTTCAAGATGGTCATCCAACTAACCACTAATCATTAACAATTGATTTTACTTTATGCTTTTATTTTGTATGCTTTATGTACCATTTACTTTAAGCATTACATTTCATCCTACTTTTCATCTTTGCTCACTTGAGCATTTACTTTCTTGTCATTTTTATCTTGCTCACTTGAGCTTTTCTTTTCTTTTTAAGATACCTAATAATCAACATGAACCATAAAAAGCTTTAATGATACTTGGACTATTTGGTTACTATCCTTGGCATTATGGAGTATTGGACTTCTTGGACTTACGATTAGAAACCTTGGCCTATGATGGAGACCTTGTGACCTTAATTGATGTTTTGTATGGAGTTCTTGAAGTTTACCTCAAGACATTGGGTTTTTTTTCCTTTGTGTGCAGGTTATTGTGATTACATACTTTGTTTGTAATCTGGAATTCACCCATATACAACCGTTACTCTGCCCAATTTTTATGAAGACTAAATATACATGAAGTTTGGTTTTCTCAAGAGGTCTAATATCTTTGCTTGCTTGGTTTCCATCCAAGGAATGGGAATTCTATCCCGACTCAAAATGTCAAGTATTGGCTTCTTGTTGGTTAGATGGTTCTTATCCCTAACTTTTACCTTATGCTTTAGGATAGTCTCTTCTTCTCCTTCCACCTTCTTTAATTTAAAAAATCTTCTTCTTCTTTTTGAAAACTCTTCTTTGTTTTTAAACTTAAACCACTTTCATAATAAACTTGGACCTAGGTCCATGCATTTTCAAAACCTTTTCATCAATAAACTTTAATCAACTTAATAATACCTTGACATTTTTGTAAGAAGACTAAAAGCCAATGAATCTCATTTCAAACCATTTTTCCACTTTGGCTTTATATTTTAAAACTTTTATCAAAAGATTAGACTCTTGTCAATCCTTGTAGTGATGCAAACAACTATACTTCTACAATATGTAGTGAAGAGAGAAATTTTCCACTTGGATGTTGAGTGAGGCAATATTGATTTTAAAATCCAAGCCATATCCTCCAGTTTGAGATGATGCAAATTCTCTTTTCTCATGATTGTGGGTAGTAAGTATGTTTTCCACACGGACAATGACAATGATGTCCATCTCATAAAATTAATCAACACACTTGTGTTTTAAAATTTTTTAAAGAGGAAGTACGTGTAGCCTGATCCCCTATTGCATGAAAGGTGGTACGTAGGCACTAAAGATTCGCAACCGTGGCGGGTGCAAAAAGCATAAAAAACACTTCTTTTCTCACCTCCACCATCTATTTTACATACAACATTTTATAGCCAAAATATACATATTTTTCAAAGAGGTTCCTACGGAGTACCTTAGATGTTTAGGGTGCTAATACCTTCCCTTTGCATAACCAACCCCCTTAACTTGAATCTTTCCCCCTCTTTTTGGGTTATTCGCTCTTTTTCCATTCCTTTGGAAACAATAAAGCGCGGTGGCGACTTTTATTTTTATTTGTATAAGTCTAGTCAATCTAATGGCTTTGTCTTAAACATTTCTATCGCTATGAAAAAAATGGCGACTTCACTGGGGAAATATTGACCTCTTGTTGGTCCATCCCTAAGTGGGTTGAGCCTATCTTTGTTTATATATGTATATGTGCTATTGTTGTTTATGTGTTATATATTGTATACACGTTTGTTTGGATTTTACCTGGTTTTCAGGGTGCTTGGTGATTACTTATAAGTCCTATACCTGGACTTGGGCAAACTTTAAGATAGGACGGGCGGTATAGTCATGTTAACTTTGAGGGAGTAATCCCAAAAAAGGAGGCATGAGATCCCCCACTCACTGGAGGCCCCTTTGACTGTAGTGTCGTTTACCGAGTAATCAGGAATACGTGCTGCTTTCGACCTGGGAGCCTACTGAAGCTGAGGACCATAGAATACATAACCCATCTTGGCCTTTTAGGTGTAGTGCGAATGCTATGACGGAGTAATCCGGAAATAGTTGTCACACGATACTATGCTCAAATGAGTTTTTCTTGAGAATATTACTAATTACCGAGTTAATTGGGAAGTTGGTAATATTCGAAGGAAGGATATAGACTCTGGGAACCTCTAGAAGCTTTTTCAGCAGGTGATAACTTTTAGACCATACCTTATGGGTAGTACCTTTAACCTCATGCTCGTGACGTTAAACCTATGAACCCTATATGTGTGATCTTGTGTGTGATTGTTGAATCATGCATCCATGCACTCATAAGCATCTTTTGAAGAAATTTTATTTCAAGGGACTTGAAAGTTGACCATTTGTGAATATCTCAGGTACCTTTTGACCATGGATTCTGGAAAAAGAAAGACCGGAAAATACAGTTTCAAAGATCCCAACATAGATGAGTTGATCAGTCTAATTCCCGAGATCGAGTGTTATGCAGATTTTCAGAAGAAGTATGGATCCATCATTCCTCTCATGAAGCTTAGGATCAAGGAGGGAATTCTCTCGACCTTGGTCCAGTTCTATGATACGATGTATCATTGCTTTACTTTCCCTGACTATCAGTTGATTCCTACACTAGAGGAGTATTCTTATATATTGGATTTACATATTACAGATTGTGTTCCTTTTACTGGTTTGAAGGGTGAGCCAAAACCACACGAGATTGCTGCTTTGATGCATCTGGTGAAGTCTGAGGTTGAAGCCCATATGAATACTAAAGGAGGGATTAGAGGATTACCAACTCAGTTCTTATTAGAGAAAGCTCGTTATTTTTCCAGGATGAAGAGTATAGTCGCTTTTAAGGCCATCTTTGCTCTACTTGCTTACGAGTTGTTTTTATTTCCTAATATGGATAAGTTTGTTGACATTAATGCTATCAGGATCTTCATGATTGGAAACCCAGTTCCTACATTGTTGGGTGATGCTTATTACTCTATTCATCTTCGGAATTCTTATCATGGGGGGATGATTATCTGTTGCACGCCTCTGTTGTACCGGTGGTTTATTTCTCATATGCCTCAGCCTGATGCTTTCTGGGATGTCAGGAAGGAACCACGTTGGGCTCCTAAGATCATGGCACTTACTCACTCGGATATTGATTGTATCATCGATCTTACAAGGATATAGAGATTGTCGACAGTTATGGTAGTTTCCCCAATGTACCTCTTCTTCGTAGAAAGGGAGGAATTAACTACAACCTTGTTCTTGCACGATGATAACTTGGTTACCCGATGAGGAATAAACCAAATAGTATTCATTTGAGTAGATTTTTCCTGAAGGAGGGAGAAGACCATAAGGAAGCTAAGGAGTAGATTGCGAAGGCCTGGCGTCACATATCTTCAGTGGGTCCAAATGAGAGTTATTCAGTTGAAGATGTCGTATTCCCGGGAAGCACCCATGCTTTACTTATTTGTAAAGACCACTCCTCCCTTATTGGATGATGTGGAAGAGCTAAACTTGCTTTGGTCAGGATGCAGCAGGAAAAGGATGCTTGGAAGAATAAGTGACAAACTTTAGAGATTTCCTATAGAGCAGACTTGAAGGAGAAAGACGACTTGATTGAGATTCTTGAGAGTCGGGCTGTAGAGATGATAGAGAGGCAAGGGGATTTATTTTCTCCTAAGCCTCAGTCGGATGCTAGTTGCTCACTTCCTAATTCAGGTGATTGGAAGGAGGTTTCCACTAGATATGTGGAAGAAAACCAAAGGTTGAAGGCACATATTGTCAGGCTCACAGGAAAGCGCCAGCGTATAGAGTGATCTCCATCAGCTTTACTTCTTATGGTTTTAGACTTTATTTTCATCTTGTACTTGGGATTATTGAAACTTGTAATCCATTTTAAAGTTATTATAATAAAATTTTTCAGTATTTCAAATGTGCTATTACTTTGATATTTGTAATGTGTCTATAAATCTTTAAGTCCCTTGAAATATTAATAAATAAAAAAACTAAAGCATGTGTGTTGCATATCATGCATCATATTGCACATATTTCTTGCATTTGTTATGCATATCCAGGTGTCTTACCAAACTTCTTTACTTCATTCAGCAATATGTCTCACCACTACAATACTCGAGCTAATTTCAAAAGGAAGATGGACAACTTAGAACAAGAGAATCGCGAGCTGCGCGAGGAAGTTTCTCCTCTGAAGGCCGGCATGGCCAATCTTACTGCTCTGATGGAATCTCTGGTGGCTGCTCAGAATCAGCCACGGAGTGTTCAACCTCAACCAACAAGGGTTACTACTGAAGCTCCGACTGTTCCTGTGTCTGCTACTCTAGTTGTTATTCTGAATTGCATGCCTCAAGGTTATCCATGGGGAGTGCCAAAGTACTGTGTGCCTGAAGGTTTCAATCTTGGTCCTGAAGATACTCCAGTTGTTCAGACTACTGTTACTCATGCACCTCCTGTGGTGCATTCTCCTCCTGCTGCACCTCCTTCGGTGAATGTGGTCCCATTTGCTAATGATGATATGTATCGTCTTGTTCCTCCACCAAGTGAAGTCTTGGGTCTCTATGATAGAATGGATGATTTTCAAGAGCAATTTGACAAGATGCAGAGGGAGATGAAGGCCCTCAGTGGAAAGGAATTGTTCGGGCAGAATGTGAATGATTTATGCTTGGTCCCGAATGTCAAGATACCTGTGATGTTTAAGGTCCCAGAATTCGAGAAGTACAAGGGCAACACTTGTCCTCGTGCTCATCTTGTGATGTATTTAAGAATAATGTCTACCCATACTGATGATCAATGTTTGTTGATTCCCTTTTTTTCAGGATAGTTTGACTGGTGTTGCATTGAAGTGGTATATGAGTTTGGACAACGTCAATATACATACTTTCAATGACTTGGGAGAAGCCTTTATCAGACAATACAAATACAAAGTGGACATGGCGCCTGACCGTGATCAACTCAGGTCCATGGTCCAAAAGGACAGGGAATCGTTCAAAGAATATGCACAGAGATGGCGTCAGGTAGCCACCCAAGTGATTCCTCCCATGGAAGAAAAGGAGATGACTAAGATTTTCTTGAAGACTCTGGGTGCTTTCTACTATGAGAGGATGGTAGCGAGTGCGCTAAGTGACTTTACTGAAATGGTGGGCATGGGTATCTGTTTAGAAGAGGTTGTAAGAGAGGGCCGTTTAACAAAAAGTGAAAGTTCTGGAAGTGCGAAGAAGCCATCCCATGGGTTTGACAAAAAGAAGGAAGGAGATATAAATGCTTTTATGCAAGAGAGGAGGGTTAATTCTCCTAGAAGAAATTATCAGCATCATCAACAAGTCGCCTTAGTTACTCCAGTAGTCGGTGTAGCTCCAACCGCCGTTGCTTATCAGAAACCATCCCATCAGGGGAATCAAGGGTATAATCAGAGAAGGGAGAGTTATGATCCTATCCCTATGAGTTATATAGAATTACTCCTAGCGTTAATTCAGAAGAAGTTGGTTCAGACACGACCACCTCCTGCTGTACCATCACCATTGCCTTGGTATTACAAAGCAGACCAAACATGTGCTTTTCATCAGGGAGCACCAGGGCACAATATTGAGAACTGTTATCCTTTGAATACTGAAGTACAAAAATTGGTGAAGTCTGGTATCTTATCTTTCAAGGATGTTGGCCCTAATGTGAAAGATAATCCTCTGCCCAAGCATGGAAGAGCAAATGCTGTGAACATGGTGGTCGGTTGTCCAGGCGATTTCCGGATTTTTTATATTAAATTGGTTAGAGGAGATTTGGTGAAAATGCATGCAGACCTCTGTGAATTTAGATACTATATGCATGACCCTGCTAGTTTTGCTATTTGCAGTACAGATATACAGGGTTGTGACAAGATAAAGGCTGATTTGCAGGTGATGATGGATGAGGGCCTCATCCACATAATTAGGCCTAGGGCAGAGTATGAAGAGGAAGTAAACATGGTTTCTAGATGTCCTGGAGAGTTCATAATCTTTGATGTGGAATACATGAATGAGGATCTTATACAATTGCATGCCACTTTCTGCCACATGGCTGGTCAGGTAGAACATCAATATGGATCTTGCCGAATTTTCTGCCTAGACTCCCGAGGATGTTCAATTGTAAGGAAAGGTGTTTAGTTGTTGTTGGATAATGGAACTATAAAGGTTATGGGCCAAAGGGATGATTATCAAGAAGTTGATGTGATTGAGGTTTGTTTGGCTGAAGAGGAGTCAGATGATGAGTATGCCTCTGCAGATGAATTCTTCTCCTCAAATGAAGATATGTTTTCTAGAGATAACTTTGTAAAGACTGAGTGTGTTGAAGAGGGAGTAAATGTTATTGTGCCTTATTTTGGTACACCCGCCCATTTTGAAGTTGAATATCATAGCAAGCCATCTATTACTCCATTGGTGATTAGTTTTCTGGGTCCTGTCCCCTATGAGTCAGACAAGGTTTTACCCTACAAATATAATGCTACAATTTTAGAGGACGGTGTGGAAGTTCCCATCCAGCCAATGCCTAATGTTGGAAATATTGCTGAGACTAGCGGAGTGACCCACAATGGTCGTGTATTTGCACCAATTATTCATGGAGATATTAGTACTAGAAAGAAAATTGTTGAAAATGTTGAAGCCAAGAAGGAAGTGGGTGAATCTAGTGGAGCTACACTAGAAAAGGAGGTGGATGATATTTTGAAGATAATCAAGCTACTGCAGACTCCTTCAAAAATATCTATCTTGGCTTTATTGATGAACTCCTCTGCTCACAGAGAATCTTTGATGAGGGTATTGGACCAAGCTTTTATGGAAAGTGATATGCTTGTAGACCAATTAAGCAGTGTAGTATAGAACATTACTTCATGTAATAACCTGAGCTTCTGCAACGATGAACTGCCCGATGAAGGAAGGAATCACAACCTGGCCTTCCACATCTCTATGAACTTCAAGAATGATGCATTATCCAATATGTTGATTGATAATGGATCCTCATTGAACGTTATACCAAGGAGTACGCTTATGAGGTTGAAATATCAAGGAACGCCCATGCGCCCAAGTGGCATTATTGTGAAAGCGTTTGATGGATCAAGGAAATCTGTTATTGGTGAAGTGGACTTACCTATTCATATAGGCCCACATTTGTTTCAGATTACTTTCCAGGTCATGGATATTGTACCTGCTTATAGCTGCTTGTTGGGACGGTCGTGGATATATGAGGCAGGGGTTGTCACTTTGAATTTACACCAGAAGTTAAAATTTGTGTGTGAAGGAAAAGTGGTAATTATAAATGGAGAACAAGCATTATTGATATCTCATTTGTCCTCTTTCAGAATTGTGGAGGCGGATGAAGCTGCTGTTGGAACCCAGTTCCAAGCTTTATCCTTTGATAATATAAGAGTAAATGAGAATTCTATAGCTTCGTTTAAGGATGCGCAGCAGGTTGTGCATAATGGACGTAGGGAAGTATGGGGACAGATTGTGGATCCACCTGTAAACAAGAATAGAGCTGGCTTGGGGTTCTCTATGAAGAATGATAAAGGTAAGAGCATGCAGCCGAATTCTGTTGCAGGCAAGTATCAAGACATCTTTCGTAGAGTGGGTTATCTTCATCCAACTCTTTCCGAGATTAATGCCATTGTGGAAGATGAAGCAGAGCCAGAAATTCCAAATTATGTGACACACAGAGTTAGGGTTCAGAACTGGATCACCATTGATGTTCCCTCTTGCATACATGTTTCAAAGTAATTTGTTTGTGTTAATCTTTTTGAAAAGCTTTCACTCTGCCCAAGGTGAAATTATTAATATTGTATGGGCTTATCTATTTGCTTGGATTTTTAAAATCAATAATAAAAGTTGTCTTTGTTTCCCAAATTGTGTCTTTTTTTTTTTTGCTTTTTCTTGGAAAATGGTAATCAGAAAAAACCTTTCAAAAGAAATAATAACTGAAATTCAATCTGCATGATCACTTGCTATATGTGTCAGTTTTTAAAAGAAATAATAAATCATATGTGCAAATTAATTAAAAAACCCGTTGAATACAATGACCCTGCACCCTCTCCCAACTTTGAATGTCCTGTGTATGGGGCCGAAGAAGAAGACTATGATGAGATTCCGGAAGAGGTCTCACGGTTGCTTGAGTGCGAGTAGAATGCCATTCAGCCATATAAAGAGCCATTAGGAGTAATCAATTTGAGTTCAGAAGAAGACCCAAAGGAAGTCAAGATTGAAGCATTACTGCATCCTGATGTGAAGAGCAGGTTGACTGAGATGTTGGAAGAGTATGTGGATATTTTTGATTGGTCTTACCAAGATATGCATGGTCTAGATACAGATATTGTAGAGCACTATTTATCGCTGAAGCCAGAGTGCCCGCCAATCAAACAGAAGTTGCGAAGAACTCACCTAGATATGGTAGTGAAGATCAAAGAGGAAGTTCTAAAGCAGATTAATGCTGATTTTCTTGTGACATCAGTGTACCCTCAGTGGATTGCCAATATTGTCCTAATACCAAAGAAAGACAGAAAAGTTCGCATGTGCGTAGATTACAGAGATCTAAATAAAGCTAGTCCAAAAGCTGATTTTCTATTGCCACACATTGATATGTTAGTGGATAGCACACCAAAATTCAAAATTTTCTCGTTCATGGATGGATTTTCCGGGTATAATCAAATAAAGATGGCTCCTGAGGACATGGAAAAAACAATGTTTATCACACCCTGGGGAACATTCTGTTACAGAGTGATACCCTTCAGGTTGAAGAACGCTGGTGCAACCTACCAGAGGGCTATGACAACCCTATTCCATGATCTAATGCACAAGGAAATTGAGGTATATGTTGATGATATGATTGCTAAATCCCAGACTGAAGAAGGGCATGTATAATATTTGTTAAAATTGTTTCAGCGTTTGAGGAAGTATCGTCTCCGCTTGAATCCAAATAAATGTACCTTCGGTGTTAGGTCAAGGAAATTGTTGGGTTTTATTGTTAGCCAGAGAGGGATTAAAGTTGACCCTGATAAAGTCAAAGCAATTCAAGAAATTCCAGCATCAAGAACTGAAAAGCAAGTCAGAGGGTTCCTTGGGCGTTTGAATTATATTTCCAGATTCATTTCCCACATGACTGCAACGTGTGAACTGGTCTTTAAGTTGTTAAAGAAAGATCAAGCTTGTGTGTGGATAGATGACTGCCAAAGGGAATTTAAAAGTATTAAAGAATATCTGCTTGAACCTCCTATCTTGCTCCCTCCTGTTGAAGGAAGACCATTGATTATGTATCTGACAGTGTTAGATAATTCCATGGGCTGTATTCTGGGACAACAAGATGAAACAGGGAAGAAAGAGTATGCCATTTATCATCTCAATAAAAAGTTTACTGATTTTGAATCGCAATATTCCATGCTGGAAAAGACATGTTGTGCTCTGGCCTGGGCGGCAAAATGTTTGCGGCAGTATATGTTGAATCACAATACTTGGTTTATCTCCAAAATAGATCCAATCAAGTATATTTTTGAAAAGCATGCTCTTACTAGGAGAATTGCCTGTTGGCAGATGTTGTTATCTGAATATGACATCGAATACCGCAATCAAAAAGCTATTAAAAGCAGCGTGTTGGCAGATTATCTTGCTCACGAACCAATTGATGATTATCAGTCTGTGAAGTATGATTTCCCTGATGAGGATGTGATGTTTCTGAAAGTGAAAGATTGTGATGAACCATTGCCTGAGGAAGGTCCTAATCTGGAATATCACTGGACTATGATATTTGATGGAGCTGTGAATGCTTATGGTAAAGGAATTGGTGTTGTGATTGTCACTCCACATGGATCACACATTTCTTTTACTGCAAGGTTGAAATTTGATTGTACTAATAATATGGCAGAATATGAGGCTTACATCATAGGTATCGAGGAAGCTATTGATCTCAGAATTAAAAATCTAGATGTGTATGGCGATTCAGCTTTGTTAATAAATCAGATTAAAGGAGAATGGGATACTCGTCACCCCAGCTTGATTCCTTACAAAGATTGTGCTAGAAGATTGTTACCCTTCTTTAGTAAAGTTGAATTCCATCACATCCCTAGAGATGAAAATGGAATGGCAGATGCTCTGGAAACTCTGACTTCTATGTATCAAGTGAATACTTGGAATGATATACCTCAAATTATGGTTCAACGACTGGATAGGCCCGCTCATGTGTTTACAACAGAAGAGGTAGAAGAGGTAGCAGAAGAGGTAACAGGGAATACAACAGAAGAAATGACAATGATGTTTATCTCATAAAATTAATCAACACACTTGTGTTTTAAATTTTTTTAAAGAGGAACTACGTGTACCCTAATCCCCTATTACACGAAAGGTGGTACGTAGGCACTAAAGCTTTGCAACCGCGGTGGGTGCAAAAATCATAAAAAGTACTTCTTTTCTCACCTCCACCATCTATTTTACATACAACATTTTATAGCCAAAATATACAGATTTTTCAAAGAGGTTCCTGTGGAGTACTGTAGATGTTTAGGATGCTAATACCTTCCCTTTGCATAACCAACCCCCTTACCTTGAATCTTTCCCCCTCTTTTTGGGTTATTCGCTCTTTTCTCATTCCTTTGGAAACAATAAAGCGCGGTGACGATTTTTATTTTGATCTATATAAGTCTAGTCAATCTAATGGCATAGTCTTAAACATTTCTACCGCTACACGAGGCAATGTCGAGAGGTTCATCGAGGGACTTATGATCTTTAAACCGAAGGATAGCCACTAAAATATCTCACGCTTCGAGAGTTGTGACTGTTTTCCGAAGGCAACCAAAGTGGGGTACCCTAGAGGTACGCATGTGCAATTGTATTGTTTTCAGTTATTTTTGTCTTTGATGTTAGGTTTGCTAATGATTGCTTTTAGTCATATCATGCAATCCTATTAAGCATACATCTAAGCAGTTAATAATAGTGCAGGAAATTAAAGTGCGGAAATTTGAACCTAACTATTACATGGCTTCGGGGAGGGGAAATTTACAAGTTCAAAATGGGGGAAAATAAAAATCAATAAAAGTAAAGTCCTAATTAAGTCTATTACATCCCAGTAAGCAGATACAATAATATGAAAAAGTGAGAAAGTAAAAGTAAATGCGCGAATTGGAAATACGTCCAAAACCTTAAGAAGAGAAATCATTTTTTTTGTTTTGGTTTTATTTTGAGAAAATGTTTAAGTAAATAATAATTAATCTAGAAAAATGAAGAAAACTAATTATCTAAAGAAGGAAAAATAATAAGAACCTAATTCTAATTTTTTTTGTATCTTTATTATAAAGAAATTAAATTAAATTACTTGATTTTAATTCGAGCCAAAGGTTAAAATAATTAATTGATTAATTAATGAAAATAATTTTTTAATTGAAAAAGACTAAATCTATTTTTTTGTGATTTTATAATTAATTTGCTGATTAACTAAAAAAATCAAAAGAAGCAAATAATAAAAAAAAAACAATAATGTAACTGGGCCTGGTTTTAAAGATGAAAACAGGGGTGAGATTTGGAATTTATTAGGCCCAAATCAGGGAGAAGCCCAGGCTACGCCTGATCCTATGTTATTGACCCTTGAGGGTCTACCATGAAGCTGTGTATTTGGAGCACTAGATCTAATGATACATAGATCCAATAGTGTTGACAACAGGGTGCATGTATGCGCGCTAGCCTTTGTTGCACTGGATCTACAAAACAAATGTTAGAAAGATAAAGATGCAAGACCTGGGTATCGAACCCAGGTCCTCTCCATTATACGCGTTTCCTTTTACCAACTAGCAGTTATCAATTCATTTATACAAATGAAACTATAATAATATAATGCAAACAAGTGGAAAATGTTGTGTTGTCATCCACGCGCTCTGAGATGGGCCCCTTTGTATTTGAACGAACCAATCACAACAAGTTATTTTGCCACGCAAACTCCAGGGGTTCAAACCACCATCCACGATGGGTAACCACCATCTTCTCCTGCGCGATCAAAATCATAACCTGCAAAATATAGAGATTCAAAGCTAGAGGTTTTGTCTACCCCTCCCACCTCCCTAAAACCTAGGCTGCAAATCCAACCATGGTCTTAGCTTGGTCTGAAAATGCCTCCATCATCGAAACCAAAGCTTACACATTTTAAAACCCTAACAATGGTGTTCTGTTATTTTAGCACTTATTTTCACATGTAACACGTTAAAACATTCACAAACATCATTCATAGCATGGATATACGATCAATATGAATTTAAATTACATATTGAATGAGTTTGAGATCAAAGATAAGTTATCAACGGAGGGATGGTGTGAGTGATGCTTCTGCGTGCGTTGGACCTGCCTAATGCTTGGAAACGTCTATTGGAACCTTTAGGGAGTGAGTGGAATGCTTGTTTTTTTGGATTGAGGAGGCCTAAAAAAGATTGTTTCGATTTTGAAAACTTTGTGAAGATTTTGAGAATTTGGTCTGGATTTTTCAGGCAATCTGTCTGTCTTGTATTTATAGGGGTGTGGTGGTGAACGAAAATGGCATGAATCAGTCATTAACCATGGCTTTGAAGGAAAAATCGAAAGATTTAAAAATTTGCCATTTTGAGATATTTTCTACCATTTTGGACTTTGAGTGAACCTGGACAGGTTTCATCCCAATAGGTGTTCGTTTCAACTTTTCACATCTTGACTCTTTCGAATGCTCCCAAGCTTTGTTCTTCGATGGCTCTGAGTTCCAATTCGAATGGTTCAAGGCCTCATCATCATGGCTTCTTCAATTGAGTCAATACCTTACTTAGTTGATTGATCTTAAAACTATCCAATCAACCCAATCGAACTCAGCTCTTATTCCTTTCGATCTCCTTTCCTTTAATCAGACCAATCGAAGCATCACCTCTTCATCTTGGCCTGTCGAAGCTTCGTTTTGTTCTTTCCTTTGAATATAGTTGTGTAGGTGGTTCTTCGATTCCAACTCCCACCCTTTGCTTTTGTCTACAAGAATATCTTTCTTGCTCACTAGTTCATCTTTGATTGGTGAATAAAGCTTGTATGCACCAATCGAAAGGTAACCTATGAGCATCAGGATTTCACTTTAATCATCCAACTTATTTCTCGCTTGTCCAAGTACATGCATGTCCTTCTAACCATAAGATCAAATATTTTAGAATTCAACATCTTCTTTTCGAAGCGCCAATTCAACCAACATGACAATCAAAGTGTGCCTTCCTTGTAATGCTTCGAATAGCTTACATTTCCATGGTTCGAAAATGAACCCTTCGATGACGCCATGTTTGAAGGTTGCATGTCCTTCGAACCATTAGACTTTATCGTGTTAATTGGGATAAGATCGAAGCCTTTGAATTTAAAATCTTCTTCTTTTCGAAGCGCCAACATGTCAGTCAAAGTGTCTTTCTTGTAATGCTTCGAATAGCTTATATTTCGAATGGTTCGAAAACGAACCCTTCGATGATGCTATTTAATATCTCTTCATGAATCGAAGAATTCACAAAAGCCTCCACACGCTTTCTTTTGATTTATCCATCCTTCAATCCTATTGCTTCGTTGGACATCAAATTAGGTTGCATACTGTTGTTGAAGTTGTTTCGACCCAAAAGCTCTTAGGCACATTTTCAGCTTTCGACCTACACCTTGTTATGTAAATTTTTTTTCCAATTGTGCTATTATGCTGAGGCGTATAGGGTGCCATGAAAATCATTTGAATCCCTTGAAAACCAAAATTCTTTGTGAGAAACTAAACCTTAGATGGAAATCCATTGCTTAGGAGGAGAATTTGTCTGGTCAATTCTTGGTCAACCTTGAACAATTGAGGATCTCAATGAGCATGTCTGGAGTAAAAATGGGAGTGAAAATTTTTGGGTACAACAATTCGATATTCTCCATGCGAATTTCTCTGTTGTCAAACAATTGGCTATATGCAAATAGCGGTATTCAAACAATGCAAAGTTTATGTTCGTCTTGAAGTTTTGAAAATGCATTTTTAGAAAATAAAAGAATTTTGTAAGAATATGAATTTAACTCAGGATTTACAGTAAGCCTTACAGGAGTCAAGATACCTTTTGTAACAGTACGCTTTCGAACTAACCCATGCTTCAATTAGGACTTTTAAGGGGTTGTAACGTGGCCTGGTTCACGGTTTTAAGAAACAAAGGATAAGGCTCGAAGTTTATCTATACCCGCCCATTATTCATGATGTTCTTCAGCCCTATACTCAGTAAATTGTGCATTTATCTCCTACTAGAATCTGGAATGATATTTTGGTGATGTTTCAGATACTGGAAGTTTATTTGGAAAGGCAGTCATTTTTGAAACATTTTTCGTTGTCGAGGATTTGGTAGCAACCTCTTTTTTGATTTACTATCCCTAATTTTGCCCGGCTGCTCTTGTTTTGAGATTACAGCCAGCGGGATACCCCAGTTTTTCTTAAGTCTCTTACATAGGTTTTGACCTGGTGGGATTTTCTTTTGAGAGATAATGACTGCCTATTTTATGGGGGACCAACACCATCTTTTGATTCAGAAGCGTGTTTTTGATGTCATTCATTGTGTACGAAGTGAAAGCTTGCGACTGAACGCGCATTTGAATTAACTAAGAAACTACCCTGCCCCAGGTTATGATTAAAGGTTTCAATTTGTGCGGAAAAAAAAAACTCCTACTTCTTTGACTCAAAGGGGTTAACTAGGGATTATCTTCCTTATAAATCCATTGTTTTAGGAATTTAAAGAATGCATGTACATCGTCAGCAAGGTCTGTCCAAAAGCATACTGTATGAGATTATGGCATTATTTTCGTCATCCTCCTTCTAAAGGCTTATAGCTTGTAATCCATAGTTGAATATCATACAAAAAGGAGTAAAGTATAATTTCAATTTAGTGAAAATGAATTGATTAACTCAAGACAAACACATGCAATGCATTAATGAGAACAAACAAAGTTTGACATAAGGACAAATATTTAAACAAACAAAGAAATTACCACTGAAAATTCGAATGAACAAAACTTTTCCCTCCTAAACTTTGTCACTTCAGATAGTGTGTCTTTAAGGGGTGACAGAAAAACTCCAGTTGACCATCTTTGGTAAATTCTAACACTCATTTGTCGATCAGGTCTTGAATCTTGTTCTTCAACACCCAACAGTGATTAGTGTCGTGTCCCAGACTGTTAGAGTGGTATGTGCACCTTTCATTGTATTTGTAGTTGGGAGAAGAAGTGTTAGGTTTTTGAGGAGGCTCCCTTAATGTAACCAACTTGGCTTCCAACATATGATGCAATGCTTGAGCCAGGGACATACTGATCTCGATAAATTGTCTTTTGGGTGTATCTTGCTAACGTGGGCCACCCTGTCGTGGTCGGTGAGGTCGGTGTTGGACTCTTGGCGTAACATCCATTTTGAAAGGTGTTCTCTCAACACAATCTTCTTGTTTCATTTAAGTCTGGTTAATGACTCGATCCCCAACCTTGATTGTTTGTTTCATATGGTTGCATTCGTCTTGATGAAGCTTGTTGACGAGAATTCTCAACTATTCTTATCCCTGAGCAAAATTTTGGATTAAAGTTGTCTGACCCACCATCTGTCCCATCATATGGACTTTCAATGTTGCCATTTTAGTCTGTAACAGTTCCAACTGGTCATCCCCTCTGTCTTCAAAATTCTTAGTGGTGATGCTCTCAGTGAGGAGTGACTTCACTTCTTTTTTCCCCTTGGATAGATTCAGGAACAAATCTTAAAGCTGATCATTTTGGGATTGAAGATCCTTGATAGTCTATTCTAGAGCCATCTCTACTGAAATAAATAGTAAGCAGATGAGAAAAACTGTATGGGAAAAACCTGTTATGATGACATGCATGATATGTAAGTGCAATGTTTTCAAGGATCTCACAGGGTAAACACAAGAAAATGTTAGAGGTTTAATTTTAATCATAACTTTGAATGAAGAACTTCGTATCGTTGGATGTCCTTACACGAGAATCAAGCTCACCATGTCAAGTGGGTCATATCCCTTGTATCAAGTTATTGCGTTTTGGTCTAACAACATTTGGTTACAGGAAAATAAATCCTTTTGCCTCTTGATAGATGTCTGATACAATATAACCATGCATCATAGACCCTTGAGATCCTTGAAATGGTTAGTTAAAAATGCTATTCGTGATGTTAAGATGTTATTTGCGAATAAACGTATACAATCAAAGCAAACAAGTCCTTAGGTTTAGGCTTACGTGGAGTTCATAGGTAAGTACCCTCTTGAATTTTAGTTGGTTCAACATGTCCTACAAAGTAATCGGGTTCTAGGGAATCTCAATATCATTGATCTTTCTTCATTGGGAATTGTCTCAGCATAATCAATCTTTTCTTGCGGTATAAATATCCCAAAAGTCGAATCTCAATGAGCGTAGCATCGAGTAACAACCAACTTTGGACTGCACCAAATCCGACTATATTACTACTTCCTAATGGACAAGTTGTTCAATTAAAGGTTCTAAGGTTCGTTAGTGCTTCATGACATCACTCAGCGGCCTCGTATTCTCCTTAATTCGCCATAAGGGATACCGGTACCCACAAATATGTCACACTAACATAGCTATTGTTTCAACCATATCAGTCCACGTCGTACAGTCTCCATAATATTTGCTATTTACCTAATGGTGTTCCCATATCTGAGTAAAGGATCAATATAAACCCAAAGAAAGACCCAAAATGTAAAGCAAAACAATCAAACAAAGAAAGCAATTAAATATGATCTAGCTCTAAGGTAGCCCCACTTCTTCTTCCCCAACAGAGTCGTCGGTTTTGTAATACGGTGGGAGAACTAACTTGGGTGTTTTGCGTTTTATCGCAATTGTTGCAGAGAGAAAGAGTCACCGTCTACTTTTATTTTATCCAATAAGGAAAGGGTGAAAAGAACAGGAAAGACCTTTGAGATATTTTCTTGAGTTCGGGGAGTAGATTATGAAAAGGAAAGGTGTTATCACCCTTTTCATCCATAGTTATCTATGGGCTCTTAGTTTCTTGCTAGATCACTTTTGAAATTTCTTTGTTTGAAATGTGTTTGTGGTGGTTTTTGAAATTATTTTTGAAAAGCGCCTTCATTTAGGCAAACTTTGTAATGATTCTCGTCTCTATAAGAATGCATATAAAGTGTTGGACTTTTTGAAAATATTTCATGTTTTGAAAGTTTTTGGTGTATATGAAAAGATGTTTGTTTTGAATATGGATTGTGAGCAAGCAACTAAGAACATTCTACCTACTCAAAAGTCTTTTGTTCATTTACTGCTTCCTTTGATATTGTTATCTCACCATTGATTGGTAAATAACTCTATCTTTGGATGTAAAGGGACGGGCGTGGGTCATCGTATAGTCATAAAATGCAATGTTGCGAGATACCTTAGCATTTTTCTTAAGGGACTAAGCTCATTTTTAAGGCAAGATTAGTAGTGTCATCGAGGGACTATGATCTTGTATTTTGATTGATTCCGCAAAGGCATCTCAAATGCATAACATGACCATTTTATCAAGGCAACAAGTGGAGTTAACCCTAGAGTTTTAGTGTGCAAGTGTTTTGATTTCATGCATTTTTGTCTTGAATTAGGGTTGTCTACTTATTGATTTTAGGTCTTTCCATACACACCCTAATTACTAGCAATTATATTGAAAGCTGTAAATTGCGGAAATGTAAAATCCTATGCTATTACATCAATAGGGAGGGGGATGGGGATACAATTTATGAATGGGGACGGAATAGGAGCTTAAATATTACAACCATATTGAATAGAAATGAAGAAAATATGTAAAATATGTAAAAATAGTTACAAAGAGAGGGAAATTGCATTTTTGAATATTATGTGTCGACACATGCTCCTTTGCATCAACACATAAGATTTTCTTGTCGATGTAAGTCCAAATCAACTCAGTATGAGTCAATGCATAAGGGTATGTGTCGACTCATTCCATGCATGTGTCGATATATTCGTGCTTTGTGTCGACTCATACACCATTTATTCCTTATGTTTTGTGCCTGTATAGCAGTATGTGTCGACACATAAAGGCTTAGTGTCAACTCATAACCTATTTTTCCACTAAGATGTGTCGACTCATATAGGTTTGTGTCGACTCATACTGTAATTTTTTCACTCCAAAATTGTTTTATGGTCTGTACAAGTCAGTTCTTCACATATAATTGACAAGGATGGAAGACAAGCAAAATGTTAGCTTCAAGGGAAATTGTTACTACATTTTATCTTCAAATATGAATCATTAATGATGCTTTAAATGAAGGGTTAAAGTCAAGAAGACTTACCTTGAAGCTGGAATTTATGCTTTGAGCTTGAGTTGCTGCCTTGACTGTTCTTGAACTTTAAAAAAACATAGGAGTTACAGAAGCTTGTTCTTGATTTTGAACAAACTTCTATATGATGTGTGTGGAGTGTTTGGATAGTTTGTTTGGGCATAGCTTTTCAAGGTACGAGAGGTTCAAAGGTTTGGACTTCAAAACTCAAGAGAGGAAGTTTTGTGGGCTGTTATGGCTTTTTTGAATATGAGATTTTGAGGGTTTATCAACAAAACTTCTGGCTTTTCTCTCTATTTTTCTGACCTCTTTCTCTTGCAATTGTCCTATCTTTTTATAGATAAGGTTTGAGACTTGAAACAACTCAGATTTTGAATCACATGGTATGGCTATCTTGCTTGTTTTTGAAGCAAGCATGAAGAACATGTTTCTAATGCTTGTACCAAGCTATCTAAAGTGGTTGATCACTTTAAACATGTTTGTTCCGACTTGTAGAAGTTGAGTATGATTAGAACAACAAGTTAGAGGCTCAAGAAATTGACTTTGTGATTAAAATGAACTTTTTAAGAATGGATATGTTGCTTTCTTCCAAAAATGAAATGATCACTTGGACAATGGCTCAAACACTTGGATCATAGTTTAACCAGATGTGTAAGAATTCAATTAAGGAGTGATTTACAAGTTTGAGGCATGTAAAGTGAAGATTATGTAGCATAGCTAAGATTTTGACTCCTTGTTCATCATAAATCTGCCTTGTAAATCAAGAATGAATGCCCAACTTCAGATCCTTGAATCTCCTCGCTCAAGTATGATAAATTCATGCTCTTGGATGTTTTGAAAACTTGAAACACCCTCTAAAACTTTAATGTTGACCACTTTTGTTAAATCAAACTGGAACTTGATGAAAATTGGCCAAGAAGTTGGGATAAAAACCTGACCAAACTTGCTGAAAATTTATCTAAGTGTTTATACAAAAATGCCATGACTTCATGAATTTATAACTCAAAATCCAAGCATTTCTAGAAATTTATCAGCAAAGCAAAGTTATAGACCTCATCAAGATCTACAACTTTCATGTTGAAAGTTTTCTTTTAATCATCTTTCATATTGGTGAAATCATGGGATGAAGTAATGAGATTATCATGTATAAAAAACACTTAGAAACATTTCTAAGCCTTGAAAAGTTTGACTTTTCACATTGACTTTTGACTTTCTTGATTTCTTGATGATCAAGCTTAATATTCTTGAATGTATTGATGAATTTCAATCTTTGAAACTTAATATTGACCAAAAAGTCAAAGTTTGACTTTTGGTGCTACAGTTGACTTTTTCATCAATACAGATGATTTTTGGTCATTTGATCAATTGACTAAGCAATTTTGTGATCCAAGGCTTGAAACTTGTCATGAGCATTCTTGGAGGTCCATAATGATCCATGAAATTATTTTGAGGCATTAAAAGTCCAATTGTCCTTATGGAAACTCATCCCCTAATTTGAGGCATCAATGTTGAGGAGATGATTTAATCTAATTAATCCTTCTGCAAGCTGGAGCTATTTGAAGATCTTGTGAGAAATGTCTTAAAAAAAAAGACGGCGAATTTTGGGGTACAACATCTGCCCCTGTTAAATCTTCTTAAACCTGAAGAGTTAGATTGGCGGATCCTTCATTCGTGACTTGAAGGTGGAAGATGATTGAACACTCGAGTACCCAGAAATTTACACTCGATTATGCGTTAGTTGATTGTGTAGGAAATGGGCTTAAAGATGTTATTTGGAGAGATGATGGAGAGTTTTTAGAGATGGGCTTATAGATGCCATCCAAAGGTGATTGTTGATAGAAATTAGACTAAGTCTAAGCTTGAATGTAACTAGGAGAAGTATCTGAATAAATCTTTGGTCAATTTAATTTTGAATGATATGCTAGAATAGACCCGTGTTAAGCCGTGTTTGGAAATGTATTAGGAGGAATCTGTGTAAGATTGCTTCAGGATGAACTCGTGTGAAACTGTATTTCGAAATTCATGAGAAGAAACCTGTGTAGGGCTGCTTCAGGATGAGTCTGTATGAAACTGCATCTATATATATATGATAAGGAGCCTGGGGTAGCGTTGCTTCAGGATGAGTCTGTGTGAAACTTTATTTGGAAATATATGAGAAGGAGCCTGGGTAGGGCTGCTTCAGGATGAGTCCGTGTGAAACTTCATCTGGAAATATATGAGAAGGAGCCTGGGTAGGGCTGCTTCAGGATGAGTACGTGTGAAACTTCATTTAGAAATATATGAGAAGGAGCCTGGGTAGGGCTGCTTTAGAATGAGTCCGTGTGAAACTGTACCTAGAAATTCATGAGAAGGAACCTAGGTAGGGCTGCTTCAGGATGAGTCAGTGTGAAACTGCATCTGCGTAAAATTTCTTCATGATGAGCCCTGTGAAACTGTATTTGGAAACTCATGAGAAGGATCCTGTGTGGGGCTGCTTCGAGATGAGTCTGTGTGAAACGACACCTAGAGATATGTGAGAAGGATCCTGGGTAAGGCTGCTTCAGGATGAGTCCGTGTGAAACTTCATCTGGAAATATATGAGAAGGAGCCTGGGTAAGGCTGCTTCAGGATGAGTTCGTATGAAATTGCATCTAGAGATATATGAGAAGGAGCCTGGGTAGGGCTGCTTCAGAATGAGTCAGTGTGAAACATCATTTGGAAATATATGAGAAGGAGCCTGGGTAGGGCTGCTTCAGGATGAGTCCGTGTGAAACTGCATCTGTGTAAGATTGCTTCATCATGAGTCCGTGTGAAGTTGTATCTGTGTAAGATTTCTTCATGATGAGCCCATGTGAAGCTGCATCTGTGTAGGATTTCTTCATGATGAGCCTGTGTGAAGCTGCATCTAGAAACTAGAAGGAACTCGTGTAAGATTGCTTCATGATGAGCCAGTGTGAAGGTGCATCTTGAAATTAGAAGGAACCCATATAAGATTGCTTCATGATGAGCCTGTGTGAAGCTACATCTGAAAATTAGAAGGAACCCGTGTAAGATTGCTTCATGATGAGCCCGTGTGAAGCTGCATTTGAAAATTAGAAGGTACCTGTGTAAGATTGCTTCATGATGAGCCCTTGTGAAGCTGCATCTGGAAATTATAAAGAACCCGTGTAAGATTGCTTCATGATGAGCCCGTGTGAAGCTACATCTGGAATTTAGAAGAAACCTGGTGTTGCACCCCAAAATTTGCCCTCCCATATTCTCCAAGAAATTGCCAAGCCAAGTCACAAAATTCCCCAAGGGTTGTGTAGTCCAACTGTCTCCTATAAAGTCAAAACTAGGGTTTGTATTCTGATCAAGAATGAAGTTTTCAAAGGCCCAATCAAGTCTCATATGCCTACAAATATGATCAAGTATCCTCATATCAAGTTTCAAGGCATTCAGCTCAAAATTGCACAGTCAAAACCCTAAATTGCACTACAGTCAACTGTAGGGGTAAAATGGTCATTTGGCAGTCAAAAGTTCAAATTTTTGGTCAACATATCATTTTGAATCCACAACCATCATTTGATCAATGCTTGATCATGATTCTCAAAATTTGGCTCAGAAATCATCAAAGATGCAAAAGTTACTATATTTGGACAGCTGAAAAAGTCAACTGAAATTGACCAGGGCATAACTTTCACATGGATTATCAGAAAAATTCCATCCAAAGCTCATTTTGAAGAGAAAGATATTTCCTACAACTCATCTTCATACTTCAAGTCCAAGAAATGCTCTCACAAAAAGTTATCAATTTCAACATTATAGGTCATTTTCAAAAGTCAACAAAAAGGGACTTTAGGTCAAAGGCCATAACTTGAGATTGGTAAATCAAAATGACATGGGACCAAAGGCATTAGTTAAAGGACTCAAATAACTTTCCAAAATGTCCAAGAACATGAGAAAAGATTAAAAATTGAGCAAGTTATGCCTTGTGGAAGTTGGGAAAGTTTTGGATATTTTGAAAAGTCAACATTGATTCAAATGACCTAAAAATGCTAATGGGCCCATTTTTCTTCCATGATTCATCATTCTAAGCATATGCACGACCACTTGGCCCAAAGGGAAGTATTTTCTCATTATTTATTTATTTATTTGAATTTTTATTTATATTAATTCAATTAAATCAATTAAATATGTGAAAAATATCTAAATGAACCAAACAAATCTTTTTGTACACATTTCAGCTTCAATATTTCGTGCACATCCCAACATGGAAAGATTTGGTTTAATTTGAGCATGATTGAACAAAGAACACATGAAAAAAAAGATATGGAAGATCCTTAAGAAATCAAATATTGAAAACCATTATTGCCATGGATTTGATTGAAATTTCTTAACCTAATTGCTTCACTACAAATGCCTGAAGAGAACCCTAATGCCCAAGGACTGAAAGCTGCGCTAAAGAACTCATTAGAAACTTGAAATTTTCTCCATAAAAAGCAAAACTGAAATCAGTGCTAGAGGTTGATTCAAGCCCTAATATTCATTCCATTGGCTTCCTCAAGTCTCCCTGAACACGTTCCAATCCAAAACATCAACTCAAACTCCAAGAATTGGTAGATTGAACGCAAACTGCATCAAGAAAATTGCTTAATCGTGTTTTAATTTTGAAGCATAATCATTGCATTTTTTTTATGGATTATTACTCATTGATGATTTCTGATGCTAACTGTGTTATTTAATTTTGTTTTGGTGCTCCCAACGCGATTTCACCATGTTAGTTTTCTAGGGTTTTCAGAGCTTGAATTTAGGGCTTTTGCAAAGAGGAAAAATTAAGCCTCAAAACCATGACCATTAGACTCAGCACATGGAGACGAAGAAGAATCAATTGTCGCGCCTAATTTATATTCAATGAGGACCTAATCGCTATTTCTTGGAAACCGGCCTAAAGCAACGCGTTTAAAACCGTTTCTCAATGATTTTTGTTTCAGGGACAGTGGAGACGACGATGCGTTGGCAGACGGTGATAGGCGGATTTAAAAATTCGCGCGTTTTCCAGCACTAATCTTGTTTTTATTTTATATTATTTGTTTGTATATTATATATCAAATGGCTTCAGTGGCTCAGCTGGCAAATGCTCATTGCTTCAATGTCTAAGACCTGGGTTCGAGTCCCAGGTCTGTATAATCTTCATAATATTTTTCAATCCAAATTCCTATGCAGGCACAATCTTAAGGACTACCATACGTCCTCCTCATCTATCCATCCACGTGCATGTTAGAACCAGATCAAAGGCGTGGATTCAACGAACACGTTATGCCTTAGTCAACGCACTACATGTGACTCAAAAAGGTCCACCAGGCCATTCTTAATGGGCCTGAGTTGCTAACAAAAGACCTCACAATTGGGGCCTGAACCCCCCCCCCCTGGTTTGCCCTCTCTATTTTTTATATTTTATTTTTTTTAGTTGTTATTTTATTTGCTTTGTTGTTATAAATTAATTAATTATTTTTCTACAAAATATAAAAACTTCATAAAAATCAGAAAAAAGATAAAAACATAATAAAATATTTAATTTTCATATTTCCTTGTAAATAATTGCATGTAAATAAATTTAGTATTAAGTAGGTTTTAATTCTTTTTAATAACTAAAAATCCAAAAATATAGAATTAGGTTTAATAACTTTTTATTCCTTTTTTGTTTTCTTTTTACCATAATATTATTTATTTATTTATTTTTATAATTAAATTGTACATAAAAAAAAATTATTAGATTTAATTTAGATTTTAATTTAATATTTTCGCAATAAATCTAAAAACCATTAGAATTAGGGTTTGCATCCAATTTTCATTTTAATTAATTATTTTTTTCTATTAAATCCTAAAAAACACAAAATACCAAAAACATTCTCTTTTAATTTTTAATTTTAATTCCTCATTAATTCTAATTAATTAATTCTTGTACTTTAATTTTTGCAAAAGGGTCCAACGCCCTCGTTCGTAATTTATTTAATTTCGCATATTTATTTTTATTTCATTCAAATAATCATGTACCTCTCCCAAAGCCATGTAACTCGGACGATTTAACTTCTCGCACTTTTATTTCTTTTGCTTTATTTTCTTTTCCGTCAAATCGGGTCCGGTTTAATTTTTGGCGATGTGGACCCGCGCCATTTGTAATAGTTTTAGATTTACTTCTCCGCAAATACTTTTTAAACTGTTAACAAAAAGCATGAAAGAATGTATGGACTTAAATAAAATCAAGCGTAGATCACTTTAACATGACAAGACAAATATCAATGAAAACGACACACAATTCGCACACACCACCCCTAGGGTACGCCTCACTGTTGCCTTGCCTCGAAAGGTGATCGTCGAGTAGAGGACGTCTTAGTAAGTCCTCATGATCCGGGAACCTGGCATGAGGGTAGCTTCTAAGGTGTCTTCCCGTTGCTCTGGTGATCACCATGTCCCGAACCTTCGAATTGACCCGAACACCTCCAACGGTGGTGCTACCTACCTCTCAATGGTGGGATGGCACTACTTTAAAGGACATTTACACAGACGAATTCCTTAGGGTAGGTAGGTTCTCGTAGATACTTGCTCTAATTTCAAAACAAAAATACTTTTCACACCAACACATTTTCAAAAGCTTTCAAAACAATTTTTCAAACACTCTGACGCATGAGTCGATCTGAAACTTTCAAAGAAACTTTTTAAACCCACAATTGAAAAACAAGCAAAACCTTTTGAAAACACAAATGAGCAAGTACCTAAGAGCCCATGGATAACCATGGATAGAAAGGGTGCTAACACCTTCCCTTTCTATAACCTACCTCCCGAACCGAGAGCAATCTCTTTAAGGAATTTTTCTGTGCTTTTGTCCTTTCCAATTGGAGAAAATAAAAGACGGTGGCGACTCTTGCTTCCGTGACATTTCACGAACCAGCGTTAAACAGTCAGTTCCAGATCCACCGATCACAGAACTGGCGACTCTGCTGGGGACTTAAACTTAAAGTGAGGTGTACCTTAGGGCTAGTTCATAACTGTGTTTTCACTTGTATTGATTTGCTTGCTTTACTATTGTGGGTTGCATCGGAGATACATAGATCCTAACCCGGATCTGGGGATACCCTGTTTAGGTAGCATAAGCTGTGAGGGACCTGTCCGGCGTAGACCGACACAGGTGAAGCAGTGGCTACGTTGGTGTGGCACCTTAGTCTGTACCGATATCCCTTGTGTCGCAACGAGGAGAATATGGGTCTTCTAAGGAGTCATTAAGCACCAACAACCTTAGAACCTTAATTGACACAACTTGGCCTTTAGAACAGTAGCAGTATGCTACGCCCATTGAGGCTAAACTCTCGTGATGGTTCTGGCCGCAAGAAAAGATTGCGATGCTGGAGTTATGACCGATTGAGGGTAGTCAATGATATTGGGATCCTCTAAGAACCCGATTACTTTTGATTAGGACAGGTATGAACCAACAAACTGAAAGAGGGTAGTACCTAGACCTCATGCTGGCCTAAACTTTAGGGGCTCGCCTTGTGTGACTTGTGTGCCTTACCATGTTTGCCTTTGTATCTATATGTGGTGTGCTTTATCATAACATCATAGCATCATGAGCATTGCATGCATCCTGCATAAGGACTGACCATTTCAAAGACAAGAGGGTTTCATCTTTGCTCTGTTTTGTAGGACATTATGATGCCTGTGCGAAGGAATACTATCTGGTTCAACTTTGTTCGTTCACCTGAGTTGCTTGATGAATTGGTTAGCAGAATTCCAAACACCACTTCCTTCATTCAGAGGCATGGTTCCCTTCTCAGTTTAGTCACTGCAAAGCGGGATCAACAGTTGTTGAGTGTTCTGACCCAGTTTTATGACCCTCAGTACCAATGCTTCACCTTTCAAGACTTCCAGCTGGTCCCTACCCTGGAAGAGTTCTCTGATTTGCTTGGTATCCCTATCTTGGATCAGACTCCCTTTACTGGTTGGGAAAAGACCCTCAGGCTTGAGGATGTTGCTGCAGCTCTTCCTTTGACCCATCAAGAGGTAATAGACAACTGGGTAACTAGAAGCGGAGTTAAGGGTTTTTTGGCCAAGTTTCTAATTGGTAAAGCTAACAATTTCTGGAATGACCTAGACTTTAGGGCATATGAAGACATCTTGGCTCTCCTAATCTATGGGTTAGTCCTGTTTCCTAATCCTGACAACTTCATCAATGTCACTGCCATAAGGATCTTTATGTCTCGGAATCCTGTGCCCACTCTCTTGGGTGACATCTTGCAACAACTTCATGCCCGTACTACCCGAAGACGAGGAACCCTATGGTGTTGTATCCCTTTGTTGGTGAGGTGGTTTATTTCGCACCTCCCTAAGTTCGTACTGAAGAACCAAGAAGGAAGAGGTTGGGCTCACAGATTAATGTCTCTCACCGATAAAGACATCATTTGGACTTGCAGAGGTTTGGATGAGGTAGCTATTATTGACCGATGCGGGGAGTACCCTAATGTTCCTCTGATTGGTACTCAAGGAGGGATCTCTTACAATCCATGTCTAGCACTCCGACAGTTTGGAAGAGCGAGAAGAGCAGGTCCCCATGAGATGTTGGTGCCTCACATCAGTTTCGAGTTTCAGGTGGATAGTGACGAGCTACGTCGTAGGTTCATCAAGGCTTGGGATAAAGTTCATAAAGCTGATCCACAGGAGTTAGGGCCAAAGACTTCTTTACCTATGGGAGCCTACTACAAATGGGTTCGCATTCGTGCTCAGAAGTTAGGTATGCCGTATGAAGCTGTCAGACCTGTCATTCTTGAATGTCCTGACAAAGATGGTGTTCCTCCAACTGTCCTTCCTCCTCAGATACCTACTGATTATGAGACGTTGAAGAGATCTTGGTCGCAACTGCGAGAAGAGCGGGATTCTTACCGGGAAAAGTTCAACGAGCAGGAGTCAAAGATCCAGAAGCTGACAAAGCAGTTGGAGAATGAGAGAGCTCTGAATGCCTACATCCGCACTGAGAAGAGGAGACCATGGGATCAATAAGGAGCTCCAGATGTGCTTTTACAGTTTTATTTCCTTTCCAGTATTTCCTTTCATGTAACGCCTAAGGGCAACTTGTTGAATAATTTCAGTTGCAAAGTTGAATCTAATGAAGTGTGTTCTTTTTGTTTACAAAGTTGATTCCCGATTGTCTTTGAAAACATAATTCATACGCATTTCATACATCATGTGCATAGCAGGTTTTTCCCCTTTTCAGGTTGCTTACAGTTCTTCGTTGTTTATTTCAGCATCATGAATCCCGAATCTGCATCAACCGAGACATCAATCAAGGCTCTTCAGGCGCAGAATGCGCAGTTTCAAGAACTAATCAAGGGTCTGGCAAAAGGCCAAGAAGAACTGAAGGCTATGCTCCTGAAGAAGGAGAAGAAGAAGAAGAGAAGAACTGTTCTGTTCAACTCGGGCCGAAGGTTTGGCAATACTCTGCAACATGAAGAGGCTGGTTCTTCTGTTGGCAAGAGTCCTTCTCAGGCAGAAGTAAAGGTCCCTAGTCCGGTAGTCTCCGACAACGAGACAGATTTCGATGAAGAGCAGTACCCTCCTGCAGACGACAGATACAAACAACTGGAGGATAGGTTGAAGGCTATGGAGGTTCAACAGGTACCTGGGCTGGATTTCGGAGATTTGGGTTTGTCGACTGGTGTGATCATCCCCCACAAGTTCAAAGCACCATCCTTCTCCAAATATGACGGGGCGTCTTGTCCCAAGCTGCACTTAAGGTCCTATGTTCGGAAAATTCAGCCGTACTCTGCGGATAAGAATTTATGGATCCACTTCTTCCAGGAGAGTCTTTCAGGGACTCATCTCGAATGGTTCTATCAGCTGGATGGGACCAAGGTTCGTAACTGGGAGGAGTTGGCTACTGCTTTCTACAAGCAAGATCAATATAATGCCGACCTTGCCCCCACACGTACCCAACTCCAGGGTATGTCGTTAGGCGCAAGCGAAGGTTTTAAGGAGTACGCTCAGAAGTGGAGAGACCTGGCTGGCAGGGTGCAGCCACCATTGACTGACCGGGAGCTGGTAGACATGTTCTTGGGGACCCTATCTGGGCCATTTTTCAACCATCTGATCGGGAATTCTTCTGCTGGGTTCACTGATTTGATTCTGACTGGAGAGAGAATTGAAGCTGGGCTGAAGTCTGGGAAGATTGCAAAGGGTGCATCATCTAGTTCGGAAAAGAAACCATTCAAGAAGGAGTCTAGTGCCGTGTATGGTTCTAGGAAATCAGAGAGACCTGAGCACCGCCAATCTGTCAGTGCGGTGATGATTGCTAAGCCTGCTGCCGCTCCTCGACCAAACAATCCTCAAAGGGCTGAAAGACCCCGGCGAGAGTTTACCCGGTTAAGCATGACCCTATCACAGATCCTGCCACAGTTGCTCTCCACTAACTTAGTGACTGTCAGGGAAGCCCCGAAGTTCCCCAATACTACATCCCCCAAGTACAACCCGAATGCTCGTTGTGCTTACCACTCAGATAGCCCGGGGCACTCTACTGATGACTGTTGGGCGTTAAAAAATAAGGTGCAAGACCTTATTGACACAAAGGAGATACAGTTCGAAGCGCCGGCGAAGCCGAATGTAGTTACTGCTCCTATGCCTCAACATGGGGTAAATGCTGTGGATGAAGATGTTTATGCTGTTTCTGTGGATGATCTAGCCACTCCTCTAAAGATTGTCAAGAAGAACCTACTGCAGGCCAGTTTATTTCCGGGTTGTAGTGAGGGTTGCCTGTTCTGTGCTGTGTCCCCATCTGGTTGTCCCTTGCTAAAGTTAGGCATCCAAAGCTTAATGGATAGCAAGGAGATTCTATTCAAGAAGTCTGCTGTTCGGTTGGTTCCAGTGGAAGAAGTTTCTGTGGTGACTATCTTCAATAATCCGATCCCGGCTCTCCCGAAGAAGCCCATTCAAATCATGACCGTTGCACCTGTTATTATCACTGTTCCAGGGCCCTTGCCTTATGCATCTGATAAAGCTGTCCCTTGGCACTATGGGGCAGACGTATACGTGAATGGGATTAAACAAGAGTTCAACGCTGGCGCCATCATTTGTGACATCACTGGCCCAGCCAAAGTTACCCGCAGTGGCAGGCTCTTCTCGCCTGACATTGCACCGCCTGCTGCCCGAAGACCGCTCCTGATAATTCCTACAAGTACACCTATTCCTGTTGCTGATCAAGTTGTTGTTCCTGCTGCTGATCCGATTGTTTCTCCTGCTGCCGAGTCATCCAATGCTCGGGGCAAGGGAATTGAAGTTGAGCCTGCCCAGATGGAGGCACCCATACCCATAGCTGCTGAGGCCTCCCCACAAGAGATGGAGGAGATTCTAAAGATCATAAAGAAGAGCGATTTTAATGTTGTGGAACAATTGGGGCATACGCCCTCCAAGATCTCCATGTTCTCTTTATTGCTGTGCTCCGAGGCCCATGCAAAGGCCCTAATCTCGTTCCTCAAGACGGCCCATGTGCCACATGAAACCTCTGCAGTCCAGTTCACTGATTGCGTGGCAAGTCTAACGGCAGACAATGGCTTGGGTTTCTCAGATGCTGACTTGACCACAAAGGGGAGAGACCATAATGATGCTCTGCATGTCTCTATTGAATGCAGGGGCACCACCTTGGCACATGTGTTGGTGGACACGGGTTCATCTTTGAATGTGCTACCTAAGAAGGCTTTGGACCGTCTAGGTTGCGAAGGCCTGGAATTGAAACCCAGCAACATCATCGTCAGGGCCTTTGATGGTTCAAAGAGGATGGTCCATGGAGAGGTTGACATTCCGATTCGTGTGGGCTCTCAGGTGTTCGACTCCACTTTTTATGTGATGGATATCCGTCCATCTTACTCTTGTCTATTGGGTCGACCCTGGATACATAAGGCTGGGGCAGTGACCTCTACCTTGCATCAGAAGCTGAAGTACCCCGTCAGAGGGAAGATTGTCACAGTGCAAGGAGAGGAAGAATATATGGTGAGCCACCTGAACTCCTTCAGGTACATTGAGATGGATGGGGAGTTTATTGAAACCCCCTTTCAGCATTTCGAGGAGGTGTTTCCAATTGCAGCAGAAACAACAGAAGCAAGTGGTCCTTTGAAGATGGCTTCCCTGAAGGATGCCCGGGCTGTGGTTCAGAAGGGTGAATGTGCCGACTGGGGCAGACTTCCAGACTTCACACAGAAGACTGATAAACTTGGGCTGGGTTTTACCACAGAAGGTCAGAGAGCTATGAGGAAAGCAAAGATCGGAAGGCCTCCGGTATTTATTAAAAGTTCAGGAGTGAACGCTGTTGGGGAAGACCATGAAATGGACGAAGCTGAATTCAACAGCTGGATCTATCTGACGGCCGAAGACGGATTGAACAATTGGAGTGCAAAGGACCATACCCCTGTTACCTTTGTGACGCAGTAATAAATTTCTTTGTTTCGTTATTTTGTAATAAACAATGATAAACTCTATGGCCCGGTGTCTTACCCGAGGCACTGTGGTTCTATTTGTGAGGGCATACAAACTGTCATTTTATACATCATGAATGAAAATCTTGGACGTATTTTTCGCATTGCAAATATTGTGTTCCTTTTCTGTCTTTCTTTTCCTTTACATAATTTTCAAAACAACTGTATTTACACACACACTCACTCATACAGGTTCCAATCCACTCTGGATCTTACTGATAACAACTCTGCTACTGCCAATTATGACTTCGAAAATCCGATCAACTTAGCCGAAGACGAAGGTGAAGATGATTGCGAAGTGCCTGGCGAGCTTGCAAGACTGTTGCTTCAGGAAGAGAGGGCAATTCAACCCCATGAAGAGCCAGTAGAAACAATAAACCTGGGTACTGAAGCAGATAGGAAAGAGGTAAAGATTGGTGCCAACCTAGAGCTCAACGTGAAGCAACGGTTAACCAAGATGTTACATGACTATATGGAGATCTTTGCCTGGTCCTACGAAGACATGCCCGGGTTGGATACCGATATTGTGGTCCATCACTTGCCGACTAAGGAAGACTGCCCTCCAGTTAAGCAAAAGGTCCGTCGGATGTGTCCAGAGATGTCTGAGAAGATTAAAGCCGAGGTCATGAAACAGTTTGATGCTGGGTTCCTTGCAGTGACTTCTTACCCTCAGTGGGTTGCTAATGTGGTGCCGGTACCTAAGAAAGACGGAAAGGTCAGAATGTGTGTTGACTACAGGGATCTGAACAGGGCCAGCCCCAAGGATGACTTCCCCTTACCTCACATTGATGTCCTTGTTGATAATACAGCTCAGCACAAAGTATTCTCTTTCATGGATGGCTTTTCAGGTTACAATCAGATTAAGATGGCACCTGAAGACATGGAGAAGACTACATTTGTTACTCAGTGGGGCACCTTCTGTTACAAGGTCATGCCATTCGGGTTGAAGAACGCTGGGGCAACCTACCAACGTGCCATGGTTGCCTTATTTCATGACATGATCCATCATGAGATAGAAGTATATGTGGACGACATGATCGCAAGGTCCCAGACTGAGGAAGAGCACCTAGATCATCTGCAGAAGTTATTTGACCGGTTGAAACTGTACAAGCTGAGATTGAACCCGAACAAGTGCACTTTCGGGGTAAGATCGGGAAAACTGCTAGGCTTCGTGGTCAGTGATAAAGGTATTCAAGTGGACCCTGCTAAGGTCAAAGCTATTCAAGAGATGCCAGTTCCTAAGACAGAGAAAGAAGTCAGAGGCTTCTTAGGACGCCTGAATTACATTGCTCGATTCATCTCTCATCTGACTGCTACCTGTGAGCCAATCTTCAAGCTGCTGAAGAAAGATCAGGTAGTACGTTGGAATGATGAATGTCAGGCCGCTTTTGACAGAATCAAGGAGTATCTCCAAGAACCACCTATCCTTATGCCACCGGTTGAAGGGAGACCTCTGATACTATACTTGACAGTACTTGACAACTCAATGGGGTGTGTGCTGGGGCAGCATGACGAGTCTGGCCGAAAAGAGCATGCCATTTATTACCTTAGCAAAAAGTTTACCGACTGTGAGACCCGATACTCACTGCTCGAGAAAACTTGCTGCGCTTTGGTATGGGCTGCTCGCCGGCTGAGACAGTATATGCTGACTCACACTACCTTGTTGATCTCAAAGATGGATCCCATAAAGTACATATTCGAAAAGCCTGCTCTGTCTGGGAGAATTGCAAGATGGCAAATGATCTTGACGGAATACGACATTCAGTACACCACCCAGAAAGCCATCAAGGGGAGTGTATTGGCAGACCACTTAGCTCATCAAGCTGTAGATGATTATCAATCAATGAACTTTGAGTTTCCGGATGAAAGCATCATGATTGTAACTGACTGTGAAATACCTGGACCGGATGAAGGACCTGAACCAGGATCTCGATGGTCTATGCACTTTGACGGAGCCTCCAATGCTTTGGGAAATGGTATCGGCGCCATAATCATATCTCCACAAGGTACTCATACTCCACTCACTGCCCGGCTGTGTTTCAACTGTACCAACAACATGGCGGAGTATGAGGCGTGTATCATGGGTCTTCAAGCTGCGATCGACCTAAGGATCAAATATCTAAGTGTTTTCGGAGATTCCGCTCTTGTGATCAATCAGATCAAAGGAGAGTGGGATACGAAACATCCAAACCTGATTCCTTACAGAGAATGTGTGTTGACCCTGATTCCCCACTTTACAGAGATAACCTTTGAACACTTTCCAAGGGAAGAGAATCAGTTAGCGGACGCGTTAGCTACAATGTCTTCAATGTTCAAGGTCAAATGGGATAATTAGGCTCCCCGGATCATCATCTGGAAATTGGACGAACCAGCATACTGTTGTGATCTCGAAACTGAATTGGTGACTGAGAAGCCTTGGTACCACGAAGTGAAGAGATATCTGGAAGCTCAGGAATACCCTGAAGGCGCATCTGTCAATGATAAGAAATTCCTGAGGAGGTTCGCAGCCAAATTCTTCCTTAGCAACGGTATCCTGTACAAGCGAAACCATGATTCAACCTTACTGCGTTGTGTGGACAAAACTGAAGCAGAATGGATCATGGAAGATCTACATGAAGGGACCTTTGGTACGCATTCCAGTGGACATACTATGGCTAAGAAAATCCTACGGGCAGGATATTACTGGTCCACAATGGAAGCTGATTGTTACCAACATTCTAGGACATGCCACAAATGCCAGATTTACGCAGACAAGGTGCATGTTCCTCCGGTTCCCCTGAATGTTCTGACTGCGCCTTGGCTGTTTGCAATGTGGGGCATAGACATGATCGGCGAGATTAGACCTACGGCATCTAATGGACATCGCTTCATCCTGGTAGCGATTGATTATTTTACGAAGTGGGTTGAGGCAGCATCCTATGCTACGGTAACCAAGACTGTTGTGGCACGGTTCATTCGGCACAATCTGATCTGTCGATACGGCGTCCCTGAGCGGATTATTACAGACAACGGTACCAATCTGAACAACAAGATGATCGCTGAGCTCTGCGAACAGTTCAAGATACAACACCATAATTCTTCTCCTTACAGACCGAAGATGAATGGGGCTGTAGAAGCAGCAAATAAAAACATCAAGAAGATCGTGCAGAAGATGACAGTGACTTATAAAGATTGGCACGAGATGTTACCGTTCGCTCTGCATGGGTATCGTACCTCAGCTAGGACGTCAACCGGGGCAACTCCTTTCTCCTTGGTTTATGGTATGGAGGCAGTCTTACCAATCGAAGTGCAAATACCTTCTCTCCGGATAATGAAGGATGCAAATCTGAACGAAGATGACTGGATCCAGACACGACTTGACCAACTCAACCTCATTGATGAAAAGAGACTTGCTGCTATATGCCATGGTCAGACGTATCAGAAACGGATGATCAGGGCATTTAACAAAAAGGTCAGACCACAGGAATATCAAGTTGGGGATCTGGTAATCAAGAGAATCATCCTTCATCAGAGTGATCCAAGGGGCAAATGGACCCCTACGTATGAAGGACCATTTGTGGTTAAACATGTGTTCTCAGGAGGAGCAATGATATTAACCAATATGGATGGTGACGACCTTCCTCACCCCGCCAATGCAGACATAGTAAAAAAATACTACGCATGAAAAAAGACCCGCTAGGCTGACATGCCTAGGCAAAAATTAGGGCTTCCCGTCGAACCAAAAGGGTTCGGGCAAAATGAAGAGATGAAAATGAAAAAATCTGTACACCCGGCAAGTCGAAAACCTGAAAAGGCGGCTTGGGCAAAAATGGGTATCCCGGTGGATCGAAAACCCGAAAGGGCGGTCCAGGCAAAAATTAGGGATAAAAGCGTAATACTATGTCTCATTGGATCACTTTGCATCCATAATCCGGTATCTACATCAAGTTCAGACGGCATCGATCAGTCAGCTTCACCTTCAACCAAGGTCATCAAGTGATGAGACGCTCGGAGTTATAAAGACAATAGCAGAGTTGAAACCCAGTGGATCATTCATACTTCACACAGCTGTTTTATTTTCTTTTGTACAAAACTTGTATGAACTCTCTTGTTCGGCGACGCTCCTCTTACTAGGACGTCAGTCTCTTGTACACAAAACGCCTATTCACAGGCCATTCAAAATCAATACAAATATATTTTCAGTTAAACGTGCCAAGTATTCTCCTTTTTTCTGTTTTGTTTTGCGAAGAACGTCCAAGGTTCAATTTGTGATATATGCATTGACAATAATTTGCTAACTCATAAATATTTGCATACGAAACAAAAGAATTAATTGCAGGTGACACTAGAAACAGGGGCAATAAAGAGTTGTCTGAGCAGTCTAATTGTTCTATCCTCCCAGGTACCAAGGTAGGTTCAACTAAAGAATACGACCAAGTACACATTAAATCCCCAGAGAGTGGTTCAGCAAAACAGCACATTCTTCTCCAAGTAAATTATCAAATCTCAAGGAAGCTGAGCATCCTCCAGCAGATCTCAATATTTCCCTAGCAGCAGCATGTATTCAATACAAGCACTCCCGGCAGTCTTGTTCCCCGACGGTATATCAATATTCAAAGGAATCACTTTCCCAGCATATCAAAACTTCCCCAGAAGAGTCCAATCCAGTTTCCCCAGGAAGGATGGAATCCATATCCCCAAGCAGTAAGCTTATCCCCAGTAAAATTCTGGAAGCTTATCCCTCACAGAGAACGAACGCGTCGCCCGGCTTTATTCAAAGAGTTATTTCCTTACCAGGATATAACTGGGTTATCCTCGGCCAAAAGCCCCGGAAAGAGCGTCGTCAACGAAGCCTTCTTATCCCCAGCGAAGTCTATCAACACTTCCAATACAGCAAAAATATCCCCAGCAAGTAACTATCAACACTCAGCAAAGCATCTCCCCACAGAGTACTGCTTCCCAGCATGGTCGCTAGAGTATCTTTTCTCCCCGCAGAATCCTCTATTTGCCAAGTTTATTCCGCAACGGAGTCATCTTCTCCTACCGGTATTCTTGCAGTTATCATCCCCAGTGGAAGCAAAATCTATTCTGCAACAGCAGCGCAGGATACGACTTCCCGGCACATCGTAACGTCAGGATACGACTTCCCGGCACCCGTCAAGGATTCACTTTCCTAGACAAAAACATACATAAAACATCACATACATCATTATAGCATGCATAAACGCATCATACAAATCTCATTTATGTTGAGAACATCATTGCCTGATCCATATCATGCATTGCATATGACTGACCTTTACCTTTCAGGAAAGACACAGTTAAAATGCTCAAACATATTTCAAAGCCTTCTCTAGTCCAGCTAAATCGACTCCCAACAGATTTCTCTGATAATGACTCAGCAGAAGTTATGGTCCCCTCTCCGACGGTGAGTGTGAGGTGGTAATTCCTTTTCAGATGTTTCCCTCTCCGACGATGAGTGTGAGGTGATAGTCTCCTATGGTCCCCTCTCCGACGGTGAGTGTGAGGTGGTAATTCCTTTTCAGATGTTTCCCTCTCCGACGATGAGTGTGAGGTGATAGTCTCTTATGGTCCCCTCTCCGACAAGTGCGTGAGGTGGTAATTCTTTTTTTTCAGATGTTTCCCTCTCCGACGATGAGTGTGAGGTGATAGTCTCTTATGGTTCCCTCTCCAACGGCGAGTGAGGTGGTAAGTCCTTTTTCAAGATGTTTCCCTCTCCGACGGTGAGTGTGAGGTGACAATTCCTTTTCCTATGATTCCCTCTCCGACGGCGAGTGAGGTGATTCCCTTTCAGATTATAATGGTCTTTGGTTCTCGTTCCGATCCTGCGAAGATGGTATTTCCCACCAAGATTTTCTCAACGAGCGTTGTTGAAGTTAAAATCACCCAAGGTTCTCTTACCATTCATGCTGAGGCATTAACCATCCCTGATTCATTCATCGCCGTTTGAAGCTCCAGACTCAGCTCCTGTAACCAGTCAGGACACATCTATACCAAGCATCTGAAAACCAGCTCATGCGACGTGTCAGGTATTCATTTTCTGTTTTGCAGGTATGCAGGTTCTCGCTAAGGAATCTCTTACGCGATCAACACCCAGATGGCATCTATAAGCCCATCATCCTATCCAGCAATCTCCAAATGGCATCTATAAGCCCATTTCCATCACTGCTACTATGTGAGCGCAAATTTCTGGGCACTCTAGTGTCCAATCATCTTCTACCCTCGGATTACGAAAGGCACGTCAGCCAATCTGCATCCTCAGGTCTAAGAAGATTGAACAGGGGCAACTGTTGCACCCCAAAATTTGCCCTCCCATATTCTCCAAGAAATTGCCAAGCCAAGTCACAAAATTCCCCAAGGGTTGTGCAGTCCAACTGTCTCCTATACAGTCAAAACTAGGGTTTGTGTTCTGATCAAGAATGAAGTTTTCAAAGGCCCAATCAAGTCTCATATGCCTACAAATATGATCAAGTATCCTCATATCAAGTTTCAAGGCATTCAGCTCAAAATTGCACAGTCAAAACCCTAAATTGCACTACAGTCAACTGTAGGGGTAAAATGGTCATTTGGCAGTCAAAAGTTCAAATTTTTGGTCAACATATCATTTTGAAGCCACAAACATCATTTGATCAATGCTTGATCATGATTCTCAAAATTTGGCTCAGAAATCATCAAAGATGGAAAAGTTACTATATTTGGACAGCTGAAAAAGTCAACTGAAATTGACCAGGGCATAACTTTCACATGGATTATCAGAAAAATTCCATCCAAAGCTCATTTTGAAGAGAAAGATATTTCCTACAACTCATCTTCATACTTCAAGTCCAAGAAATGCTCTCACAAAAAGTTATCAATTTCAACATTATAGGTCATTTTCAAAAGTCAACAAAAAGGGACTTTAGGTCAAAGGCCATAACTTGAGATTGGTAAATCAAAATGACATGGGACCAAAGGCATTGGTTAAAGGACTCAAAGACCTTTCCAAAATGTCCAAGAACATGAGAAAAGATTAAACATTGAGCAAGTTATGCCTTGTGGAAGTTGGGAAATTTTTGGATATTTTGAAAAGTCAACATTGATTCAAATGACCTAAAAATGCTAATGGGCCCATTTTTCTTCCATGATTCATCATTATAAGCATATGCACGACCACTTGGCCCAAAGGGAAGTATTTTCTCATTTTTTATTTATTTATTTGAATTTTTATTTATATTAATTCAATTAAATCAATTAAATATGTGAAAAATATCTAAATGAACCAAACAAATCTTTTTGTACACATTTCAGCTTCAATATTTCGTGCACATCCCAACATGGAAAGATTTGGTTTAATTTGAGCATGATTGAACAAAGAACACATGAAAAAAAGATATGGAAGATCCTTAAGAAATCAAATATTGAAAACCATTATTGCCATGGATTTGATTGAAATTTCTTAACCTAATTGCTTCACTACAAATGCCTGAAGAGAACCCTAATGCCCAAGGACTGAAAGCTGCGCTAAAGAACTCATTAGAAACTTGAAATTTTCTCCATAAAAAGCAAAACTGAAATCAGTGCTAGAGGTTGATTCAAGCCCTAATATTCATTCCATTGGCTTCCTCAAGTCTCCCTGAACACGTTCCAATCCAAAACATCAACTCAAACTCCAAGAATTGGTAGATTGAACGCAAACTGCATCAAGAAAATTGCTTAATCGTGTTTTAATTTTGAAGCATAATCATTGCATTTTTTTTATGGATTATTACTCATTGATGATTTCTGATGCTAACTGTGTTATTTAATTTTGTTTTGGTGCTCCCAACGCGATTTCACCATGTTAGTTTTCTAGGGTTTTCAGAGCTTGAATTTAGGGCTTTTGCAAAGAGGAAAAATTAAGCCTCAAAACCATGACCATTAGACTCAGCACATGGAGACGAAGAAGAATCAATTGTCGCGCCTAATTTATATTCAATGAGGACCTAATCGCTATTTCTTGGAAACCGGCCTAAAGCAACGCGTTTAAAATCGTTGCTCAATGATTTTTGTTTCAGGGACAGTGGAGACGACGATGCGTTGGCAGACGGTGATAGGCGGATTTAAAAATTCGCGCGTTTTCCAGCACTAATCTTGTTTTTATTTTATATTATTTGTTTGTATATTATATATCAAATGGCTTCAGTGGCTCAGCTGGCAAATGCTCATTGCTTCAATGTCTAAGACCTGGGTTCGAGTCCCAGGTCTGTATAATCTTCATAATATTTTTCAATCCAAATTCCTATGCAGGCACAATCTTAAGGACTACCATACGTCCTCCTCATCTATCCATCCACGTGCATGTTAGAACCAGATCAAAGGCGTGGATTCAACGAACACGTTATGCCTTAGTCAACGCACTACATGTGACTCAAAAAGGTCCACCAGGCCATTCTTAATGGGCCTGAGTTGCTAACAAAAGACCTCACAATTGGGGCCTGAACCCCCCCCCCCCCCTGGTTTGCCCTCTCTATTTTTTATATTTTATTTTTTTTAGTTGTTATTTTATTTGCTTTGTTGTTATAAATTAATTAATTATTTTTCTACAAAATATAAAAACTTCATAAAAATCAGAAAAAAGATAAAAACATAATAAAATATTTAATTTTCATATTTCCTTGTAAATAATTGCATGTAAATAAATTTAGTATTAAGTAGGTTTTAATTCTTTTTAATAACTAAAAATCCAAAAATATAGAATTAGGTTTAATAACTTTTTATTCCTTTTTTGTTTTCTTTTTACCATAATATTATTTATTTATTTATTTTTATAATTAAATTGTACATAAAAAAAATTATTAGATTTAATTTAGATTTTAATTTAATATTTTCGCAATAAATCTAAAAACCATTAGAATTAGGGTTTGCATCCAATTTTCATTTTAATTAATTATTTTTTTCTATTAAATCCTAAAAAACACAAAATACCAAAAACATTCTCTTTTAATTTTTAATTTTAATTCCTCATTAATTCTAATTAATTAATTCTTGTACTTTAATTTTTGCAAAAGGGTCCAACGCCCTCGTTCGTAATTTATTTAATTTCGCATATTTATTTTTATTTCATTCAAATAATCATGTACCTCTCCCAAAGCCATGTAACTCGGACGATTTAACTTCTCGCACTTTTATTTCTTTTGCTTTATTTTCTTTTCCGTCAAATCGGGTCCGGTTTAATTTTTGGCGATGTGGACCCGCGCCATTTGTAATAGTTTTAGATTTACTTCTCCGCAAATACTTTTTAAACTGTTAACAAAAAGCATGAAAGAATGTATGGACTTAAATAAAATCAAGCGTAGATCACTTTAACATGACAAGACAAATATCAATGAAAACGACACACAATTCGCACACACCACCCCTAGGGTACGCCTCACTGTTGCCTTGCCTCGAAAGGTGATCGTCGAGTAGAGGACGTCTTAGTAAGTCCTCATGATCCGGGAACCTGGCATGAGGGTAGCTTCTAAGGTGTCTTCCCGTTGCTCTGGTGATCACCATGTCCCGAACCTTCGAATTGACCCGAACACCTCCAACGGTGGTGCTACCTACCTCTCAATGGTGGGATGGCACTACTTTAAAGGACATTTACACAGACGAATTCCTTAGGGTAGGTAGGTTCTTGTAGATACTTGCTCTAATTTCAAAACAAAAATATTTTTCACACCAACACATTTTCAAAAGCTTTCAAAACAATTTTTCAAACACTCTGACGCATGAGTCGATCTGAAACTTTCAAAGAAACTTTTTAAACCCACAATTGAAAAACAAGCAAAACCTTTTGAAAACACAAATGAGCAAGTACCTAAGAGCCCATGGATAACCATGGATAGAAAGGGTGCTAACACCTTCCCTTTCTATAACCTACCTCCCGAACCGAGAGCAATCTCTTTAAGGAATTTTTCTGTGCTTTTGTCCTTTCCAATTGGAGAAAATAAAAGACGGTGGCGACTCTTGCTTCCGTGACATTTCACGAACCAGCGTTAAACAGTCAGTTCCAGATCCACCGATCACAGAACTGGCGACTCTGCTGGGGACTTAAACTTAAAGTGAGGTGTACCTTAGGGCTAGTTCATAACTGTGTTTTCACTTGTATTGATTTGCTTGCTTTACTATTGTGGGTTGCATCGGAGATACATAGATCCTAACCCGGATCTGGGGATACCCTGTTTAGGTAGCATAAGTTGTGAGGGACCTGTCCGGCGTAGACCGACACAGGTGAAGCAGTGGCTACGTTGGTGTGGCACCTTAGTCTGTACCGATATCCCTTGTGTCGCAACGAGGAGAATATGGGTCTTCTAAGGAGTCATTAAGCACCAACAACCTTAGAACCTTAATTGACACAACTTGGCCTTTAGAACAGTAGCAGTATGCTACGCCCATTGAGGCTAAACTCTCGTGATGGTTCTGGCCGCAAGAAAAGATTGCGATGCTGGAGTTATGACCGATTAAGGGTAGTCAATGATATTGGGATCCTCTAAGAACCCGGTTACTTTTGATTAGGACAGGTATGAACCAACAAACTGAAAGAGGGTAGTACCTAGACCTCATGCTGGCCTAAACTTTAGGGGCTCGCCTTGTGTGACTTGTGTGCCTTACCATGTTTGCCTTTGTATCTATATGTGGTGTGCTTTATCATAACATCATAGCATCATAAGCATTGCATGCATCCTGCATAAGGACTGACCATTTCAAAGACAAGAGGGTTTCATCTTTGCTCTGTTTTGTAGGACATTATGATGCCTGTGCGAAGGAATACTATCCGGTTCAACTTTGTTCGTTCACCTGAGTTGCTTAATGAATTGGTTATCAGAATTCCAAACACCACTTCCTTCATTCAGAGGCATGGTTCCCTTCTCAGTTTAGTCACTGCAAAGCGGGATCAACAGTTGATGAGTGTTCTGACCCAGTTCTATGACCCTCAGTACCAATGCTTCACCTTTCAAGACTTCCAGCTGGTCCCTACCCTGGAAGAGTTCTCTGATTTGCTTGGTATCCCTATCTTGGATCAGACTCCCTTTACTGGTTGGGAAAAGACCCTCAGGCTTGAGGATGTTGCTGCAGCTCTTCCTTTGACCCATCAAGAGGTAATAGACAACTGGGTAACTAGAAGCGGAGTTAAGGGTTTCTTGGCCAAGTTTCTAATTGGTAAAGCTAACAATTTCTGGAATGACCTAGACTTTAGGGCATATGAAGACATCTTGGCTCTCCTAATCTATGGGTTAGTCCTGTTTCCTAATCCTGACAACTTCATCAATGTCACTGCCATAAGGATCTTTATGTCTCGGAATCCTGTGCCCACTCTCTTGGGTGACATCTTGCAACAACTTCATGCCCGTACTACCCGAAGACGAGGAACCCTATGGTGTTGTATCCCTTTGTTGGTGAGGTGGTTTATTTCGCACCTCCCTAAGTTCGTACTGAAGAACCAAGAAGGAAGAGGTTGGGCTCACAGATTAATGTCTCTCACCGATAAAGACATCATTTGGACTTGCAGAGGTTTGGATGAGGTAGCTATTATTGACCGATGCGGGGAGTACCCTAATGTTCCTCTGATTGGTACTCAAGGAGGGATCTCTTACAATCCATGTCTAGCACTCCGACAGTTTGGAAGAGCAAGAAGAGCAGGTCCCCATGAGATGTTGGTGCCTCACATCAGTTTCGAGTTTCAGGTGGATAGTGACGAGCTACGTCGTAGGTTCATCAAGGCTTGGGACAAAGTTCATAAAGCTGATCCACAGGAGTTAGGGCCAAAGACTTCTTTACCTATGGGAGCCTACTACAAATGGGTTCGCATTCGTGCTCAGAAGTTAGGTATGCCGTATGAAGCTGTCAGACCCGTCATTCTTGAATGTCCTGACAAAGATGGTGTTCCTCCAACTGTCCTTCCTCCTCAGATACCTACTGATTATGAGACGTTGAAGAGATCTTGGTCGCAACTGCGAGAAGAGCGGGATTCTTACCGGGAAAAGTTCAACGAGCAGGAGTCAAAGATCCAGAAGCTGACAAAGCAGTTGGAGAATGAGAGAGCTCTGAATGCCTACATCCGCACTGAGAAGAGGAGACCATGGGATCAATAAGGAGCTCCAGATGTGCTTTTACAGTTTTATTTCCTTTCCAGTATTTCCTTTCATGTAACGCCTAAGGGCAACTTGTTGAATAATTTCAGTTGCAAAGTTGAATCTAATGAAGTGTGTTCTTTTTGTTTACAAAGTTGATTCCCGATTGTCTTTGAAAACATAATTCATACGCATTTCATACATCATGTGCATAGCAGGTTTTTCCCCTTTTCAGGTTGCTTACAGTTCTTCGCTGTTTATTTCAGCATCATGAATCCCGAATCTGCATCAACCGAGACATCAATCAAGGCTCTTCAGGCGCAGAATGCGCAGTTTCAAGAACTAATCAAGGGTCTGGCAAAAGGCCAAGAAGAACTGAAGGCTATGCTCCTGAAGAAGGAGAAGAAGAAGAAGAGAAGAACTGTTCTGTTCAACTCGGGCCGAAGGTTTGGCAATACTCTGCAACATGAAGAGGCTGGTTCTTCTGTTGGCAAGAGTCCTTCTCAGGCAGAAGTAAAGGTCCCTAGTCCGGTAGTCTCCGACAATGAGACAGATTTCGATGAAGAGCAGTACCCTCCTGCAGACGACAGATACAAACAACTGGAGGATAGGTTGAAGGCTATGGAGGTTCAACAGGTACCTGGGCTGGATTTCGGAGATTTGGGTTTGTCGACTGGTGTGATCATCCCCCACAAGTTCAAAGCACCATCCTTCTCCAAATATGACGGGGCGTCTTGTCCCAAGCTGCACTTAAGGTCCTATGTTCGGAAAATTCAGCCGTACTCTACGGATAAGAATTTATGGATCCACTTCTTCCAGGAGAGTCTTTCAGGGACTCATCTCAAATGGTTCTATCAGCTGGATGGGACCAAGGTTCGTAACTGGGAGGAGTTGGCTACTGCTTTCTACAAGCAGTATCAATATAATGCCGACCTTGCCCCCACACGTACCCAACTCCAGGGTATGTCGTTAGGCGCAAGCGAAGGTTTTAAGGAGTACGCTCAGAAGTGGAGAGACCTGGCTGGCAGGGTGCAGCCACCATTGACTGACCGGGAGATGGTAGACATGTTCTTGGGGACCCTATCTGGGCCATTTTTCAACCATCTGATCGGGAATTCTTCTGCTGGGTTCACTGATTTGATTCTGACTGGAGAGAGAATTGAAGCTGGGCTGAAGTCTGGGAAGATTGCAAAGGGTGCATCATCTAGTTCGGAAAAGAAACCATTCAAGAAGGAGTCTAGTGCCGTGTATGGTTCTAGGAAATCAGAGAGACCTGAGCACCGCCAATCTGTCAGTGCGGTGATGATTGCTAAGCCTGCTGCCGCTCCTCGGCCAAACAATCCTCAAAGGGCTGAAAGACCCCGGCGAGAGTTTACCCGGTTAAGCATGACCCTATCACAGATCCTGCCACAGTTTCTCTCCACTAACTTAGTGACTGTCAGGGAAGCCCCGAAGTTCCCCAATACTACATCCCCCAAGTACAACCCGAATGCTCGTTGTGCTTACCACTCAGATAGCCCGGGGCACTCTACTGATGACTGTTGGGCGTTAAAAAATAAGGTGCAAGACCTTATTGACACAAAGGAGATACAGTTCGAAGCGCCGGCGAAGCCGAATGTAGTTACTGCTCCTATGCCTCAACATGGGGTAAATGCTGTGGATGAAGATGTTTATGCTGTTTCTGTGGATGATCTAGCCACTCCTCTAAAGATTGTCAAGAAGAACCTACTGCAGGCCGGTTTATTTCCGGGTTGTAGTGAGGGTTGCCTTTTCTGTGCTGTGTCCCCATCTGGTTGTCCCTTGCTAAAGTTAGGCATCCAAAGCTTAATGGATAGCAAGGAGATTCTATTCAAGAAGTCTGCTGTTCGGTTGGTTCCAGTGGAAGAAGTTTCTGTGGTGACTATCTTCAATAATCCGATCCCGGCTCTCCCGAAGAAGCCCATTCAAATCATGACCGTTGCACCTGTTATTATCACTGTTCCAGGGCCCTTGCCTTATGCATCTGATAAAGCTGTCCCTTGGTACTATGGGGCAGACGTATACGTGAATGGGATTAAACAAGAGTTCAACGCTGGCGCCAGCATTTGTGACATCACTGGCCCAGCCAAAGTTACCCGCAGTGGCAGGCTCTTCTCGCCTGACATTACACCGCCTGCTGCCCGAAGACCGCTCCTGATAATTCCTACAAGTACACCTATTCCTGTTGCTGATCAAGTTGTTGTTCCTGCTGCTGATCCGATTGTTTCTCCTGCTGCCGAGTCATCCAATGCTCGGGGCAAGGGAATTGAAGTTGAGTCTGCCCAGATGGAGGCACCCATACCCATAGCTGCTGAGGCCTCCCCACAAGAGATGGAGGAGATTCTAAAGATCATAAAGAAGAGCGATTTTAATGTTGTGGAACAATTGGGGCATATGCCCTCCAAGATCTCCATGCTCTCTTTATTGCTGTGCTCCGAGGCCCATGCAAAGGCCCTAATCTCGTTCCTCAAGACGGCCCATGTGCCACATGAAACCTCTGCAGTCCAGTTCACTGATTGCGTGGCAAGTCTAACGGCAGACAATGGCTTGGGTTTCTCAGATGCTGACTTGACCACAAAGGGGAGAGACCATAATGATGCTCTGCATGTCTCTATTGAATGCAGGGGCACCACCTTGGCACATGTGTTGGTGGACACGGGTTCATCTTTGAATGTGCTACCTAAGAAGGCTTTGGACCGTCTAGGTTGCGAAGGCCTGGAATTGAAACCCAGCAACATCATCGTCAGGGCCTTTGATGGTTCAAAGAGGATGGTCCATGGAGAGGTTGACATTCCGATTCGTGTGGGCTCTCAGGTGTTCGACTCCACTTTTTATGTGATGGATATCCGTCCATCTTACTCTTGTCTATTGGGTCGACCCTGGATACATAAGGCTGGGGCAGTGACCTCTACCTTGCATCAGAAGCTGAAGTACCCCGTCAGAGGGAAGATTGTCACAGTGCAAGGAGAGGAAGAATATATGGTGAGCCACCTGAACTCCTTCAGGTACATTGAGATGGATGGGGAGTTTATTGAAACCCCCTTTCAGCATTTCGAGGAGGTGTTTCCAATTGCAGCAGAAACAACAGAAGCAAGTGGTCCTTTGAAGATGGCTTCCCTGAAGGATGCCCGGGCTGTGGTTCAGAAGGGTGAATGTGCCGACTGGGGCATACTTCCAGACTTCACACAGAAGACTGATAAACTTGGGCTGGGTTTTACCACAGAAGGTCAGAGAGCTATGAGGAAAGCAAAGATCGGAAGGCCTCCGGTATTTATTAAAAGTTCAGGAGTGAACGCTGTTGGGGAAGACCATGAAATGGACGAAGCTGAATTCAACAGTTGGATCTATCCGACGGCCGAAGACGGATTGAACAATTGGAGTGCAAAGGACCATACCCCTGTTACCTTTGTGACGCAGTAATAAATTTCTTTGTTTCGTTATTTTGTAATAAACAATGATAAACTCTATGGCCCGGTGTCTTACCCGAGGCATCGTGGTTCTATTTGTGAGGGCATACAAACTGTCATTTTATACATCATGAATGAAAATCTTGGACGTATTTTTCGCATTGCAAATATTGTGTTCCTTTTCTGTCTTTCTTTTCCTTTACATAATTTTCAAAACAGCTGTATTTACACACACACTCACTCATACAGGTTCCAATCCACTCTGGATCTTACCGATAACAACTCTGCTACTGCCAATTATGACTTCGAAAATCCGATCAACTTAGCCGAAGACGAAGGTGAAGATGATTGCGAAGTGCCTGGCGAGCTTGCAAGACTGTTGCTTCAGGAAGAGAGGGCAATTCAACCCCATGAAGAGCCAGTAGAAACAATAAACCTGGGTACTGAAGCAGACAGGAAAGAGGTAAAGATTGGTGCCAACCTAGAGCTCAGCGTGAAGCAACGGTTAACCAAGATGTTACATGACTATATGGAGATCTTTGCCTGGTCCTACGAAGACATGCCCGGGTTGGATACCGATATTGTGGTCCATCACTTGCCGACTAAGGAAGACTGCCCTCCAGTTAAGCAAAAGGTCCGTCAGATGCGTCCAGAGATGTCTGAGAAGATTAAAGCCGAGGTCATGAAACAGTTTGATGCTGGGTTCCTTGTAGTGACTTCTTACCCTCAGTGGGTTGCTAATGTGGTGCCGGTACCTAAGAAAGACGGAAAGGTCAGAATGTGTGTTGACTACAGGGATCTGAACAGGGCCAGCCCCAAGGATGACTTCCCCTTACCTCACATTGATGTCCTTGTTGATAATATAGCTCAGCACAAAGTATTCTCTTTCATGGATGGCTTTTCAGGTTACAATTAGATTAAGATGGCACCTGAAGACATGGAGAAGACTACATTTGTTACTCAGTGGGGCACCTTCTGTTACAAGGTCATGCCATTCGGGTTAAAGAACGCTGGGGCAACCTACCAACGTGCCATGGTTGCCTTATTTCATGACATGATCCATCATGAGATAGAAGTATATGTGGACGACATGATCGCAAGGTCCCAGACTGAGGAAGAGCACCTAGATCATCTGCAGAAGTTATTTGACCGGTTGAAACTGTACAAGCTGAGATTGAACCCGAACAAGTGCACTTTCGGGGTAAGATCGGGAAAACTGCTAGGCTTCGTGGTCAGTGATAAAGGTATTCAAGTGGACCCTGCTAAGGTCAAAGATATTCAAGAGATGCCAGTTCCTAAGACAGAGAAAGAAGTCAGAGGCTTCTTAGGACGCCTGAATTACATTGCTCGATTCATCTCTCATCTGACTGCTACCTGTGAGCCAATCTTCAAGCTGCTGAAGAAAGATCAGGTAGTACGTTGGAATGATGAATGTCAGGCCGCTTTTGACAGAATCAAGGAGTATCTCCAAGAACCACCTATCCTTATGCCACCGGTTGAAGGGAGACCTCTGATACTATACCTGACAGAACTTGACAACTCAATGGGGTGTGTGCTGGGGCAGCATGACGAGTCTGGCCGAAAAGAGCATGCCATTTATTACCTTAGCAAAAATTTTACCGACTGTGAGACCCGATACTCACTGCTCGAGAAAACTTGCTGCGCTTTGGTATGGGCCGCTCGCCGGCTGAGACAGTATATGCTGACTCACACTACCTTGTTGATCTCAAAGATGGATCCCATAAAGTACATATTCGAAAAGCCTGCTCTGTCTGGGAGAATTGCAAGTTGGCAAATGATCTTGACGGAATACGACATTCAGTACACCACCCAGAAAGCCATCAAGGGGAGTGTATTGGCAGACCACTTAGCTCATCAAGCTGTAGATGATTATCAATCAATGAACTTCGAGTTTCCGGATGAAAGCATCATGATTGTAACTGACTGTGAAATACCTGGACCGGATGAAGGACCTGAACCAGGATCTCGATGGTCTATGCACTTTGACGGAGCCTCCAATGCTTTGGGAAATGGTATCGGCGCCATAATCATATCTCCACAAGGTACTCATACTCCACTCACTGCCCGACTGTGTTTCAACTGTACCAACAACATGGCGGAGTATGAGGCGTGTATCATGGGTCTTCAAGCTGCGATCGACCTAAGGATCAAATATCTAAGTGTTTTCGGAGATTCCTCTCTTGTGATCAATCAGATTAAAGGAGAGTGGGATACGAAACATCCAAACCTGATTCCTTACAGAGAATGTGTGTTGACCCTGATTCCCCACTTTACAGAGATAACCTTTGAACACTTTCCAAGGGAAGAGAATCAGTTAGCGGACGCGTTAGCTACAATGTCTTCAATGTTCAAGGTCAAATGGGATAATGAGGCTCCCCGGATCATCATCTGGAAATTGGACGAACCAGCATACTGTTGTGATCTCGAAACTGAATTGGTGACTGAGAAGCCTTGGTACCACGAAGTGAAGAGATATCTGGAAGCTCAGGAATACCCTGAAGGCGCATCTGTCAATGATAAGAAATTCCTGAGGAGGTTCGCAGCCAAATTCTTCCTTAGCAACGGTATCCTGTACAAGCGAAACCATGATTCAACCTTACTGCGTTGTGTGGACAAAACTGAAGCAGAACGGATCATGGAAGATCTACATGAAGGGACCTTTGGTACGCATTCCAGTGGACATACTATGGCTAAGAAAATCCTACGGGCAGGATATTACTGGTCCACAATGGAAGCTGATTGTTACCAACATTCTAGGACATGCCACAAATGCCAGATTTACGCAGACAAGGTGCATGTTCCTCCGGTTCCCCTGAATGTTCTGACTGCGCCTTGGCCGTTTGCAATGTGGGGCATAGACATGATCGGCGAGATTAGACCTACGGCATCTAATGGACATCACTTCATCCTGGTAGCGATTGATTATTTTACGAAGTGGGTTGAGGCAGCATCCTATGCTACGGTAACCAAGACTGTTGTGGCACGGTTCATTCGGCACAATCTGATCTGTCGATACTGCGTCCCTGAGCGGATTATTACAGACAACGGTACCAATCTGAACAACAAGATGATCGCTGAGCTCTGCGAACAGTTCAAGATACAGCACCATAATTCTTCTCCTTACAGACCGAAGATGAATGGGGCTGTAGAAGCAGCAAATAAAAACATCAAGAAGATCGTGCAGAAGATGACAGTGACTTATAAATATTGGCACGAGATGTTACCGTTCGCTCTGCATGGGTATCGTACCTCAGCTAGGACGTCAACCGGGGCAACTCCTTTCTCCTTGGTTTATGGTATGGAGGCAGTCTTACCAATCGAAGTGCAAATACCTTCTCTCCGGATAATGAAGGATGCAAATCTGAACGAAGATGACTGGATCCAAACACGACTTGACCAACTCAACCTCATTGATGAAAAGAGACTTGCTGCTATATGCCATGGTCAGACGTATCAGAAACGGATGATCAGGGCATTTAACAAAAAGGTCAGACCACAGGAATATCAAGTTGGGGATCTGGTAATCAAGAGAATCATCCTTCCTCAGAGTGATCCAAGGGGCAAATGGACCCCTACGTATGAAGGACCATTTGTGGTTAAACATGTGTTCTCAGGAGGAGCAATGATATTAACCAATATGGATGGTGACGATCTTCCTCACCCTGCCAATGCAGACATAGTAAAAAAATACTACGCATGAAAAAAGACCCGCTAGGCTGACATGCCTAGGCAAAAATTAGGGCTTCCCGTCGAACCAAAAGGGTTCGGGCAAAATGAAGAGATGAAAATGAAAAAATCTGTACACCCGGCAAGTCGAAAACCTGAAAAGGCGGCTTGGGCAAAAATGGGTATCCCGGTGGATCGAAAACCCGAAAGGGCGGTCCAGGCAAAAATTAGGGATAAAAGCGTAATACTATGTCTCATTGGATCACTTTGCATCCAGAATCCGGTATCTACATCAAGTTCAGACGGCATCGATCAGTCAGCTTCACCTTCAACCAAGGTCATCAAGTGATGAGACGCTCGGAGTTATAAAGACAATAGCAGAGTTGAAACCCAGTGGATCATTCATACTTCACACAGTTGTTTTATTTTCTTTTGTACAAAACTTGTATGAACTCTCTTGTTCGGCGACGCTCCTCTTACTAGGACGTCAGTCTCTTGTACACAAAACGCCTATTCACAGGCCATTCAAAATCAATACAAATATATTTTCAGTTAAACGTGCCAAGTATTCTCCTTTTTTCTGTTTTGTTTTGCGAAGAACGTCCAAGGTTCAATTTGTGATATATGCATTGACAATAATTTGCTAACTCATAAATATTTGCATACGAAACAAAAGAATTAATTGCAGGTGACACTAGAAACAGGGGCAATAAAGAGTTGTCTGAGCAGTCTAATTGTTCTATCCTCCCAGGTACCAAGGTAGGTTCAGCTAAAGAATACGACCAAGTACACATTAAATCCCCAGAGAGTGGTTCAGCAAAACAGCACATTCTTCTCCAAGTAAATTATCAAATCTCAAGGAAGCTGAGCATCCTCCAGCAGATCTCAATATTTCCCTAGCAGCAGCATGTATTCAATACAAGCACTCCCGGCAGTCTTGTTCCCCGGCGGTATATCAATATTCAAAGGAATCACTTTCCCAGCATATCAAAACTTCCCCAGAAGAGTCCAATCCAGTTTCCCCAGGAAGGATGGAATCCATATCCCCAAGCAGTAAGCTTATCCCCAGTAAAATTCTGGAAGCTTATCCCTCACAGAGAACGAACGCGTCGCCCGGCTTTATTCAAAGAGTTATTTCCTTACCAGGATATAACTGGGTTATCCTCGGCCAAAAGCCCCGGAAAGAGCGTCGTCAATGAAGCCTTCTTATCCCCAGCGAAGTCTATCAACACTTCCAATACAACAAAAATATCCCCAGCAAGTAACTATCAACACTCAGCAAAGCATCTCCCCACAGAGTACTGCTTCCCAGCATGGTCGCTAGAGTATCTTTTCTCCCCGCAGAATCCTCTATTTGCCAAGTTTATTCCGCAACAGAGTCATCTTCTCCTACCGGTATTCTTGCAGTTATCATCCCCAGTGGAAGCAAAATCTATTCTGCAACAGCAGCCCAGGATACGACTTCCCGGCACATCGTAACGTCAGGATACGACTTCCCGGCACCCGTCAAGGATTCACTTTCCTAGACAAAAACATACATAAAACATCACATACATCATTATAGCATGCATAAACGCATCATACAAATCTCATTTATGTTGAGAACATCATTGCCTGATCCATATCATGCATTGCATATGACTGACCTTTACCTTTCAGGAAAGACACAGTTAAAATGCTCAAACATATTTCAAAGCCTTCTCTAGTCCAGCTAAATCGACTCCCAACAGATTTCTCTGATAAAGACTCAGCAGAAGTTATGGTCCCCTCTCCGACGGTGAGTGTGAGGTGGTAATTCCTTTTCAGATGTTTCCCTCTCCGACGATGAGTGTGAGGTGATAGTCTCCTATGGTCCCCTCTCCGACGGTGAGTGTGAGGTGGTAATTCCTTTTCAGATGTTTCCCTCTCTGACGATGAGTGTGAGGTGATAGTCTCTTATGGTCCCCTCTCCGACAAGTGCGTGAGGTGGTAATTCCTTTTTTTCAGATGTTTCCCTCTCCGACGATGAGTGTGAGGTGATAGTCTCTTATGGTTCCCTCTCCAACGGCGAGTGAGGTGGTAAGTCCTTTTTCAAGATGTTTCCCTCTCCGACGGTGAGTGTGAGGTGACAATTCCGTTTCCTATGATTCCCTCTCCGACGGCGAGTGAGGTGATTCCCTTTCAGATTATAATGGTCTTTGGTTCTCGTTCCGATCCTGCGAAGATGGTATTTCCCACCAAGATTTTCTCAACGAGCGTTGTTGAAGTTAAAATCACCCAAGGTTCTCTTACCATTCATGCTGAGGCATTAACCATCCCTGGTTCATTCATCGCTGTTTGAAGCTCCAGACTCAGCTCCTGTAACCAGTCAGGACACATCTATACCAAGCATCTGAAAACCAGCTCCTGCGACGTGTCAGGTATTCATTTTCTGTTTTGCAGGTATGCAGGTTCTCGCTAAGGAATCTCTTACGCGATCAACACCCAGATGGCATCTATAAGCCCATCATCCTATCCAGCAATCTCCAAATGGCATCTATAAGCCCATTTCCATCACTGCTACTATGTGAGCGCAAATTTCTGGGCACTCTAGTGTCCAATCATCTTCTACCCTCGGATTACGAAAGGCACGTCAGCCAATCTGCATCCTCAGGTCTAAGAAGATTGAACAGGGGCAACTGTTGCACCCCAAAATTTGCCCTCCCATATTCTTCAAGAAATTGCCAAGCCAAGTCACAAAATTCCCCAAGGGTTGTGCAGTCCAACTGTCTCCTATACAGTCAAAACTAGGGTTTGTGTTCTGATCAAGAATGAAGTTTTCAAAGGCCCAATCAAGTCTCATATGCCTACAAATATGATCAAGTATCCTCATATCAAGTTTCAAGGCATTCAGCTCAAAATTGCACAGTCAAAACCCTAAATTGCACTACAGTCAACTGTAGGGGTAAAATGGTCATTTGGCAGTCAAAAGTTCAAATTTTTGGTCAACATATCATTTTGAAGCCACAAACATCATTTCATCAATGCTTGATCATGATTCTCAAAATTTGGCTCAGAAATCATCAAAGATGCAAAAGTTACTATATTTGGACAGCTGAAAAAGTCAACTGAAATTGACCAGGGCATAACTTTCACATGGATTATCAGAAAAATTCCATCCAAAGCTCATTTTGAAGAGAAAGATATTTTCTACAACTCATCTTCATACTTCAAGTCCAAGAAATGCTCTCACAAAAAGTTATCAATTTCAACATTATAGGTCATTTTCAAAAGTCAACAAAAATGGACTTTAAGTCAAAGGCCATAACTTGAGATTGGTAAATCAAAATGACATGGGACCAAAGGAATTGGTTAAAGGACTCAAAGACCTTTCCAAAATGTCCAAGAACATGAGAAAAGATTAAACATTGAGCAAGTTATGCCTTGTGGAAGTTGGGAAATTTTTGGATATTTTGAAAAGTCAACATTGATTCAAATGACCTAAAAATGCTAATGGGCCCATTTTTCTTCCATGATTCATCATTCTAAGCATATGCACGACCACTTGGCCCAAAGGGAAGTATTTTCTCATTTTTTATTTATTTATTTGAATTTTTATTTATATTAATTCAATTAAATCAATTAAATATGTGAAAAATATCTAAATGAACCAAACAAATCTTTTTGTACACATTTCAGCTTCAATATTTCGTGCACATCCCAACATGGAAAGATTTGGTTTAATTTGAGCATGATTGAACAAAGAACACATGAAAAAAAGATATGGAAGATCCTTAAGAAATCAAATATTGAAAACCATTATTGCCATGGATTTGATTGAAATTTCTTAACCTAATTGCTTCACTACAAATGCCTGAAGAGAACCCTAATGCCCAAGGACTGAAAGCTGCGCTAAAGAACTCATTAGAAACTTGAAATTTTCTCCATAAAAAGCAAAACTGAAATCAGTGCTAGAGGTTGATTCAAGCCCTAATATTCATTCCATTGGCTTCCTCAAGTCTCCCTGAACACGTTCCAATCCAAAACATCAACTCAAACTCCAAGAATTGGTAGATTGAACGCAAACTGCATCAAGAAAATTGCTTAATCGTGTCTTAATTTTGAAGCATAATCATTGCATTTTTTTTATGGATTATTACTCATTGATGATTTCTGATGCTAACTGTGTTATTTAATTTTGTTTTGGTGCTCCCAACGCGATTTCACCATGTTAGTTTTCTAGGGTTTTCAGAGCTTGAATTTAGGGCTTTTGCAAAGAGGAAAAATTAAGCCTCAAAACCATGACCATTAGACTCAGCACATGGAGACGAAGAAGAATCAATTGTCGCGCCTAATTTATATTCAATGAGGACCTAATCGCTATTTCTTGGAAACCGGCCTAAAGCAACGCGTTTAAAACCGTTGCTCAATGATTTTTGTTTCAGGGACAGTGGAGACGACGATGCGTTGGCAGACGGTGATAGGCGGATTTAAAAATTCGCGCGTTTTCCAGCACTAATCTTGTTTTTATTTTATATTATTTGTTTGTATATTATATATCAAATGGCTTCAGTGGCTCAGCTGGCAAATGCTCATTGCTTCAATGTCTAAGACCTGGGTTCGAGTCCCAGGTCTGTATAATCTTCATGATGAGCCCGTATGAAGATGCATCTGGAAATTAGAGGGAACCCGTGTAAGATTGCTTCATGATGAGCCCGTGTGAAGCTGCATCTTGAAATTAGAAGGAACCCGTGTAAGATTGCTTCATGATGAGCCCATGTGAAGTCGCATCGGGAAATTAGAAGGAACCCATGTAAGATTGCTTCATTATGAGCCCGTGTGAAGCTGCATCTGGAATTTTGAAGGAACCCGTGTAAGATTTCTTTATGATGAGCCCGTATGAAGCTGCATCTTGAAATTATAAGGAACCCGTGTAAGATTGCTTCATTATGAGCCCGTGTGAAGCTGCATCTGGAAATTAGAAGGAACCTGTGTAAGATTGCTTCAGCTGGTCATGTAGATAATTGCTCTGTCTTGTTTCAAGAACTAATCTTAGACCTGTTGAAAATTATTGATGATAATTATCTGTTGATTGATCTTTCCTGAAAATGTAAAGAGTTAGCTGTATGAAATGTCATGATGTATGAAATGCATGGTGTAATGATGTTCTCGAAATAAATGAGATTGTACTATATGCATTTCATATGTATATGCTATGATATATAAATGTGAAATGTTACTGAAATGCATCTCTGTCTGGGAAAATAAATTCCTGATTACTGATGGGGAGTTTTGGGAAGTTAAATCTCGGACTGCTTGTTGGAGATGAAGAGTATGTGTATCTTCTAACTTTGTTTAGAATGTCTCCGCTGGGGATTCCCGCTTATGTTGGGGAGGAGAACTCTGTTGGGAGACATTGACTTTGGATCTTTTCTTGAGGAAACCCTATGGGGAATGTTGATTTCTTCTTGAGGAATAGAGTTCAATAATTTTAGTTGTCCATTGCTTTACTGGGGAATTATTTCTTGACTGGGATAATGAAAGTTAACTATTATCTGGTCGAAATCCATGCTTCGCAGCAACTTGTTAGGGGAGATGAAGTTAACTGTTATTTGGTTAGTTTCCAGGCTTCGCAATAACTTACTGAAGTTAAAATGTTATCTAGTTGAAATCCAGGCTTCGCAGTGATTTACATGAAAGGATGAAGTTAATTGCTATCTGGTCGGACTTCAGGCTTTGCAACAACTTACTGAAGTTAAATTGTCATCTGGTCAGGTTCCAGGCTTCATAGTAACTTTCGAGGATAGTAACAACTTCGTTGGGAATTGCAATGACCCTACTCGGGATTAAGGGGTTTTGCCCGTTGATTTGTATTGGTCTAAGAGAAAGACTCATATTTGGGAATTTGTAGTTTGTTGGGGAAATAAACCCTGTTGAAGAGAACATTTGACAATCTGCTGGGGAGGTGTTTTCTTTTGGCAGAATTCCTCGAGGATTCTTCTTAAGACCAACTCAGGTGGGGAGAGGTTTTCCGGAGATTGAAACTCTAGATGGGGATTGCATGGATCCAACTTTGTGGGGATATCTATGAATTTGGCCTTGTGGGGTTTGTACCCTTATCCATCGAGATTATTCTGTGGGGATAACCTTATAGAGGTGGCTCTGGCGACTTCACTGGGGATCACCTTATGAAAGGTACTTTGTGGGGATTTGTCACTTTCCATAGTAGTAAGTGTTGTAGAGCTTCCAGAAAATGTGTTCTTGGTCGTACGTGACCCTTTGTTGGAATTCAAGTTTAATGCCCCATGTTATTCAGATGCATACCTGCCCCTGGTTATTTAGCACTTCTTGAGAGATTTCTTAGAATCTCGACTTGACTGCCACATATGAGTTGGACAGTAACATGTCATGCCCCTTGATTATGAGAGATTTGTCATTGGAATCGCCTTTCAATTTGAAGTGATTTTGTTCATTGAGAGAATTTCCATTCATTGGATATTCTCTATGCGAATTCCTCTATTGTCAAACAATATGATATATGCAAATATCGGTATTCAAACAATGCAAAGTTTATATTTGTCTTGAAGTTTTGAAAATGCATTTTTAGAAAATAAAAGAATTTTGTAATAATATGAATTTGACTCAAGATTTATAGTAAGCCTTACAAGAGTCAGGATACCTTTTGTAACAGTATGCTTTCTAACTAACCCATGCTTCAATTAGGACTTTTAAGGGGTTGTAACGTGGCCTGGCTCACGGTTTTAAGAAACTAAGAATAAGGCTCAAAGTTTATTTGTACCTGCCCGTTCTTCATGATGTTCTTCATCCTTATACTCAGTTAATTGTGCGTTTATATCCTACTAGAATCTAGAATGATATTTTGGTGATGGTTCAGATACTGGAAGTTTATTTAGGAAGGCAGTCATTTTTGCAACATTTTTGATTGTCGAGGATTTGGTAGCGACCTCTTTTTTGATTTACTATCCCTAATTTTGCCTGACTGCTCTTGTTTTGAGATTACAGCTAGCGGGATGCCCCAGTTTTTCTTAAGTCTCTTTCATAGGTTTTGACCTGTGGGCTTTTCTTTTGAGAGATAATGATTGCCTATTTTATGGGGGACCAACACCATGTTTTAATTCATAAGGGTGTTTTTAATGTCATTCGTTGTGTACGAAGTAAAAGCTTGTGACTGAACACACATTTAAATTAACTGAAAAACTACCCTGCCACAGTTTATGATTAAAGGTTTCAATTTGTGCGAAAAAGAAAACTCCTACTCCTTTGGTTCAAAGGGGTTGACTAGGGATTATCTTCCTTATGAATCCACTATTTTAAGAATTGAAAGAACGCTTGTACATCGTCAGCAAGGTCTGTCCAAAAGCATACTGTATGAGATTAGGGCATTGTTTTCATCATCCTCCCTCTAAAGGCTTATAGCTTGTAATCCAGAGTTGAATATCATACAAAAAGGAGTAAAAGTATAATTACAGTTTAGTGAAAACGAATGGATTAACTCAAGACAAAAATATGCAATGCATTAATGAGAACAACCAAAGTTTTACATAAGGGCAAATGTTTAAACAAACAAATAAATTACAACTGGAAAGTCGAATGAACAAAATATTTCCCGCCTAAACTTTGTCACTTCAGATAGTGTGTCTTTGAGGGGTGACAGAAAAACTCCAGTTAACCATCTTGTGTAAATTCCAACACTCCTTTGTCAATCAGGTCTTGAATCTTATTCTTCAATGCCCAATAGTGATTAGTGTCGTATCCCTGACTGTTGGAGTGGTATGCGCACCTTTCATTGTATTTGTAGTTGGGAACAGAAGTGTTACGTTTTTTAGGAGGCTCCCTTAATGTAACCAACTTGGCTTCCAACATATGATGCAATGCTTGAGCCATGGACATACTGATCTCGGTAAATTGTCTTTTGGACGTATCTTGCTTACGCGGGCCACCCTGTCGTGGTCGGTGAAGTCGTTGTTAGACTCTTGGTGTAACAGCCATTTTGAAAGGTGTTCTCTCAACCAAATCTTCTTGTTTCATTTGAGGCTGGTTAATCACTCGATCCCCAACCTTGATTGTTTGTTTCATATGGTTACATTCTTCTTGATGAAGCTTATTGATGAGAATTCTCAACTATTCTTGTCCCTGAGCTAAGTTTTACATTAAATCCATCTGACCCACCATCAGTCCCATCATCTAGACTTTCAATGTTGCCATTTTAGTTTGTAACCGTTCGAACTGGTCATCCCTTCCGTCTTCAAGATTCTTCTTAGTGATGCTCTCAGTGAGGAGTGCCTTCACATCTTCTTTCCCCTTGGATAGATTCAGGAACAAATCTTGAAGCTGATCATTTTGGGTCTGAAGATCCTTGATAGTCTATTCTAAAGCCATCTCTACTGAAATAAACAGTAAGCATATGAGAAACCTGTATGGGAAAAACCTGTTATGATGACATGCATGATATTTAAGTGCAATGTTTTCAAGGATCTCGCGGGGTAAACACAAGAAAATGTTAGAGGTTGAACTTTCATCACAACTTTGAATGAAGAGCTTTATATCGTTGGATGTCCTTCCACGATAATCAAGCTCACCATGTCAAGTGGGTCATTGCCCTTGACTCAAGTTATCGCATTTTGGTCTTTGACAATATTTGGTTAGAAGAAAATAAATTCTATTTCCCCTTGATAGATGTCTGAGTCAATATAACCCTGCATCACAGACCCTTGAGATCCTTGAAATGGTTATTTGAAAATACTATTCATGATGTCATGATGTTATTTGCAAATAAACGTATACAATCAAAGCAAACAAGTCTTTAGGTTTAGGCTTGCATAGAGTTCATAGGTAAGTACCCTCTTGAAGTTTAGTTGGTTCAACCTGTCCTACAAATTAATCGGGTTCTAGGGAATCTCAATATCAATGATCTTTCTTCATTGAGCATTGTTTCAGCACAATCAATCTTTTCTTTCGGCCGAAATATCCCAAAAGTATGATCTCAATGAACTTAGCATTGAGTATCAACCAACTTCGGACTACACCAAAGTCAGCTATCTCACTACTTCCTAATGGCCATGTTGTTCAATTAAAGGTTATAAGGTTCGTTAGTGCTTCATGAAATCACTCAGCGGCCCCATATTCTACTTAATTCGCCATAAGGTATACCGGTATCCATAAATACGTCACACTAACATAGCTATTGTTTCAACCATATCGGTCTACACTGTACAGTCTCCATAATTTTTGATATTTACCTAATGGTGTTCCCATATCCGGGTAGAGGATCAATATAAACCCAAACAAAGACCCAAAATATAAAGCAAACGAATCAAAAAAAGAAAGCAATTAAATATGATCTATCTCTAAGGTAGCCCCACTTCTTCTTCCCCAGCAGAGTCGCCAGTTTTGTAATACGGTAGGAGAACTGACTTGGGTGTTTTGTGTTTTATCTCAATTATTGCGGATAGCAAGAGTCGCCAACGACTTTTCTCTTATCGAATAAGAAAAGAGTGAGAAGAACAGGAAAGACCTTTGAGACATGTTCTTGAGTTCGGGGGGTAGATTATGAAAAGGAAAAGTGTTAGCACCCTTTTCATCCATAATTATCTATGGGCTCTTAGTTGCTTGCTAGATCACTTTTGAAATTGCTTTATTTGAAATGTGTTTGTGGTGGTTTTTGAAATTATTTTTGAAAATCGCCTTCATTTAGGCCAACTTTGTAATGATTCTCGTCTCTATAAGAATGCATACAAAATGTTGGACTTTTTGAAGATATTTCATGTTTTGAAAGTTTTTGGTGTATATGAAAAGATGTTTGTTTTAAAGATGGATTGTGAGCAAGCAACTAAGAACATTCTACCTACTCAAAAGTCTTTTGTTCATTTACTCCTTCCTTTGATATTGTTATCTCACCATTGATTGGTAAATAACTCTATCTTTGGATGTAAAGGGACGGGCGTGGGTCATCGTATAGTCATAAAATGCAATGTTGTGAGATACCTTAGCATTTTTCTTAAGGGACTAAGATCATTTGTAAGGAAATATTCGTAGCGTCATCGAGGGACTATGATCTTGTATTTTGATTGTTTCCGCTAAGGCATCTCACATGCATAACATGACCATTTTCTAAAGGCAACAAGTGGAGTTAACCCTAGAGGTGTAGTGTGCAAGTGTTTTGATTTCATGCATTTTTGTCTTGAATTAGGGTTGTCTACTTGTTTATTTTAGGTCTTTCCATACACACCCTAATTACTAGCAATTATATTGAAAGTGGTAAGTTGCGAAAATGTAAAATCCTACGCTATTACATCAATAGGGGGATGGGGATACAATTTATGAATAAGGATGGAATAGGAGCTTAAATGTTACAACCATATTGAATAGCAATGAAGAAAATACGTAAAATATGTAAAAATAGTTACAAAGAGAGGAAAATTGCATTTTTGAATATTATGTGTCGACACATGCTCCTTTGCATTGACATATAAGATTTTCTTGCCCCTGTAAGTCCAAATCAACTCAGTATGAGTCGATGCATAAGGGTATGTGTTGACTCATTCCATGCATGTGTCGATACATTTGTACCTTGTGTCGACTTATATACCCTTTATTCCTTCAGTTTTGTGCTTGTTAGCAGTATGTGTCGACACATAAAGGCTTTGTGTCGACTCATAACTTGTTTTTCCACTAAGATGTGTCGACTCATATAGATATGTGTCGACTCATAACCTGTTTTTTCACTAAGATGTGTCGACTCATATAGATATGTGTCAACTCATACTGTAATTTTTTCACTCCAACATTGTTTTATGGTCTGTACAAGTCAGTTCTTAACATATAATTGACAAGGATGGAAGACAAGTAAAAGGTTAGCTTTAGGGGCAATGGTTACTACATTTTATCTTCAAAGATGAATCATTAATGATGCTTGAAATTAAGGGTTAAAGTCAAGAATAATTACCTTGATGCTAGAATTTATGCTTTGAGCTTGAGTTGCTGCCTTGATTGTTCTTAAACTTGAAAAAAATAGAGGTGTTATAGAAGCTTGTTCTTGAGTTTGAACAAAGATGTATGTGGAGTGTTTGGATAATTTGTTTGGGAAAATCTTTTCAAGGTATGAGAGGTTCAAAGGTTTGGACTTAAAAACTCAAGAGTGGAAGCTTTATGGACTGTTATGGCTTTTGGGAATATGATATTTTAAGGGTTTATCAACAAAACTTCTGGCTTTTCTCTCTATTTTTCTGACCTCTTTCTCTTGCAATTGTCCTCTCTATTTATAGAGAAGGTTTGAGACTTGAAACAACTCAGATTTTGAATCACGTGTTATGGCTATCTTGCTTGTTTTTGAAGAAATCATGAAGAACATGTTTCCAATGCTTGTACCAAGCTATCTAAAGTGGTTGATCACTTTAAACATGTTTGTTCTAACTTGTATAAGTTGAGTATGATTAGAACAACAAGTTAGAGGCTCAAGAAATTGACTTTGTGATTAAAGTGGACTTTTCAAGAATGGGTATGTTGCTTTCTTCCAAAAATGGAATGATCACTTGGAAAAAGGCTCAAACACTTGGATAATAGTTTAACCAGCTGTGTAAGCATTCAATTAAGAAGTGATTTACAAGTTTGAGGCCTGTAAATTGGAGATTATGTAGCACAACTAAGATTTTAGTTCCTTGTTCATCACAAATCTGCCTTGTAAATCAAGAATTAATGCCCAACTTTAGATCCTTGAATCTCCTAGCTCAAGTATGATAAATTCATGCTCTTAGATGTTTTGGTAAGCTTGAAACACCCTCTAAAAATTTAATAATTACCACTTATGTTAAATCAAACTGGAACTTGATGAAAATTGTCCAAGAAGTTGGGATAAAAACCTGACCAAACATGCTGAAAATTTCTCTAAGTGTTTATACAAAAATGCCATGACTTCATGAATTATAACTCAAAATCCAAGCACTTCTATAACTTGATCAGCAAATCCAAGTTGTAAGCCTCGTCAAGATCTACAACTTTCATGTTGAAAGTTTTCTTTGAATCATCTTGCATATTGGTGAAAGCATGGCATGAAGTAATGAGATTATCATGTATAAAAAACACTTAGAAAAATTTCTAAGCCTTGAAAAGTTTGACTTTTCACATTGATTTTTGACTTTCTTGATTTCTTGATGATCAAGCTTGATATTCTTGAATGTCTTGATGAATTTAGATCTTTGAAACTTAATATTGACCAAAAAGTCAAAGTTTGACTTTTGGTGCTTCAGTTGACTTTTTCATCAGTATAGATGATTTTAGGTCATCTGATCAATTGACTAAGCAATTTTGTGATCCAAGGCTTGAAACTTGTCATGAGCTTTCTTGGAGGTTGCAACCAGGTGGGAGAATTGGCTTGATTGTTTGCGTTTGATTGCAATTGTTGCGGTTAGCAAGAGACGCCACTGACTTTTCTTTTATCCAATAAGAAAAGGTTGAAAAGAACAGGAAAGACCTTTCTAGATTTTTTATTGAGTTTGGGGGGTAGTGTTGTACCCTAATTTTTCCCCCTAATATCCCTTCATCATACCATATTGATTCAATCACAACAAGATCACATTAGGGTTTTTGGTTCTCCTCCCTATCTTTAGCTTTTCTCTTTGAGGAATCACCAAGAACCTTGACTTGTTTTCTTTTGTGATCATGAATACTTTATCTTGATTTTATTTTTAATTAATAAAATTCAATGTTGGTTTTCCTTACTTGTTACTAATGTAGGTAAAGGCAATGAGGTTTAGCAAATTGCTCCATGGGTTCATGAGTTTATTTCCATGCCCCAGGCAATAAAGCTTGAGAAGTACAAACCTCACCATCGAAGTTGTTTTGGAAGGGATGGAATGGAAATGTTATTTTGGTTCACTACATTTCCAAGATATCAAGATTTATTCAAAAGTGTAAGGGATTGATTGAAGAAATTGTTATGGTTGGACAAGGTCTTGTTCCTATTGATCACAAGTGCATATTTATCTCAATTGTCAAGATATGGAAGTAGTTTTGGTGGCTATTAGTTATCATTTTCATCCTCAATAACTTCTATTTACAAAGCAATATTTTTGGTACAAGAAGGTGATTCAAATTTGTTAAGGTTCCTCAAAGCATTTTCTTGATCTAGGAGCTAGGGTTTTGAACTTCAAAGAAGTAAATATTGCTCATATTTTGGTATTTTTGAGTGATTCCAAATACATACTTCTCTTCAAAGGGTTATTAACAAATCACTTCAAAAGTTCCAAGGATTTTTCATGTGGAAGAAACTTGACGATGAAGAAAGATTTCAAGTCCTTCAGATGAACCCTAATTTCTCATGTGTGACTTCAAATGATCATAACTTGGTCACTTTTTATCACCTTGATTCTACTCTTTTTCCATAATTATCTTGAGGATGTGAAATTTATTCCTTCTTTTATATGCAAAGTGAGAAAATGGACGGGAGATTCCCTAAATATTATAGGTCATTTCATGATTTTTTGCCAACTTCAACAATTCATAACTCTCTTAGTTTTTGGAGATTTTGAGTGGTTCAAGTTTCAAAATGTCATTCGAGAGGTCTATTTCATGCCATATTTTTTGGTCAAGAGCAAATTACAAGTGGAAGGCCATGTTTGGATGCAAAATATTATAGGTCACTTTTGAAGAAAAACTTGAAATATTTCTAAGTGTGGAAAGTCAACCCTTTTCATCCAACTTTATCTTAACACAACTTCTTGCTCAAACATCCAATTTATCTCACTCCTTGCACATTGTAAAGCTTGTGACTTCATATTTTAAAGGCTTCAAAAATCACATCATATGGTGCCCTACATTGTTGGCACCATGGTTATGAAAGTAGCATCATAAAATGGAAATTCCAAGTTCAATCAGATTTTAAAATTGGTTTAAATCCAATTACAAGCTTGTTTAAAGATCAATTTCGTGTCTAATCATGTTTAGGAACTTTCCATAACAAGAAACAACCCTTAAACCATTCATTTTGCAGTGTTTTGAGCCATGTGAAGTCACACTTTTCACACTTATCAGGTCCATACGATTTCATTAATTTTGCCTCCAATTCACACGCTTGAGCCTTGCATAATGATTATCTATAAATAAGGATCATCCTTCACTCATTTGGGTAAGCTTTTGATAGCCAATTGACCTCTGTTCAGATCCCACATGAACTCTGAATTTGAAATTCTGATTTCTTAAATTCTCACCTTCAAACACCGAAAGCTCCATTCAGTTAGCTTCATTGAACTTCTCTGAAGCTAACCATATGGTTACTTTCAAGAATTGTGACCTATATTGATCTGTACAAGTCCAGTTTCAGAGCAACTTCTCACTACTTTGTTCAGATAGATTTCTAGACCAAATTGATTCAAATGAAAGACTAATGCACTCCTTGTGTTCTTATGATCCTCGTGCTCTTTATAGTTTGAAATTTCATTGAGAATTGAGTGAGATATCCCAGATTTTCGTTTGTGATACGGTGGGAGAACTGATTTGAGGTTTTGCGTTTGTGTTCGCAAATGTTTCGGTTTAGCAAGAGTCGCCACCGACTTTTTATTTTATCCAAAGGAAAGGTCAAAAAGCACAGGAAAGACCTTTGAGATGTTTTCTTGAGTTCGGGGGGTAGATTATGAAAAGGGAAGGTGTTAGCACCCTTTTTATCCATGGTTTTCCATGGGCTCTTAGTTACTTGTTTAGATCACTTGCTTTTGCTTTTCAATTGTTTGAAATGGTGCTTTTGTGTGGTTTTGAAAGTATTTTGAAAAGAGGCCTTTGTTTAGGCAACCTTTGTAATGATTCTTGTTTGAAGAATGTATACAAAGATGTTTGTCTTTTGAAAAATGTTTCAATGTTTGAAAGTTGTTTGGAAATTTTTTTGAAATTGTGTGTGTGTTTGTTTGAAAATAGCAAGGATGGTTTGCAAATTGATCAAGTAACTAGGAGTTGTCTACCCTAATCAAAAGTCTTTCCTATACATTTTTAACCCTTTGATATTGTTGTTTTACTATTGTATTTGGTAAACAACCCTATCTTTGGATGTTAAACGGGACGGGCGTGGGTCATCGTATGACCATGATAGCAATATTGCCAAATATCTTTAGCAAGTTTTTGAGGGACTAAGATCATTTTTGTATAGGCAACCAAGATAGCGTCATTGAGGGACTATGATATTTTTATTTTGTTTTGTTTTGCCAAGATACCTAGCATGCATATCATGGCCATTTTAAGGCAAAAAATTGGATGAAACCCTAGGGGTGCTTGTGTGCATTGTGCTGTCATTTTTTCATGCATTTTTGTCTTGTGTTTAGTCATGCTATTTGTTTGATTTTGGTCTTTTGCATACAAAACCTAGTTTACTATCATGGCATATAAAAGCAATAAATGTGTAAAGTAAATCTAAGACTATTACAATATTATTATGGGGAAGGGGATACAAGTTTGAATAGGGGGTATTTGCACAAAATAAAACCCTAGTTTACTATTACAACCCAATTGAATTTAATTTACAAATAAATAAATAAACAAGTATCTAAATGTGTAATTAAATATAAATATGCAAAATGTTTTTTGTATTTATTTTATGTATGTAAAATAAAGTTATTTATGTCCTAAAAAATAAGAAAATAAAAATGATTATTTTTGGAAAGGGTGAAAACCCTAATTTTGGTTTAAAAGAAAAATATGCTTTATATTATTTATTTATTCATTTTTTGTTTAAGAAAAATAATAATAATATATACAAAAAAGTTAAAAAATTAAATATTGTATGAAAATATTAATTTAAGTGTATAAATAATAAAAATAAAAATATATAATATTTTTGTATTATTTACAAATTTATTTAAGAAAATAAATTATATTTAACCTAATAAACCATTTTTATGCCCTAAAAATAATAAAAATAATAAAATAAAATGCAAAAATTTTAGAAAATATTTTTATGATTTTATAATGTTTAGAAAAAATAAATAAAAGTTAGAAATGTGGAATATTCAAGAAAATATGAAAAATAAAAGAAATGGGCCAATGGGGTGCAGGAAGTAAACAGGGGGTGTCAATAGTCAGACAAAACATGCCCAAGCACATTAAAAACAAAATCTTGCAACATGAAACTTGTATCTCCTGCATACGTGCTTAAAAACAAAATCTTGCAACATGAAACTTATAGCATTTTTAGTCACGATTCCGTTGATATAAAAAACTTTAGCTAACTCTCAAAGACCAGAGAGAATTTCAATGCCCCTAATTTCTGACCAAAAATTTCCATGAACTTCAAGCTTCAAATACTCCTAGCTCTGTTAATATAAATACAAGCTATGCATATGTACAACTCAAGCACATTAAGGACTACATTTTTGCTTTACAAACCTAAGCTTAATGATACCTAAATAAGGAGTTAGAATCTTGACAAATACCTGTTTCAGTTAAGTTTGGATATGGCAACGTAAGAGTTGTGAGTGAGGCCTGAAGGTCATGTTAGCTTGCCTGAAGTTCCCTTGACCTTTCCCAATGATCAACTGGCTTTGAACTTTCCTGAATCTCCTTGTAGAACTCAACCTGCAAAGCTTCAAAATGAAAATAGTGAAGTGTGAAAATGAGGTTACAGTTGTTGAATAATGGCTTGGATAGTTTAGGTGTGATGTATGGAATGTGTCTGAAGTGGTTCAAGATAAAACGCACGAGCCAATTTGGTTTTGGAAGTGATTCTACAGATATGGCCTCGTTTTGACAAGAACTTGTGATTTTGTGTTTTAGGGTGTTTGGGAGCTTGGCAAATCGTGTTTCTGGCTTGGTACAATATGCTGAGGTCGTTTCAAATGATAGCAAGGCTTGGTTTTAACAGATATTCAAGTTGAGTTGACAAAGCTCAAAGCCTGTACTGGCTAGCTCAAGGCCTCAGGAGAGTTGGTACAAATTTCCAGGAATTTGTGGACTTTGTTTGCAGCAAAAGGTTTGGTCCATGGCTCAAGATAAACAAAGTTACATAAAGTGAACTTTATCAAAGTAGCAATGTAAACTTTTTGCCATTTTTGGATTAAACCCTTGTACAAAGCTTCAAAGATCAAAAAAATTCCATTGTCTAATGTATTTGCATTCAATTTTGGAGTGTAAAAAGGATTAGAACCTGTAATGTAAGTACAAGCATGATTCAAACTGATTTGCAAGTTGTAACATGGTGCAAAATGCCTTGGACAAAAGTGATGATTTGCCATTTTCAAACTTTTGATTCTCCCTAACCATAAATGATCTTGGAGAGTTCTGGGACATTTTGGAAAGCTTGTAACATGCTCTATAATCCACTTTGAAATACATTTTTATATTACACTTGGAACTATGTGAAAAGTTTCCATGAAGATAGGTCAAAATCTTGCCTAAACTAGGGCAAAATTTCACTAAGTTAAAAGTTTCATGGATCTCTATTCACAAAATCATAACTTGAGATCCAAGCATCTTTTGGGAAAACTTTGTGAATAAAAGTTGTAGATTTTGTGTAGTAATACAACTTTCATGTTGGAAGTTTTCTTTGAATCCAATTTCATCATGGTGAAAAAGTTGGGAAAAGTTGAGAAAAAATAAGAAATTTTCATAACTTAGAAAATTTCTAAGTTATGAAATTTTTCAATCTTAAACCTTAATTTCCAAAATTAGGTTTCTTGGTGAACAAGTTTCATGTTTTGACACATCTTGATGAAAAATGAACCTTGGCATTTGATTTTGACCAAAAAGTCAAAGTTTGACTTTTTAGTGTAAAGTTGATTTTTGATCAGTTGACTGGAAAATTCATCTGTCAATCCAATGCATTTGAGATCTTTTGAACCTTGTGATTAGGTCAAGATGATTCCATTGAGTCCTTGAAACCATTCTTGAACCCAATTTTCCATTGGCTAGGTCAAAAATCAGAAATTACCCTTATGCAGTCAAAACCCTAAAAATGACCATTTTGCCCTTTTGATGATCTGATCAAATTTCTTGAGGAGTTGTGGTCCAAACTTGATCAAATGGTTCATATGAGTCTATAATGGTGATGGAGATAAAAAATTATGAAGTTTGACTGTAAATTGGCCATGGTTGACTTTTTCCCCAATACAGCTGATTTTTAGGTCAACTGTCCAATTGACTGGGAAAAAATTTGATTCAAGGCTTGAAACTTGGTATGAGAAATCTTAGAGGTCCAACATGAAGTATGAAAGTAACATGAGGCATGGGAAGTCCAAAAATCCTTGTGCAAACTCAAACCCTAATTTCAGGTCATTAGTGCAAGGAGAGGTCTTGAGCTGAGCAAACCCTAATCTGGTCTTGAGTCCAAAGAGTCTTGTGAGGGGGAAATCTTGATAAAATGAGAGGGAAAATTTTGGGGTACAACAGCTTCCCCTGTTCAATCTTCTTGAACCTGAAGAGTTAGATTGGCGAGTTTTGTCGTTCGTGACTAGAAGGTAAAAGATGATTGGACACTAGAGTGCCTGTAAATTTGCACTCGTCAGATTGTAGTTGAGGGAATGGGCTTAAAGATTCCATTTAGAAAGGTGACAGAATCTTGTCGGAGATGGGCTTAAAGATTCCATCCAAGAATATTTGTTGAATTTCATGTTGTAAGTCAGAAGAATGAGTATCAGAATGGTATCCGCGCTTGGAATGTATTTGCATTGTATCTGGAGACTGAATTTGTATGAGCAATGGAATGGCGTCCATGTCTGGAGTGTATCCGATTTGTAACTGTACTTGAATCTGAATGAATAACAGAATGACTTCCGTGTCTGGAGTGTATTTAAACTGTATCTGAATTTTGAAATCCGAATGAGTAACATAATGACTTCCGTGTCTGGAGTGTATCTGTACTGTATCTGAAATCTTCGAATATTTGTTAAATATAGTTGTTAATCTTATCCTGAAAAGGGTAAAATGTTAGTTGAACACAAAGTTATTTTTCATGAAATATATGATGCAATAAATGTGCCTTATCATTGTTTATGATATATGTAATGTATGCGCATGTAAGCTGATTTGCTGTCTTGCTGAGGAAAATAAATCTTGATAGCTGGAGATAATAAAATCCTTTGACTGCAGCCGGGGAAAATAAATCCTTGACCGCTGAAGGAGATTCAAGATCTTTGACAACTTCCGTGGGGATGTGAGAATCCTTCATGTCTTGAAGTTGGAGTATAGACAAAAATTCTGCTTGGGGAAGTAATGCCATGTACTGCCTGCGAAATCTGCATGGGAAATCTAGAGAACTTTGAAGACTTACACTGAGGTTTAAATAAAGGGAATCCTTACTCGGTTGGGGAATAGGGAAAATTATGGTGATTTTAATGGGGAATCAAGAATGAGAATCTTCGATCTGCACGGGATTAAAAATTCTGACAAATTCACGCTGGGGAGTAATGAAGACCCTAGCAACTTCACTGGGGAATCAAGAATGAGAATCTTCATTCTGTTGGGGAGTAAAAACTCTGTGGGGAGTACCTATACTGTTGGGGAGATCTGGAGTTTGGGTTGTATGCCAATCTACTGGGGAGTCAAGAATGAGAATCTTCATTCTGTTGGGGGTATCAGGAGTTTGGGTTGTATGCCAATCTACTGAGGAGTCAAGAATGAGAATCTTCATTCTGTTAGGGATATCAGGAGTTTGGGTTGTATTCCAATCTACTATGGATTCAAGAATGAGAATCTTCATTCTGTTAGGGATATCAGGAGTTTGGGTTGTATGCCAATCTACCGGGGAGTCAAGAATGAGAATCTTCATTATGTTGGGGATATCAGGAGTTTGGGTTGTATGCCAATCTATTGGGGAGTCAAGAATGAGAATCTTCATTCTGTTGGGGATATCAAGAGTTTGGGTTGTATGCCAATCTACGGGGGAGTCAAGAATGAGAATCTTCATTCTGTTGGGGATATCAGGAGTTTGGGTTGTATGCCAATCTACTGGGGAGTCAAGAATAAGAATCTTCATTATGTTGGAGATATCAGGAGTTTGGGTTGTATGCCAATCTACTGGGGAGTCAAGAATGAGAATCTTCATTCTGTTGGGGAGATCTGGAGTTTGGGTTGTATGACAATCTACTGGGGAGTCAAGAATGAGAATCTTCATTCTGTTGGGGGTATCATGAGTTTGGGTTGTATGCCAATCTACTGGGGAGTCAAGAATGAGAATCTTCATTCTATTGGGGATATTAGGAGTTTGGGTCGTATGCCAATCTACTGGGGAGTCAAGAATGAGAATCTTCATTCTGTTGGGGATATCAGGAGTTTGGGTTATATGCTAATCTACTGGGGAGTCAAGAATGAGAATCTTCATTTTGTTGGGGATATCAGGAGTTTGGTTTATATTCCAATCTACTGGGGAATTATCCTAGGTTGGGGATAAAACAAAAGTTAACCGTTATCTGGTTGATTCTCAGATTTTAAGACAACTTGCTGGGGAATTTGGGGAAAGATGGATGGTTTCCGCTGGGGATTGGAAGTTGGAAACTTTGACTCGACTGGGGAAGAAGGTTTCATCTCTACTAAGGGTCTATTGTTCAAAGTTTTTGCTCCACCGGGGATCTTAATGACGTGCTATAGAGATTTCTCATGGAAATGGGCTTAAAGATGCCATCCAAAGGTGATTGTTGACGAAAAGTTTGAACTGGATCTGAACAGAGAATGAATCAGAATAAATCGTTGAGAGATTTATCTGTTGAGAGATTTTATCTGAACCAGCGAATTCTGGAAATGAATCATAATAAACCGTTGAGAGATTTATCTAAACCAGTTAAAATCTGGAAATGAATCAGAATAAATCGTTGAGAGATTTATCTGAAATAGTAAAAATCTGGAAGTGAATCAGAATAAACCGTTGAGAGATTTATCTGAAACAGTAAAAGTCCGGAAATGAATCAGAATAAACCGTTGAGAGATTTATCTGAAACAGTTAAAGTACAGAAATGAATTAGAATAAACCGTTGAGAGATTTATCTGAAACAGTAAAAATCTGGAATATCTTCAACTGGGATAAGAATCAGGGAGATCTTAGTGTCGATCTGACTGAACCAGAGAAGGTCTTAAATTAACTTTGACTAGATAAGAATTAGAAAAATCTTAGAAACGATTTAACTGAACCAGACGAAAGTCTTTGGGAAATCTTCAACAGATGCTGGGGAAAATAAATCTTGGACTGATGTTTAAGAGTATGTGTGTCTTTTAAACTTTGCTTAGAATGTTTCCAATGGGGATTCCTGTTTCGTTATTTAAGGAGGATTCCGCTAGGAAATGTTGATTTTTGTCTTGAGAGAAATAGAATTTTAGGAGCTTCAGTCGTCCGTTATTCTATTGAGGAATCATCTTTGTTAGAAGGATTTTAGAGAGATTTGTCACTGCCCCCAGTAGAGAGTGTTTATGACTTTGCCAGGAAATGTTTGACTGTATGCGACCCTTTGTTGGGATTGACATTCAATGCCCCAAGTGACGGGGACGGAGACTTGCCCCTGGTTACTCTGCACTTTGAGAGATTTCTTGAAATCTTGACTGGACTTCCCCAGGTGTGCTGGACAATGACATGTCATGTCCTCTTGTTGATAGGAGATTTTTTTTTTGCAATGGAAGTGTCATCCCACTTGAAGTCATTTTGTTCACTGAGAGAGCTTTCGTTCATCGGATATTCACTGTGTGAATTTCTTCGCTGTCAAACAAATAGCCATATGCAAACAAAGATATTCAAATAATGCAAAGTTTATGCTTCCCTTGAAATTTTGAAAAATGTGTTTTTTAGCATAAAGCTTTTGTAAGAAAAATTCAACTCGGGATTTAGAGCAAAGCCTTACAGGAGTCAGGATACCTTTTGTAACAGTATGCTTTCGAACTAACCCATGCTTCAGTTAGGAATTTTGAAGGGTTGTAACGTGGCTTGGTTCACGGTTTAAGAAACAAAGGATAAAGGCTCAAAGTATATTTGTACCCACCTGCTCTTCGTGATGTTCTTCGGTCCTAAATTCAGTTAATTGCGCGTTTGAACTCCAAATAAGTCTGGAACGACATTTTGGTGATGGTTCAAACAAGTTAAATTTGTTGGAAGGCAGTCATTTTTGCAAAATTATTTTTGTTGAGGATTTGTAGTGACGTCTTTCTTTCGATTTATTATCCCTAATTTTTGCCTGACTGTTCTTGTTTTGAGATTACAGTCAGCGGGATGCCCCTGTTTTTTCTTTAAGTCTCCTTTGTAGGTTTCGACTCAGTGGGCTTTTCTTTTTGAGAGATAATGACTGCCTATGTGATAAGGAACCATCACCGTCTTTTGATTCCAAAGGAAAGTTTTTGATGTCATTCGTTGTATTACAAGATGAGAGTTTGCGACTTTAACGTGCATTTGAATTAACTGAGAGACTACCCTGCCCCAGGTTTTGATTAAAGGTTTCAATTTGTGTTAAAACAGAAGACTTCTACTTCTTTGGCTCGAAGGGGTTGACTAGGGATTATCTTCCTTATAACTCGAGTGTTTAGGATTTGGAAGAAACGCCTGTACATCGTCAGCAAGGTCTGTCCAAAAGCATACTGTATGAGATTATGGCATTGTTTTCGTCATCGTCCCTCTAAAGGTTTGTGTCATAAGAAGAATAAAAAACATAGTTTAAACATAGTGAAAACAAAAAGATGAATTCAAGACAAACATATGCAATGCATTAATGAAACAGAGTTTGACATTAATAGATAATTGTTTGAATAACAAAAGAAATTACAATTGGAAATTCAAAATGAACAGAAGCCTCTTTGTTCGAACTTGTCATTTTAGGTGGAGAGCCCTCAGCGGAAGATTTTCATCTGGCCATCTTGTGTGAACTCCAGCGTTGTTTCTTTAATCAGATCTTGAATTTTGTTTCTCAATGCCCAACAGCTATCGGTGTCATGTCCAGGACTGTTGGAGTGATACGCACATCTTGCATTTGGATTGTACCCTGGAGCGGCTGTGTTGGAACTCCGAGGGGGGGGGGGGGGGTCCTTTAATACAATCAGCTTGACTTCCAACAAGCGTTGCAGCACCTGAGATAATGACATGTTAATCTCAGTGAAGCACTTTTCAGATGTATTTCGCCTACGCTGATTACCCTGTTGATGTTGGCGAGGTTGTTGTTGGGCTTGTGACCCTGAAGCAAACTAGGGAGGTTTTCTCTCGGCTTCTTGTCTCAAGGGAGGCTGAATGATGACTTGATCCTCAACCCTAGTTGTTTGTCCCATTTGGTTACATTCATTTTGATGAAGCTTGTTGATGAGGACTCTTAGCTCTTCTTGTCCTTGAGCCAGGTTTTGAATAAGAGCCATTTGGCCCACCAGTTGTCCCATCATCTGAATTTTCATTGTTTCCATCTCAATCTGTAGCCCTTCCAACTGATTATTCCTGATGCCCTCCGGATTCCCTATGACCATGCCCTTTGTGAGGATATCCTTCACCTCTTCTTGTCCCTTGGACAGGTTCAAGAACATCTCTTGGAGTTGAGAATTTTGAGCCTGGACGTCCTTGATAGTCTATTTTAGAGCCATCTCTACTGAAATAAACAGTAGGAAGATAAGGAGACTTGTCGCAAAGACCTGTTATGTTATGATGAATGATGTTTATGTATATGCAATGTATTCAAGGATTTTGGAAAAATCAAAATTGTCTAAAACAATAAGGAACAAACGTTATATCAATAAAAATAGAACTTGTTTACATCAATGCCCCTAGGGCAAAAATAGTACAAAATTCTAAGATAAAAAGACGTTGTGCATCCTCTTTGGTGCAATGTAGGTGTTGAGAGTCTGCTCTTCATGAAGTTGACGAGTAAGTTCTAAAACCTTCCTCTCACTGGTGTAGAATTGGGCTTCAAAAGTGTCGCGCTCTCCCTTGAGCTGTATCCAACTCCTTTGTAAATCTTCTAGTGATGTTGGCATGTCAGGATGTAGGAGGGTATATGGAACCTCTTCTTCCATAACAGGCTCTATAATCACATAAAGCATGTAGGGGTAAGGCATCATAAGACTTTGGGCGCGGGTTCGTACCCACTTGAGGTAAGGCTCAAGGGGGATGGAATTCTTATGTCCCAAGGTCTTACTGTCCACCTTGTTGGGCATCCTCCAAGCTCGGATAAACCTTTGTCGAAGTCCTTGATCGTCGTTGTCGAAGTCAAAAACCAAGTCTAGAATCAGCATGTCATATGGGCCATCCCTTCAGGCATACTCAAACTGTCTTAGAGCCAAACAAGGGCTGTAGGTGATGCCTCCCCTAATGCCAAGTAGAGGGACATTAGGGAATTCCCCACAACCTTCAATGATGATAACATTTTCTCTGGATCGAGAACACCAATGAATATATGAATGTGTAAGAGTCATCAATCGTTGTGACCACCTCAAACCTTGCTCATTCTTAAAAACTGATTGGGGAAGATGAGAAATAAACCATCTTGCCAGTAGAGGAGTGCAACACATGAGAACACCTTTTTTCCTCATTCGAGTGTGAAAAGAGTGGAGGATATCCCCAAGCAATGTAGGCACAGGATTCCAAGATATGAAGATCTTGACAGCATTCACATCTATAAGCTGATAAGGGTTTGGGAACAAGACCAACCCATAGATGAAAAGTACTACAATCTCCTCAAAAGCTTGTAAGTCTAGAGAATTCCAACAGTCTTGGGTCTTCTCAAATAGGAAATTTTCCAAGAAACCTTTGACACCACTTCTGGTTTCCCAATGACCTATGACATCAGATGGTTGCGAGTGTAGGGCTTGAGCAACATCTTCAGGCTTTGGATCTCTTTCTGTACGGTTGAAAGGTAGTTGATTGAGAATAGGAATCCTAAAGAGTTGAGAAAATTCCTCCAAAGTAGGCACTAGTTGGTAGTCAGAAAATGTGAAGCAGTGATGTAGGGGGTCAAAGAACTGGAAGAGAACTTTCACCATGTCTCCCTCAGTGTTGGAGTTGACCAAGTTGAGAAGACGACCATGCCTCTCGATGAATGGAGAATTCTCAGGAATCCTTGAAACTATCTCTTTGAGTTGAGGAGGAATTCTCACAAGGTTGACTTGGATTGTTTTCCTGCGAAGTGATTCCATAACCTACAAAACAAGAACAAAGATGAAGATCCAAAATCCTTGAAATGGTTAGTGGATGCATATGATGCTTCATTATGTCCATGATATTATGCACAAGTATTATGTACAAACAAATCACACAAGTTCCTAGTTTAGGCTTGCATGGGGTTTCATAGGTAAGTACCCTCTTGAAGTTTAGTTGTCTCAACCTGTCCTAGAAATAGTAATCGGGTTCTAAGGAGCTCAATACCACTGGACTTTTTTCTGTGTTCATTGTTTCAGTTTAGCCACTTTACTAGCGACCAAAATATTCCAAGAAAACAACCCTCAATGAGTGTAGTATCGAGTATCTACCAACTTCGGACTGCACCAAAGTCGGTCATCTCACTACATCCTAAAAGGCCAAGTTGGTCAAGTAAAGGTTCTAAAAGTCCATTAGTGCTTCATGACATCACTCAGCGGCCCTGTATTCTCTTTGATTGACTCAAAGGCTACCGATACCCACAAATATGTCACACTAACATAGTTATTGCTTAGACCGTGTCGGTATACCCCACACAGTTTCCATAATGTATTGCTATTTACCTATGAATGTTTCCCAAATCTGGGTAGAGGATTCAAACCCAAACAATAGAACCATAATGTAAAGCAATCAAGTCAAGCAAGATAAGCATGTAAAGGTGATCTAAACCCTAAGGTAACCCCACTTTTATAACATTTCCCCAGCAGAGTCGCCAGTTCTGTGATACGGTGGGAGAACTGACTTGAGGTTTTGCGTTTATGTTCGCAAATATTTCGGTTTAGCAAGAGTCGCCACCGACTTTTTATTTTATCCAAAGGAAAGGTCAAAAAGCACAGGAAGACCTTTGAGATGTTTTCTTGAGTTCGGGGGGTAGATTATGAAAAGGGAAGGTGCTAGCACCCTTTTTATCCATGGTTTTCCATGGGCTCTTAGTTACTTGTTTAGATCACTTGCTTTTGCTTTTCAATTGTTTGAAATGGTGCTTTTGTGTGGTTTTGAAAGTATTTTGAAAAGAGGCCTTTGTTTAGGGAACCTTTGTAATGATTCTTGTTTGAAGAATGTATACAAAGATGTTTGTCTTTTGAAAAATGTTTCAATGTTTGAAAGTTGTTTAGAAATTATTTTGAAATTGTGTGTGTGTTTGTTTGAAAATAGCAAGGATGGTTTTCAAATTGATCAAGTAACTAGGAGTTGTCTACCCTAATCAAAAGTCTTTCCTATACATTTTTAACCCTTTGATATTGTTGTTTTACTATTGTATTTGGTAAACAACCCTATCTTTGGATGTTAAACGGGACGGGCGTGGGTCATCGTATGACCATGATAGCAATATTGCCAAATATCTTTAGCAAGTTTTTGAGGGACTAAGATCATTTTTGTATAGGCAACCAAGATAGCATCATCGAGGGACTATGATCTTTTTGTTTTGTTTTGTTTTTCCAAGATACCTAGCATGCATATCATGGCCATTTTAAGGCAACAAAGTGGATGAAACCCTAGGGGTTCTTGTGTGCATTGTGCTGTCATTTTTTCATGCATTTTGTCTTGTGTTTAGTCATGCTATTTGTTTCATTTTGGTCTTTTGCATACAAACCCTAGTTTACTATCATGGCATATAAAAGCAATAAATGCGTAAAGTAAATCTAAGACTATTACAACATTATTATGGGGAGGGGGATACAAGTTTGAATAGGGGGTATTTGCACAAAATAAAACCCTAGTTTACTATTACAACCCAATTGAATTTAATTTACAAATAAATAAATAAACAAGTATCTAAATGTGTAATTAAATATAAATATGCAAAATGTTTTTTGTATTTATTTTATGCATGTAAAATAAAGTTATTTATGTCCTAAAAAATAAGAAAATAAAAATGATTATTTTTGGAAAGGGTGAAAAACCTAATTTTGGTTTAAAAGAAAAATATGCTTTATATTATTTATTTATTCATTTTTTGTTTAAGAAAAATAATAATAATATATACAAAAATGTTTAAAAAATTAAATATTGTATGAAAATATTAGTTTAAGTGTATAAATAATAAAAATAAAAATATATAATATTTTTGTATTATTTACAAATTTATTTAAGAAAATAAATTATATTTAACCTAATAAACCATTTTTATGCCCTAAAAATAATAAAAATAATAAAATAAAATGCAAAAATTTGAGAAAATATTTTTATGATTTTATAATGTTTTGAAAAATAAATAAAAGTCAGAAATGTGGAATATTTAAGAAAATATGAAAATTAAAAGAAATGGGCCAAGGGGGTGCATAAAGTAAACAGGGGGTGTCAATAGTCAGACAAAACAGGCCCAAGCCCGTTCCCACTTCGTCCCTGTATCTCCTGCATACGTGCTTAAAAACAAAATCTTGCAACATGAAACTTGTAGCATTTTTAGTCACGATTCCATTGATATAAAAAACTTGAGCTAACTCTCAAAGACCAGAGAGAATTTCAATGCCCCTAATTTCTGACCTAAAATTTCCATGAACTTCAAGCTTCAAATACTCCTAGCTCGGTTAATATAAATACAAGTTATGCATATGTACATCTCAAGTACATTAAGGACTATATTTTTGCTTCACAAACCTAAGCTTAATGATACCTAAATAAGGAGTTAGAATCTTGACAAATACCTATTTCAATTAAGTTTGGATATGGAAACGTAGGAGTTGTGAGTAAGGCCTGAATGTCATGTTATCTTTCCTGAATTTCCCTTGACCTTTCCCAATGCTCAGCTGGCTTTGAACTTGCCTGAATCTCCTTGTAGAACTCAACCTGCAAAGCTTCAAAATGAAAATGGTGAAGTGTGAAAATTAGGTTACAGTTGTTGAACAATGGCTTGGATAAGTTAGGTGTGATGTATGGAATGTGTCTGAAGTGGTTCAAGACAAAACGCACGAGCCAATTTGGTTTTGGAAGTGATTTTGCAGATATGGCCCTATTTTGACAAGAACTTATGATTTTGTGTTTTAGGGTGTTTGGGAGCTTGGCAAATCGTGTTTCTGGCTTGGTACAATATGTTGAGGTCTTTTCAAATGATATCAAGGCTTGGTTTTGACAGATATTCAAGTTGTGGACTTTTTGCAAGCTTACTTGCTTTTGAAGCAAAAGTTGAGTTGACAAAGCTCAAAGCCTGTACAGGCTAGCTCAAGGCTTGAGGAGAGTTGGTACAAATTTCAAGGAATTTGTGGACTTTGTTTGCAGCAAAAGGTTTTGTACATGGCTCAAGATAAACAAAGTTACATAAAGTGAACTTTATCAAAGTAGCAATGTAAACTTTTTGCCATTTTTGGATTAAACCCTTGTACAAAGCTTCAAAGATCAAAACAATGCCATTGTCCAATGTATTTGCATTCAATTTTGGAGTGTAAAAAGGATTATAACCTGTAATGCAAGTACAAGCATGATTCAAACTGATTTGCAAGTTGTAACATGGTGCAAAATGCCTTGGACAAAAGTGATGATTTGCCATTTTCAAACTTTCAATTCTCCCTAACCATAAATGATCTTGGAGAGTTCTTGGACATTTTTGAAAGCTTGTAACATTATCTACAATCCATATTTGAAATTAATTTTGATATTCCACTTGGAACTACGTGAAAAGTTGCCATGAAGACAGGTTAAAATCCTTCCTAAACTAGGGCAAAATTTCACTAAGTTAAAAGTTTCATGGACCTCTATTAACAAAATCATAACTTGAGATCCAAGCATCTTTTTGGAAAACTTTGTGTTTCAAAGTTGTATATTTTGTGGAGGACTAAAACTTTCATGTTGGAAGTTTTCTTTGAATCCAATTGCATCATGGTGAAAAAGTTGGGAAAAGTTGGGAAAAAATAAGAAATTTTCATAACTTAGAAAATTTCTAAGTTATGAAAATTTTCAATCTTAAACCTTAATTTCCAAAATTAGGTTTCTTGGTGAACAAGTTTCATGTTTTGACACATCTTGATGAAAAATGACCCTTGGCATTTGATTTTGACCAAAAAGTCAAAGTTTGACTTTTCAGTATATAGTTGATTTTTGATCAGTTGATTGGAAAATTCATCTGTCAATCCAATGCATTTGAGATCTTTTGAACCTTGTGATTAGGTAAAGATGATTCCATTGAGTCCTTGAAACCATGCTTGAACCAAATTTGCCATTGGCTAGGTCTAAAATCAGAAATTGCCCTTCTGCAGTCAAAACCCTAAATATGACCATTTTGCCCTTTTGATGATCTGATCAAATTTCTTGAGGAGTTATGGTCCAAATTTGATCAAATGGTTCATATGAATCTATAATGGTGGTGTGGATCAAAAATTATGAAGTTTGACTGTAAATTGGCCATGGTTGACTTTTTCCCCAAGACAATTGATTTTTAGGTCAACTGTCCAATTGACTGGGCAAAAATTTGATTCAAGGCTTGAAACTTGGTATGAGAAATCTTAGATATCCAATATGAAGTATGAAAGTAACATGAGGCATGGGAAGTCCAAAAATCCTTGTGCAAACTCAAACCCTAATTTCAGGTCATCAGTGCAAGGAGAGGTCTTGAGCTGAGCAAACCTTAATCTGGTCTTGAGTCCAAAGAGTCTTGTGAGGGGGAAATCTTGATAAAATGAGACCGAAAATTTTGGGGTACAACATCGTGCTCGCTATTTTTTCTGGTTTTCTTCAAACACAACCTTGCACAATTTATATAAATTTGGCGTGATGGTACCATTAGAATCGTCTTGAAGAGACGAATCTAATGGTACCGATCTGGTTTGCTAATTTTACAGTTTGAAGGATTCAATTTGGGGATTGCTGGAGGTTGAAGACGATGACATGTTCGTCTTCAACCAATGATATGAGACCACATTATTTTTTTAAATGTATACAATATGTTTGCCTTACCATGCGCGTGCCTCAGGAGCCCTTGGATCTAATTACTTTTGTGAGTCAGACTCCATCCAACGCGCCACATTTTAAGTTGTTTTATTTTAAAAATGTTGGATCTGGTGTGATATTTAGTAATGACCATGATATACACAGCGCGCCAGATCCCTTGGATTTGATTACTAACGCGTTTTGACTCTCATCCAATGGTCCATATATTTTTTACTTTATTTTTATTTTCTGATTTTTATATTTAATTGTTTTAAATTTCAAAAAATCATAGAAAAATCATTTTTAGTCAAAAATATTATGAAAAATATTGTTGAGTTTTCTCTTTCTGATTCTTATTTTTTCACAATTTTATTTTGTGTTTTAATATTTTTTATAAATTTTTGCTTTATTTGAATTGTTTTTAAATGTTTAAAAATACTTTTATGCATTTTTTAACTATGAAAAAAATATGAAATGATCCAACGATATTGTAACAAATATTGGTGACCTCATTTACTTTTTATTTATGACTTTTCTATTTTTTTATCATTTTGGTTTATCTTACTCAATTCTTTTAATTTTAAAAATAGTTTCTGACTTTAAAAAATTACCAAAATTTTTATAAAATTATTTTAGTTCATATCTGATTTTTCTATAGTCTTATTTTTTTATTTCTAGATTAATTTGAACATAGTTGATATTTTTATCTTTTATTTCTATGTTAAAACATTTTAAAAAAACCTTTTTAATGTATATATTAAGTGTAATATTATTTTGTGATGATTTTCTGGATAATCTTGGGTTGAATTTTTGATCATGAACTCCACAAAAATGGATGAATGATTTTAATAATAATTTGATTAAATTTTAATTCAAATGTGGTTTGTATATTCTTCCCACTCCTCTTCATCTTATCTCTATATCATTTATCCAAACATGAAGTACATAGATTGCTATTGACCGACCTCAAAATAGGTACGACTTCTACATAAGTCCACTTACGATTGCTTAACATAACGCTAAATTTTGTCCCGATTCGAATAAATGGTCATTCGTGGCCCAAACCTATGTTTGCAAGCCCAAGTATGTTAATTTGATCTCTTTGATCCAATAACCTTGAGATTCATTGTGTGGAGGCTTTGGTTCTACCAATCCTCTAATGGATCTACAATACTTTTGGTCAACGCGGATCACTTAAACACCGTTGATCATTAAATGGTACTTTTGAGGATTCCAAATGGATTATATACTTGACAAAAAGCAAATTCAACTTGTTGTATGGAGGCTTTGATTCTACCAATCCTCTAATGAGTTTCAAATGCAAGTTTCAAGATGGTCATCCAACTAACCACTAATTATTAAATTGTTTTTACTTTATGTCCTTTTATTTTTTATGCTTTATGTACCGTTTACTTTAAGCATTACATTTCATGTCATTTTTATTTTGCTCACTTGAGTCTTTTCTTTTCTCTTCTAAGACACCTAATAATCAACATGAACCATAGAAACCTTTAAAATACTTGGATTATTTGGTTACTATCCTTGGCATTATGAAGTAGTGGACTTCTTGGACTTAGGATTAGAAACCTTGGCCTATGTTGGAGATCTTGTGACCTTAATTGATATTTTGTCTGGAGTTCTTGAGGTTTACCTCAAGACATTGGGTTGTTTGTTTGTTTTATGTGCAGGTTATTGTGATTATATTCTTTGTTTGTAATTTGGAATTCACCCGTATACAACCGTTACTCTGCCCAATTTTTGTGAAGACTTAATATACTTGAAGTTTGGTTCTCTCAAGAGGTCTAGTATCTTTGCTTGTTTGGTTTCAGTCCAAAGAATGGGAATTCTATCTTGACTCATAATGTCAAGTATTGGCTTCTTGCTGGTTAGATAGTTCTTATCCCTAACTTTTACCTTATGCTTTAGGATAGTCTCTTCTTCTCCTCCCATCTTATTTAATTTCAAAAATCTTCTCCCTCCTTTTGAAAATTCTTCTTGTTTTTACACTTGAACCATTTTCATAATAAACTTGGACTTAGGTCCATGCATTTTCAAAATATTTTCATAAATAAACTCTAATCAAATTAATAATACCTTGACATTTTTTTGTGAGAAGACTAAAAGTCAATCAATCTCATTACAAACCATTTTGCCACTTTGGCTTTTTACTTTAAAACTTTTCTCAAAAGATTGGACTCTTGTCAATCCTTGTAGTGATGCAAACAACTATACTTCTACAATATGTAGTGAAGTGAGATATTTTCCACTTGGGTGTTGAGTGAGGCATTGTTTATTTTAAGATCCAAGCCATATCCTCCATGTTGAGATGATGCAAATTATCCTTTCTCATGATTGTGGGTAGTAAGTATGTTTTCCACACGAACAATGACGATGATGTCTTATCTCATAAAATTAACCAACACACTTGTGTTTTTAAAATCTTTAAAAGAGGAACTACGTGTACCCTGATCCCCTATTGCATGAAAGGTGGTACGTAGGCACTAAAGGTTCGCAACCGCGGCGGGTGCAAAAACCATAAAAATATATTTCTTTTCTCACCTTCATCATCCATTTTTATACAACATTTTATAGCCAAAATATACAGATTTTACAAAGAGGTTCCTACAGAGTACCGTAGATGTTTAAGGTGCTAATAACTTCCCTTTGCATAACCAACCCCCCTTACCTTGAATCTTTCCCCCTCTTTTTGGGTTAATCGCTCTTTTCCCATTCCTTTGGAAACAATAAAGCGTGGTGGAGATTTTTATTTTGATCTGTATAAGTCTAGTCAATCCAATGGCTTAGTCTTAAACATTTCTACCGTTACATAAAAAAATGGCGACTTCACTGGGGAGAGATTGACCTCTTGCCGGTCCATCCCTAAGTGGGTTGATCCTATCTTTGTTTTTATCTATATATGTGTTATCGTTTTTTATGTGGTATATGTTGTATATATGTTTGTCTGGATTTTCCAGGTTTTCAGGGTGCTTGGTGACTACTCATAAGTCCTATACCTGGACTTGGGAAAACTTTAAGATAGGACGGGCGGTATAGTCATGTTAACTTTGAGGGAGTAATCCCAAAAAAGGAGGTATGAGATCCCCCACTCAATGGAGGCCCCTTTGAATATATTGTCATTTACCGAGTAATCGGAAAAACGTGTTGCTTTCGACCTGGAAGCCTGCTGAAGCTGAGGACCGTAGAATACCTAACCCATCCTGGCCTTTTAGGTGTAGTGCGGAAGCTATGACAGAGTAATTCGGAAATAGTTGTCACGCGATACTACACTCGAACGAGTTTTTCTTGAGAATATTACTAATTACCAAGTTAATCGGGAAGTTGGTAATATCCGAAGGAAGGATGTAGACTCTAGGAACCTCTAGAACCTTGTTCGGCAGGTGATAACTTTCATACCAACACCTTATGGGTAGTACCTTCGACCTCATGCGCGTGACGTCGAACCTATGAACCATATGTGTATGATATTGTGTTGATTGTTGCATCATGCATCCATGCACTTATAAGCATCTTTTGAAGAAATTTTATATCGAGGGACTTAGTTGACCACTTGTGAATATCTCAGGTACTTTTTGACCATGGATTCTGGAAAAAGAAAGACTGGGAAGTACAGTTTCAAGGATCCCAAGATAGATGAGTTGATCATTCTAATTCCCGAGATCGAGTGTTCTACATATTTTTAGAAGAAGTATGAATCCTTCATTCCTCTTATAAAGCTTAGGATGAATGAGGGTCTTCTCTCGACCTTGGTCCAGTTATATGATCTGATGTATCACTGCTTCACTTTCTCCGACTATCAGTTAATGCCTACGCTAGAGGAGTATTCTTATCTGTTGGATTTACCTGTTACCGATCGTGTTCCTTTTACTGGTTTGGAGGGTGAGCCAAAACCACATGAGATTGCTACTTTGATCCATCTAGGGAAGTCTGAGGTGGAAGCCCATATGACTGCTAAAGGAGGGATTAGAGGATTACCGGCCCAGTTCTTATTGGAGAAATCTCGTTACTTTTCCAGGATGAAGAGTACAATCGCTTTTGTGGCTATCTTTGCTCTACTTGCCTACAGGTTGTTTTTATTTCCTAATGTGGATAAATTTGTTAACGTTAGTGCTATCCGGATCTTCATGATTGGAAACCCAGTTCCTACATTGTTGGGTGATGCTTATTACTCCATTCATCTTCAGAACTCTTATCATGGGGGGATGGTTATCTGTTGCACGCCTTTGTTGTACCAATGGTTTATCTCTCATATGCCTCAGTCTGATGCTTTTTGGGATGTCAGGAAGGAACCCCGATGGGCTCCTAAGATCATGGCACTTACTCACTCGGATATTGATTGGTATAATCGAGCTTACCAGGATATAGATATTGTTGACAGTTGTGGTAGTTTCCCCAATATACCTCTTCTTGGTACAAAGGGATGAATTAACTATAACCCTGTTCTTGCACGAAGACAGCTTGGTTATCTGATGAGGGATAAACCAAATAGTATTCATTTGAGTAATTTCTTTCTGAAGGAGGGAGAAGACCATGGGGAAGCTAGGGAGAAAATTGCGAAGGCCTGGCGTCACATCCATAAGAAGAGTAGGAAAGATTTGGGACCTAGGGGGCTAATTCTTTGGAGCCATATCTTCAGTGGGTTCAAGCGAGAGCTATTTAGTTGAAGATGTCGTATTCTCGTGAAGCACTTATGCCTGATTTGTTTGTAAAGACCACTCCTTCCTTATTGGATGATATAGAAGAGATACAACTTGCTTTGGTCAGGATGTAGCAGGAAAAGGATGCTTGGAAGAATAAGTGCCAAACTTTAGAGATTTCCTATAGAGCATACTTGAAGGAGAAAGACGACTTGATTGAGATTCTTGAGAGTCGGGCTGTGGAGATGATGGAGAGGCAAGGGGATTTATTTTATCCTGATCCTCAGTAAGATTCTAGTTGCTTACTTCCTGATTCAGGTGATTGGAAGAAGGTTGCCACCAGGTATGTGGAAGAAAATCAGAGGTTGAAGGCTCAGATTTCCAGGCTTACAGGGAAGCGTCAGCGTATAGAGTGATCTCCGACAGCTTTACTTCTCATGGTTTTACACTTTATTTTCATCTTGTACTTGGGATTGTTGAGACTTGTAACCTATTTTGAAGTTATTATAATAAAAAAATTCAGTATTTCAAATGCGTTATTACTTTGATATTTGAAATGTGTCTATAAATCTTAAAGTCCCTTGAAATATAATAAAAACAAATCATGCGCATTGCATATCATGCATCATATTGCACATATTTCTTGCATTTTTTATGCATATCTAGGTGTCTTACCAAGCTTCTTTACTTTGTTCAGCAAGATGACTCACCACTACAACACTCGAGCTAATTTCAGAAGGAAGATGGACAACTTAGAACAAGATAATCGCGAGCTACGCGAGGAAGTTTATGCTTTGAAGGCCGGTATGGCCAATCTTACTGCTCTGATGGAGTCTCTAGTGGCTGCTCAGAATTAGCCACCGAGTGTTCAACCTCAACCAACAAGGACTATTGCTAAAGCTCCGACTGTTCCTGTATCTGCTACCCTAGCTGTTGTTCAGAATATCATGCCTGAAGGTTATCCCTGGGGAATGCCAGAGAATTTTGTTCCTGGAGGTTTCAATCTTGGTCCTCAAGATACTCCAGTTGTTCATACTACTTTTACTCTTGTACCTCTTGTGGTGCATGTTCCTGCTGCACCTCCTTCGGTGAATTTGGTTCCATTTGTTAATGATGATGTGTGTCGTCCTTTTCCTCCACCGAGTGAAGACTTGGGTCTTTATGACAGAATGGATGATTTTCAAGAGCAGTTTGACAAGATGCAGAGGGAGATGAAGGCCCTCAGGGGAAAAAGTTATTCAGGCAGAATGTGAATGAATTATGCTTGGTCCCAAATGTTAAGATACCTGCAAAGTTTAAGATCCCGGAGTTTGAAAAGTACAAGGGCAACACTTGCCCTCATGCTCATCTGGTAATGTATATAAGGAGAATGTCTACCCATACTGATGATCAGCGTTTGCTGATTCACTTTTTTCAGGATAGTCTGACCGGTGCTACGCTGAAGTGGTATATGAGCTTGGACAGCGTCAACATCCATACTTTCAACGAATTGGGAGAAACATTTATCAAACAATATAAATACAACATAGACATGGCACCTGATTGTAATCAACTCAGGGCCATGGTTCAGAAAGACAGGGAATCATTCAAAGAATATGCACAGAGATGGCGTGAGGTAGCCACCCAAGTGATTCCTCCCATGGAAGAGAAGGATATGACTAAGATATTCTTGAAGATGCTGGGTGATTTCAACTATGAGAGGATGGTAGCAAGTGCGTCAAGTGACTTTACTGAAATGGTAGGCATGGGTATCCGTTTAGAAGAGGCTGTAAGAGAGGTCCATTTAACAAAGGGTGAAGGATCTAGAGGTGCAAAGAAGCTATCTTATGGGTTTACCAAGAAGAATGAAGAGGATACAAATGTTGTTATGCAAGAGAGGAGGGTTAATCCTTCTAGAAGAAATTATCAGCGTCATTAGCAAGTCACCTCAGTTACTCCAGTTGTTGGCGTAGCTCCAACCACTGTTGCTTATCAGAGACCATCTCAGCAGGGGAATCAAGGGTATAATCAGAGAAGGGAGACTTATGACCCTATACCTATGAGTTATACAGAGTTACTACCGGCATTGATTCAGAAGAAGTTGGTTCAGACCCGACCACCTCCCGTTGTACCATCACCATTGCCTTGGTATTACAAGGCAGACCAAACATGTGCTTTTCATCAGGGAGCACCAGGGCATAATGTTGAGAATTTCTATCCTTTGAAGACTGAGGTGTAGAAATTGGTGAAGTCTGGTATTCTATCTTTCAAGGATGTGGCCCCTAATGTGAAAAACAATCCTCTACCCAAGCATGGAGGAGTGAATGTTGTAAACACGATAGCTGATTGTCCAGGTGACTTTCGGATTTTTGATATTAATCTGGTTAGAGGAGATTTGGTGAAAATGCATGTAGACCTCTGAATTTAGCTACTATATGCATGACCATTCTGGTTGTGCTATTTGCAGTACATACATACAGGGTTGCGACAAGATAAAGGCTGATTTACAGGAGATAATGGATGAGGGCCTCATCCACATAATCAGGCCTGGGGCAGAGTATGAAGAGGAAGTAAACATGGTTTCTGGATGTCCTGGAGAGTCCAGAATCTTTGATGTGGAGCACATGAATGAGGATATTGTACAATTGCATGCTACTTTATGCCACATGGCTGGTCAGGTGGAACATCAGTATGGATCTTGCCGAATTTGCTGCCTGGACTTCCGAGGATGTTCAATAGTGAGGAAAGGTGTTCAGTTTTTGTTGGATAATGGAACTATCAAGGTTACAGGTCAAAGGGATAATTACCATGAAGTTGATATGATCGAGTCTTGTTTGGCAGAAGAAGGATCGGATGATGAGTATGCCTCTGTAGATGAGTATTTCTCCTCAAATGAGGATTTTTTGTTTTCCAGAGATGACTCCATAATGACTAATTATGTTGAAGAAGGTTTAAATGTCATTGTGCCTTGTTTTGGTGCACCTGTCCATTTTGAAGTCGAATATCGTAGCAAGCCGGCTATTACTCTATTGGTGATTAGTTTGTCGGGTCCTGTCCCCTACAAGTCAGATAAGGCTGTACCCTAAAAATATAACGCTAAAATCTTAGAGGATGGTGTGGAAGTTTCCATCCAGCCAATGCCTGTTGTTGGAAATATTGCTAAGACTAGCAGAGTGACCTGCAACAGTCGTGTATTTGCACCAGTTATTCATGGAGATGTTAGCACTAGAAAGTAAATTGTTGAGAATGTTGAACCCAAGAAGATTACGGGTGAATCTAGTGGAGCTACGTTAGAGAAAGAAGTGGATGATATTTTGAAGATAATCAAGATGAGAGACTATAGAATTATAGATCAGCTACTGCAGACTCCTTCAAAATATATCTATCTTGGCTTTATTGATGAACTCCTCTGCTCACATAGAATCTCTAATGAGGGTATTGGATCAAGCTTTTGTGGAAAGTGACATGCTTATAGACCAATTCAGCAGTGTAGTAGGGTACATTACGTTATGTAATAACCTGAATTTCTGCGATGATGAATTCCCAGATGAAGGAAGGAATCACAACCTAGCCCTCCACATCTCTATGAACTGCAAGAATGATTCACTATCTAATGTGTTTATTGATAATGGGTCCGCTATGAACGTTATACCAAGGAGTATAGTTATGAAGTTGAAATATTAAGGAACGCCCATGCGCCCAAGTGGCATTATTGTGAAAGTGTTTGATGGATCAAGGAAATATGTTGTTGGTGAAGTGGATTTGCCTATTCATATAGGCCCACATTTGTTTCAGAATACTTTCCATGTCATGGATATTGTACCCGCTTATAGATGTTTGCTAGGAAGGTCGTGGATACATGAGGCAGGTGTTGTCACTTCAACTTTACACCAGAAGCTGAAGTTTTTACGTGAAGAAAAATGGTAATTATAAATGGAGAATATGCATTATTGATATCTCATTTGTCCTCTTTCAGCATTGTGGAGGCGGATGAAGCTGCTGTTGGAACCCAGTTCCAAGCCTTATCCATTGATAACATAAGAGGAAATGAGTATTCTATGGTTTCGCTTAAGGATGCGTAGCAAGTCGTGCGTAAGGGTCATAGTGAGGTATGGGGTTAAATTATGGATCCACCTGTAAACAAGAACATATCTGGCTTGAGATTCTCTTTGAAGAATGACAAAGGTAAGAGCATGAAGCTGAAGTCTACTGCAAGCAAGTATCAAGACATCATTTGTAGCAGGGGTTATCTTCATCCAACTGTCTCTGAGATTAATGCCATTGTGGAAGATGAAGCAGAGCCGGAAATTCCAAATTACGTGATGCACGAAGTTAGGGTTCATAACTGGATCACCATTGATGTTCCCTGTTGCATACATGTTTCAAAGTAATTTGTTTTGTTAATATTTTTGAAAAGCTTTTACTTTGCCCAAGGTGGAAGTATTAATATTGTATGGGCTTATCTGTTTGCTGTGACTTTTAAAATCAATAATAAAAGTTGTCTTTGTTTCCCAAATTGTGTCTTTATTTTCTGCTTTTTCTTGGAAAATGGTAATCAGAAAAAACCTTTCAAAATAAATAATAACTGAAATTCAATTTGCATGATCACTTGTTATATGTGTCAGTTTCTAAAAGCAATCATAAATCATACGTGCAGATTAATTAAAAAACTTTTTGAATAAAATGACCCTGCACCCTCTCCCAACTTTAAATGTCCTGTGTATGGGGCCGAAGAAGAAGACTATGATGAGATTCCAGAATAGGTCTCACAGTTGCTTGAGCACGAGGAAAACACCATTCAGCCATATAAATAGCCATTTGAAGTAATCAATTTGGGTTCAGAAGAAGATCCAAAAGAAGTCAACATCGGAGCGTTGCTGCATCCTGATGTGAAGAGCAAGTTGATTGAGTTGTTGAAACAATATGTGGATATTTTTTCTTGGTCTTATCAAGATATGTCTGGTCTAGATACAGATTTTGTAGAACACCGTTTGCCGTTGAAGCTAGAGTGTCCGCCAATCAAACAGAAGTTGAGAAGAACTCACCCAGATATGGAAGTAAAGATCAAAGAGGAGGTTCTAAAGAAGATTAATGCCGATTTTCTTGTGACGTCAGTATACCCTCAGTGGATTTCCAATATTGTCCCAATGCCGAAAAAAGACGGAAAAGTTTGCATGTGCGTAGATTACAGAGATCTAAATAAAGCTAGTCCAAAAGATGATTTTCCATTGCCACACATTGATATGTTAGTGGATAGCACAGAAAAATTCAAAGTATTCTCGTTCATGGATGGATTTTCCGGGTATAATCAAATAAGAATGGCTCCAGAGGACATGGAAAAAACAACGTTTATCACACCCTGGGGAACATTCTGTTAGAGAGTGATGCCCTTCGGGTTGAAGAACGATGGTGCAACGTATCAGAGGGCTATGACAATAATATTCCATGATCTGATGCACAAGTAAATCGAGGTATATGTTGATGATATGATTACTAAATCCCAAACTCAAGAAGGGCATGTAGAAGATTTGTTGAAGTTGTTTCAGCGTTTGAGGAAGTATCGTCTCTGCTTGAATCCAAATAAATGTACCTCCGGTGTTTGATCAGGGAAATTGTTGGGTTTCATTGTTATCCAGAAAGTAATTGAAGTTGACCTTGACAAAGTCAAAGCAATTCAAGAGATGCCAGCGCCAAGAACTGAAAAGCAAGTTAGAGGGTTCCTCGGGCATTTGGATTATATTTCCATATTCATTTCTCATATGACTGCAACATGTAAATCGATCTTTAAGTTGTTAAAGAAAGATCAAGGTTGTGTATGGACAGATGACTGCCAAAGGGCATTTGAAAGTATTAAAGAATATCTGCTTGAACCTCTTATCCTGCTCCCTCCTGTTGAAGGAAGACCGTTGATTATGTATCTGACAGTGTTAGATAATTCCATGGGTTGTATTCTGGGACAACAAGATGAAACGGGGAAGAAAGAATATGATATTTATTATCTCAGTAAAAAGTTTATTGATTGTGAGTCGTGGTATTCCATGCTGGAAAAGACATGTTGTGCTCTGGCCTAGGCGGAAAAATATTTGCGACTGTATATGTTGAATCACATTACTTGGTTAATCTCCAAAATGGATCCAATCAAGTACATTTTTTAAAAGTCCGCTCTTACTGGGAGAATTTCCCACTGGAAGATGCTGTTATCTGAATATGACATCGAATACCGCACTCAAAAAGCTATTAAAAGCAGCATGTTGGCAGATTATCTGACTCACCAGCCAGTTGATGCTCATCAGTCTGTGAAGTATGACTTTCCCGATGAGGATGTGATGTTTCTGAAAGTGAAAGATTGTGATGAACTATTGCCTGAGGAAGTTCCTGATCCTGAATCTCGTTGGAGTATGATATTTGATAGAGTTGTGAATGCTTATGGTAAAGGAATTGGTGTTGTGATTGTCACTCCACATGGATCGCACATTCATTTTACTACAAGGTTTACATTTTATTATACTAATAATATGGCGAAATATGAGGCTTGCATCATGGGTCTCGAGGAAGCTATTGATCTTAGAATTAAAATTCTAGATGTGTATGGTGATTCAGCTTTGGTAATAAATCAGATTAAAGGAGAGTGGGATACTCGTCACCCCGACTTAATCCCTTATAAAGATTATGCTAGAAGGTTGTTACCCTTCTTTAATAAAGTTGAATTCCATCACATTCCTAGAGATGAAAATTAAATGGCGGATGCTCTGGCAACTCTGGCTTCTATGTATCAAGTGAATACTTGGAATGATATACCTCGAATTATGGTTCGGTGACTGGATAGGCCCGCTCATGTGTTTACAACATAAGAGGTAGCAGATGAGAAACCTTGGTATTATGATATCAAGCATTTTCTCCAAACTCAGGAATACCCGATTGGTGCATCAAATAAAGATAGAAAAACATTGAGAAGATTGGCTGGCAGTTTCTTCCTCAGTGAAAATGTGTTGTACAAGAGAAATTATGACATGGTCTTGCTCAGATGCGTGGATAGACACGAAGCAGACATGTTGATGCATGAGATTCATGAAGGTTCATTTGGCACTCATGTCAATGGACATTCGATGGCTAAAAATATGCTAAGGGCAGGTTACTATTGGCTGACAATGGAATCCGATTGTTATAAATTTGCAAAGAAGTGTCATAAATGCCAGATTTATGCGGACAATGTTCATGTGCCTCTGACACTCCTTAATGTGATCTCTTCCCCATGTCCTTTCTCTATGTGGGGTATTGACATGATTGGGATGATAGAACCCAAATCTTCAAATGGACACCGTTTCATCTTGGTAGCAATTGATTACTTCACCAAATGGGTGGAAGCTGCTTCATATGCTAATGTTACCAAGAAGGTGGTTGTGCGCTTCATTAAGAATAATCTCATATGTCAGTATGGTGTGCCGAGCAGAATTATCACTAACAATGGCTTGAATCTGAACAACAAGATGATGACAGAACTTTGTGAGGAATTCAAGATTGTGCATCATAATTTATCTCTGTACGGGCCAAAGATGAATGGGGCTGTTGAAGCTGCTAATAAGAATATCAAGAAGATCATCCAGAAGATTGTTGTTACTTATAAAGATTGGCATTAAATGCTCCCTTTTGCTTTGCATGGATATCAAACATTTATCCGCACTTCAACAGGAGCAACCCCAATCTCCCTTGTGTATGGAATGGAAGCGGTACTCCCAATTGAGGTTGAGATTCCCTCTTTGTGTGTGATAATGGAAACCAAGTTGTCAGAGGCTGAATGGGTCCAGAATAGGTTTGACCAATTGATTTTGATTGAAGAGAAGAGAATGACGGCTTTGTGTCATGGCCAGTTATATCAGAAGAGAATGAAGAAAGCTTTTGATAAGAATGTCAAACCTCATGAATTCAGAGAAGGCGACCTCGTGCTCAGGAAGATCATGTCTTTTAACACTAATTCTAGGGGCAAGTGGACTCCCAATTTTGAAGGCCCATATGTTGTCAAGAAATCCTTCTCTGGCGGTGCATTAATTCTTGAAACTATGGATGGTGAGGATTTCCCACGTCCCATGAATGCTGATGCAGTCAAGAAATACTTCGCCTAAAGAAATAAAAGAACAACTCCCTAAGTTGAAAACCCAAAAGGGCGGCTTAGGCAAAAAAGAGCGTCTCGGTAGGCCGAAAACTTGAAAGGGCGGCCTAGGCAAAAATTAGAGACATAAACAGAATAAAATTCCCCGCTAAGTTGTAAACCCGCAAGGGCAGCTTAGAAAAAAGTTAGGGACTTTCTTGGCAAGTAACTGCACCAGACAAGACATGATCGTTGGAGAAACAATCTTCTCAGATCCTCGTCATACTTCAAAAGAAGCTGCTACTCAAGATTTCAAAAGTTTTTTGAGGGGATAGTGGTCATTGTATCTTAATGTATCTTTTCCATTATATATTACCATTTTCCGAACTTTTTAATCATCCATGGAGTCTCGCCATTCGCATACTACAATTCTATTAATGAAATTTGAGCTTTTACTCAATTCTTTGTATTTCTTATTTTATTTAGCTTGCAGAGACTCCATTTATTATTGATAATAACTTTCAAAGCAGAAAGATTAAATAACAAAATTGATTTTCAAAAAGCATTTACAATTTGCTTTTACTTTAAAATTTGTGACGCAAGAGATATACAAAAGTGGTGATCCCAGAAATGGACGAACTCCAGTTGTTTTGAGAAGTTTTGTTTCTCGGGGAAGTTTTTCTCAGGATGTTTTCACTGTATTGGGTTTATGACTCCAGTGTCCCCGGTCAAGTTTTGGTTCATTTTTCTTGTTTTCTGAGTTTGCATGTTATGAAGACTCAATCCAAGATTTATCTGATGAAGGTTTCTCTTGTTTGATAGAAGTTATTTCTTCCCAGAGAAGTTGGTACAATAATTACTCTTAAAGAACACATGTCTCCGGTCGCTCCAGTGAAGAACGTATATCAGTTTTCCCTTTGGGAATGTGGTGATTGACCTCTCCAATGAAGTCAGCACGAAATCCCCAGTTAATGTCTCGATGATGGGACATTATATGCCTTAGCGAAGATTGTATGATTTTCCTCCTTCAGAATGGGCCTGAATTCCCCAGTGAATGTTTTGATGATTTGGTATCCGTCTGCTTTACTTGAAATTGATTTTGTAATCCCCAGTAGAAGCGTTACTTTTGAAAATATTTGTTTCCCCGTTGAAGTCTGAGTGTTATTCCCTGGTAAATCCTAGGAAAGGATGTTATATCTCTGTATCTGTACTGTTTTGTCACTATGTTTTGTTTACTTTCGAGTTACGTTTCTCCCCAGTGAAGTTAATCCATGCGAAAGGTTTTATTTCCTCAGTTGGCGCCTACTTTTTCTTATGGAATGTTCATCTTGGATGTGATTTAGCCGAGTGTTGATTGTGCCTGAGTTGGTTTTTCCTGGTTACTCCCAGTGTTATATGTCTATTTTGTCAGCATATGCGCGATAACACTCATACATTCATACATACATCATGCATAGTTAAAATTTGGCAAATCATTGCTCATTCACATTCGTTATTGTTTTGTGGATGTATTGCCCTGTTTTGAAGAGTTGTGTTATCCCCTTTCCAATAGAGTGTCAGTCATAAGAAGAAAGTGTATATTCTTTCAATTTCCCCACTGAGTTATTCCTCGTGGAATATTTTTTCTTTAGCCTTCATGTACAGCTCTTTGTCTGGATGATTTGAGTTTCCCACTTGAGTTTATTTCTCAAAGGGTGTATTTTGGCTGACTGTTTTTACTCCAGTTTATTTCTGGATTGAATCTTTGTTTCCCAGTAATATTGTTACTTTGGACGTCTGAAAGCTTTGAGTTTTGGTTTGAGGATGTGTATTTATTTTGCACGAGAAGACCTTTATCTCCTCAGTAGGAATATATTGGCATTTCCCCGGGAAATCATATTTCATTCCCCAGGAAGCCATGTTGTTCTCCCCAGGAAGTCATATTGCATTCTCCGAAAATCATTTTTTACAATCCTTCCTATAACAACAAGTAGAAGGTCTCTTTATTTGAGAAACTTGTACTTCCCAGTAAAAGTCGACGTAAATTTTTTTTTCTATCTTCTCTATGAATGGATAGTTTGCAGTCTATTGTCAAAATTACACCAGTGGATGTCAAGACTTTCAACATCGCATAGACAGTTCATTGTGAAATCTTTGTAAGTGGTAGTCTCTTTATCTGAGACAGCTTATATATTACCCTTTCCAGGTAGAATGCCTTGGTTAAAGAAGAAGTTGAGACCCGTTCTAGGTGAAATGCCAGAAATTTAGGGAAAACTTGTTATCTTTTTGCTACCTTCAGTGAGCGTTGGTAGTTCATCGTCAGTGAACAGCGGTGCTATGATATTTTCTCTTTCTACCTTCAGTGAAAGTTGGTAGGTCACCTTCAGTGAAAGTTGGTGATTGTTATCTTTTTGCTACCTTCAATGAACGTTGGTAGTTCATCGTCAGTGAACGAAGATGCTATGATATTTTCTCTTTCTACCTTCAGTGAAAGTTGGTGATTGTTATCTTTTTGCTACCTTCAGTGAATGTTGGTAGTTCATCGTCAGTGAACGGATATCCTATGATATATTCTCTTTCTACCTTCAGTGAAAGTTGGTAGGTCACCTTTAGTGAAAGTTGGTGCTTGTTATCTTTTTGCTACCTTCAGTGAACGTCGGTAGTTCATCGTCAATGAACGGCGGTGCTATGATATTTTCTCTTTCTACCTTCAGTGAAAGTTGGTAGGTCACCTTCAGTGAAAGTTGGTGATTGTTATCTTTTTTCTACCTTCAGTGAATGTTCGTAGTTCATCATTAGTGAACGTCGAGTCTATGATATATTCTCTTTCTACCTTCAGTGAAAGGTTGTAGGTCACCTTCAGTGAAAGTTGGTGCTTGTTATCTTTTTGCTACCTTCAGTGAACATTGGTAGTTCATCATCAGTGAACGGCGGTGCTATGATATATTTTCTCTTTCTACCTTCAGTGAAAGTTGGTAGGTCACCTTCAGTGAAAGTTGGTGATTGTTATCTTTTTGCTACCTTCAGTGAATGTTGGTAGTTCATAGTCAGTGAATGGCGATGCTATTATATTTTCTCTTTCTACCTTCAGTGAAAGTTGGTAGGTCACCTTTAGTGAAAGTTGGTGATTGTTATCTTTTTACTACCTTCAGTGAACATTGGTAGTTAACTATCAGTGAATGATAGTGTTATGATATTTTCTTTTCTCTCTACCTTCAATGAAAGTTGGTAGTTCGTCGTCAATAAACGTCGATGATTTCTTTTCTCTACCTTCAGTAAACGTCGGTAGCTCACTGTAAGTAAACGTCGGTGTTATTATTTCTTTCCTCTTCACTAAAGGTTGGTAGTTTCGCCTTCAGTAGAAGTTGGTGTATCCTTTGACTTTTTATCATCCTCTATAAGTCAGGTCTTTTGATTCATCAGTGATTTATTTTCTTGATCGGGTTTCTCTTTTGTTTCTTTATTTCCTTTGTTACATCCCCAACGGTGTTTTGTGTCTCTTTGATTTTGTTCACACGCATTCGTGCTCATAAGCATTGCATTATGATCTGACCTGATCAGAAATGGACCGTCACGGTTGGCTCCGAGCTGAAAGCTTCATGAACGAGGTGGGGGGGTACCTGCAAGGCACTCTGATGCTGAAGTAAGTAGAAGCACGAGCAGGCAATAATAAGTGTATGGGTAGAATGATGAATACTTGACCCTCTGGAAACAGAGGGTATTTATAGCCCCCAGCGCTGGGCCAAGGTTCCTTCACTGGGCCGGGCAGGTTTGGCCCAATGGAGGAACTGCCAGGTTCTACGTGCGTAGTGGGGACCCGCACGTGGTCCCCTTCCTAGATGTTCTGCGTGAAGTGCGGGCGAACGGAGACTCGGTCTTTTCGGGGTCTCGTTGGGAGTGCAGTGGACTGAGTCTGCCCTAGTTGGGGGTGCTCGAGCTGAGGTCGAGCTGGACAGCAGGATGTCGAGCTGGAGATGTAGATGTCGAGCACGTGACCTCAGGGAGTACGTCGGACACGACTGTGACCCTTTGGTCGGCGTGGTCCTCAGCAAGTCCATTTGGATTGGGCCTTAGCAATGCTATTGGGCCTGTCGGGCCCAGTCCAGAACAGGAGCCCCCCAAGTCGTGGTTCCTTTGTTAGGAGCCATGGCTTGATCTCAGGTCGTTTCCGCTTCGGGGTCTTGCGCCCGGGTCGGAGATGCAGGTCCTCGAGGGCCTCTCCGCGTCGTGCTCAGAGACAAATCTTTCGCGATGGATGCTCGGAGGATCCTTGCCGGCGCGTGTCTGTCGAGCACACGAGGTATCTTTTGGGAACTGTGCCGCCACCCTATGAAGATAGGGTCATCATTGCGTTGGGAGAAGTGTGTCGAGGATAGAAACTCCGTGGTTGCCCGAGGTGACGTTTGGTATTCCACGTCATCACTATAAATAGGAACCTTGGGCCCCATAACACATTTCTACTCTTTGCGCTCCTACTGCTGTTGTTCTTCCAGATTTTTCATAGCTGCGATCTTCTGTTTACAGATTCTTTTCCTCCGTAGTCGAATCCACTTTTTGATTCAAGTAAGTGACTTATCTTCTTTATTTTCCTGTTGTAATGCATGATTTACAGCGTTTGTAGACGTTTTAGGGACTGCGCGCGTGGGACTAGCCCGGTAAACTCATGCTTAGCTCGACATATTCATGCTTAGGACCGGCAAACACATGCTCGTGGCCGGTAGATTCATAGTTTTAGGTAATAATCAGCAGCGCTGCCCGGGGTCTTCATGATCCAGGGCGCCTGATTCATGATCGCGCCCGGTATGTTCATGGGCCTGACCGTAGGTCTCATGATGTTGCTCTCCATGTTCATACCTTGGGTCGACATGTTGGAGAGTGGCCGCGTAGTCGGTTTGGGGAAGGACACATCGAGTTTTCGAGATGTCGGGGAGGCGACTACTTGTTGCAAACTCTTTTGTGGTCGTGCATGGGACGACGCGGTTTGTCATACACTACACTCGCTCCGCTAAGTCGAGCGTATGGTTTCGTGCCCAATTGACTGGTTTCCCGTGCTCTGCAGGTAACCATGGCGGACGAGCCGTGCTCCTCTGGACGCCACGAACATGAGGAACAAAGTGCCGATGAGGCGGTGAGCTTGATTGATACTGTCGACGACCCTTTGCTGGATTGGGTGGGCGCCGAGCCCCGAGGAATCGCTTCGATATATAGCCGGCGTGACCGGAATCCATATGCTGTCCTCGAAGCGGGTCAGGGCCAGCCTGATTTCCAAAAGAATTTCGTTGTCATACGTCCGACCTCCCGTGCCCGGATCTGCTCGGTGTACCCAGAGTATAGCTTCCCGATGTACGAGATCACGTTCAAAGATCTTGGGCTGCAGTTGCCCTTCAGTGACTTTCAGACCTGGGTCTTCACCCATCTGGAGTTGGCCCCGTCGCAGCTACACCCGAACTCACTCGCCTTTATCCGAGCATTTGAGCTGACATGTCGCTTTCTGAGGATCGGGGCGACCATACCGCTCTTCTTTAGAATTTTTCATCTGCAGCGCCAGTCTCGAGGAGGGAAACACAGTTGGGTCTCCTTAAAACAGTCGAGGAGACTATTCAAAATGTACATGGACTCCGTGAGGGGTTTTAAAGACAAGTGGTATGTTGTGCGGCCAGTTACCACATCTGCTTTAGGATCCCTGTACGAGGAGGAGGCGCCCATAAGAGATGATGACAGGGAGGCGGTCTTAGGCAACGATGGGTATCCCGTGATGGCCCGTACAACCAAGTTCCCTGTGCATTGGATGTTCAGGCACTACGAGCACGGGACTGGATACTACCATACTGCTGCCGGGGACATGTGTTCGGAGGACGAGGAGGCGTACGCCACTCTTTGTCGGTTCGTCGACAGCTTCCACCCCGCCCGGTGGGCCACGAGGGAAGGGGAAGATGTCTTGGATGCAGAGGGTTATCCGACATTTGAGTCCCGGCCGATTGATACTAAGGCACTCGTGGAGTGTCAGACGTTCAGGCAGGCTGCTCGTCTGCTAGGTCGTTTATTGCTTGAATTTCTTTGCTCGTCATTTATTTATGGACTTGCTCGACACTAACCCGTCTTTTATTTTGTGCAGGCTCGATGGCCGGTCGAAGGGAAAGACTTTTGAAGCTGTCTTGCGACCAGAAGCGAGGCAGGAGGGTCGTGAAGGCTCCCCAGGCGACGAGGATGGGCCCGCCACATAGTCCGGGCGCTCCTCAGGTGGTGAGGATGGATTCGTCGCCCAGCTCAGGGGCCGCGTCGGACGGGATCCCAGAGGTTCAAGAGGTTGATCCTAATGCCGACCTGATACAAAGAAAGAGGACCCGGGTGGAAAGCGGTCCAGCTGTCAGCGAGGACACCAGCGCTGTCAGGTCTTTCGGGTTTCCCCCTTGTTTCAAAGAGGAGGGTTTCTTCGAGAGATTCCCTCTGTCAGTGGTTGCCGACGAGGCTGAGACTATCAAAAGGATGAGTAAGGAGGATCGGAAGAGGCATCTGGCCGCCAGCATGGACGGGCTGGTGAAAATGGCCGAAATGGCCCTGGTGTTGTCCGAGGAAGGGGGGGATCCTGTCCGTATTGAGGAACTTGAGCAGGAGAAAGCGGCTCTCACCTCGAGCTCGCGGAAGTTGAAGACTGCCCTGGAATGCTCCGAGGAGATGTTCCGCGAGCAGACATCGCTGCTGGATGCTGAGAGGGAGATGTTGGTCCTGGAGAAAGAAAGGTCGGGGAAGCTGGCCGAGGAGGGAGAGCTTCTCCGCGCGGACAGGGATCGTCTGGAAACCGATGTCGGGCGCTTGGCCCAACAGATCGAGGACATGAAAGTTACCATGCTGCCTGCCGAGGACGAGCCGGAAGACATAGCGGCTTTAAAGAGTCGATCGGAGCTGGTCGCCCATATCCGGCTACTCGAGGCAGATTGCGTCGGTGCTCTGGAGGAGGGGTTCGACTCCGCAGTCGGCCAGCTTTCCTTGTTAAACCCTGGTCTGGTCACTGAGGGGACGGGCTACACACATCAGATAGTGGATGGCGCGATCGTGCCTCTGCCTGACTCTCCAGTCGTCGATGCTGATGGTTCCGGGGACACCTGATCGTAGGATAGCGGGCCTGCGTGCCTTAGATATTTGTATTTTTTTTGGGCCTGCGTGCCCGTCGGTTGTACGTTATGAACATCGCCGGCCTTCTTGGTCGGTTTATAATTGTTTGCTTTGTCGCCTTCGGGCATTTTTATTTGAATGAATGCTGTTTTACATTTGAATGTTTTGCCCGTGTTTGAAATCTTATATATTTGCATAAAATTTAGCCTAAGTCATGGGCCCTAGGAGTGCCCGTAAGCGGCTGTGATTTAGCGGGCGAGTCTTCCTGTCTTCCGTTTGTATATGTGCACGGCCCTCTTTCGCTAGCCAGAGTCACCTAAGTGTTGCGCTCGAGGGGAGAGACTTCCCTTTGACCCTTTTAGATGGCCCGTCATTCTTGACGACTTGTCGGGCATATGGAGCGAAGTTGCTCAGTCGGGCGCGAAGCCCGGTAGGGACTATTCGCCCTTGGCGTGAACTGCCCATCGCGAGTTGGGTGTTCTGCCTTACCGGTACAACGACGGTGGTGCTCGGTGTAGCTGTCCACGTCGGGCACTATTAATTATCCTCGTTTTCCGAGCGATGTTGTGCGATTTAGCCGTATGTCGGGCTTGTACCTCAGCCTTTATACGAAGTCGGACGTTTTTTCTCGTTGACCGAGCGCGGGTGCCGTTGGTCGAGGGTCCCAGGTGTTGGTAGTTTTTAATTGTAGTACTGCTTTAGTTTAGCAGCGTTCCAGGGTCGTGGTAATGGCTCTCCGTCTAATTGCTCGAGATAGTACGCCCCGGTACCAGTGGTGCCGTGGACGCGATAAGGTCCTTCCAAGTTCGCGGCCAGCTTCCCTTCGCGGGAATCCTTCTGGTTCCTACGTAATACCAGGCTGCCGATTTCGAACTCACACTTGATGACCTTGTCATTGTGGCGTAGAGCCACTCGTTGTTTTAGGGTGGCTTCGCGCAGGGCTGCACCCGATCGGATTTCCTCGACTAGGTCGAGTTCGTCCCTTAGTGCCTCGTCGTTCATTTCTTCGTCAAGGGGGTTCTCGGTTCGTCTGGATGGTTCCATGATTTCGACCGGGATGACGGCCTCGGTGCCATATGTCAGTCGAAATGGCGTCTCGCCCGTCGTTGAGTGGGGCGTGGTGCGGTATGCCCACAAGACGCTGTGGAGCTCCTCGACCCATCCCCTCTTGGCTTCGCCGAGTCGACGTTTGAGTCCTCGGAGGATGACTCTGTTCGCGGCTTCGGCTTGCCCGTTGGTCTGAGGGTGCTCGACCGACGTGAAATGTTGTTTTGTACCTAGTTTGGTGACGAAGTCTTGGAACCCGTGGTCGGTGAACTGGGTACCGTTGTCGGTCACCAGGGCCCGCGGAATTCCGAATCTGGCGAGGATGTTTCTTTTGTAGAAATGGAGGATATTGTGCGAGGTGATTTTTGCGAGGGCCTCGGCCTCGATCCATTTTGTGAAGTAATCCACGGCGACGATGAGAAATTTGTTCTGGTAGGTTCCTTGCACGAAGGGCCCGAGGATGTCCATACCCCACCAGGCGAACGGCCACGGGGACGACAATATGCTCAGCTCGTGCGGAGGGGCGAGGTGCATGTCCCCGTGCTTCTGGCACTTATCACATTTTTTGACGTGTTCCTTGGCATCCTGCTGCATCGTCGGCCAGTAGTATCCTGCTCAAAGGGCTTTCCTTGCTAAGGATTTACCGCCCATGTGTTGGGCGTTGATCCCTTCGTGTATCTCCCGCAGTACTTCGGGGATAGTGGACTCGTCGATGCATTTCAGGAGGGGGATGGAGAATCCTCTTCGGTACAGTTTCTGCTCGAGAACCACGTAGGAACATGCTCGTCGCTTGGTGACGGCAGCTTCGGCCTGGTTCGATAGGAGTTCTCCTTTTGTCAGGAAATTATAAACCGGGGTCATCCAGGACGTAGCATCCCCGATGGCATGGATCTCGACTGTAGTCGAGGGTCGTTTGATACTTGGACGTGCTAGAGATTCCTGGATAACGGATTTGTTCCCGCCCTTCTTTCGTATGCTCGCAAGTTTGGACAATATGTCCGCCCTCGTGTTTTGCTCGCGGGGAACATGTGAAATTTCTGCTCGTACGAACTTTGTCATGTGTTTTTTGACTAAGTTCAAATACTCGATGAGGTTGTCGTTTTTGGCCTGGTAGCTCCCCTGTACTTGAGAGGCGACGAGCTGGGAGTCGGTGTAGATCTGTACCTCGCGGGCTCCCAGGTCCTTGGCCAGTCTCAGTCCTGCGAGCAGGGCTTCGTATTCTGCCTGGTTGTTTGACGTCGGGAAGGAGAGAGCTAAGGAGTGCTCGATTACTACGCCTTCTTCGTTTTCCAGGAGGATTCCTGCGCCGCTTCCGGACGAGCTGGACGCTCCGTCGACGAAGATGGTCCACTTGTGTTCTTTCCCCGGGGGAGGGTCGTGAGTGGTCATTTCCGCGACAAAGTCGGCCAAGGCCTGTGCTTTCAGGGCTTTCCTGCTTTCGTACTGAATGTCGAATTCAGAGAGTTCCAAGGACCACTTTAACATTCTGCCCGCCATGTCGGGCCGTCCCAGGAGTTGCCTCACCGGTTGGTCGGTTCGCACGATGATGGTGTGGGCCAGAAAGTAGTGTCTGAGCCTCCTCGCCGCGTTGACGAGGGCCAGAGCAACCCTTTCTATCTGCTGGTATCTGCTTTCGGGCCCCTGTAAGGCCTTGCTCGTGAAGTAGACGGGTTTCTGCCCTTCGGGGGTTTCGCGGACAAGGGCTGCGCTGATGGCTTCGTTCGAAACGGCCAAGTACAAGTACAGCGGTTCCCCGTTGTCGGGTCGAGATAGCATGGGCGGCTGAGACAGGCTTTACTTTAGGTGGCGAAGTGCCTGCTCGCATTCCTCATTCCATTCGAAGGCCGCTTCCTTTCGAAGGAGTTTGAAGAAGGGAAGGGCGTTCTGAGCAGACTTCACGACGAAGCGGGACAGCGACGTGAGCATACCGTTCATGATTTGTATCGACTTCTTCGACGTTGGTGTTGGGAGGTCGGAGAATGCCCGACATTTGTCGGGGTTGGCTTCGATTCCCCGTTTTGTTAGATAGAATCCAAGGAATTTTCCTGCCTTAACCCCGAACGTACATTTCTCGGGGTTGAACCTTATTTTACATTGCCTTGCTTGGGCAAAGACTGTCTTAAGATGAGCTGCATGGTCGGTGTCTGCTCGGGATTTGACGATCATGTCGTCCATGTATACCTCGAGCATGTCGCCAATCTGTTTGTTGAAAACTCTGTTCATCATGCGTTGGTAAGTTGCTCCGGCATTTTTCAGTCCGAAGGGCATTACGTTGTAGTAATAGTTGCCCGAGCTGGTCATGAATGCCGTGCAGTGTTTGTCGCCCAGGGCCATTGGGATTTGGTTATATCCCGAATAGGCGTCCATGAACGACAAAGTTTTGTAGCCGGCCGAGTTGTCGACCATCATATCTATGTTAGGCAAGGGAAAAGCATCTTTCGGGCAAGCCCGGTTGAGATCAATATAATCAATGCACATTCTCCATTTTCCATTATTCTTTTTCACAAGTACAACATTTGACAGCCAGGTGGAATACCGGGCTTCAGAAATAAAATTTGCCTCTAGGAGGTATTTTACAGCTTTTTCAGCAGCCTCCGTTTTTTCTGGAGACTGCCTACGCCTACGTTGTACTACGGCCTTGGCGGCTGGATCAATGGCGAGGTGGTGACAGGCGACCTCAGGGTCGAGTACGGGCATCTCCGCGGCGCTCCAGGCGAAGAGATCAGCATTCTTGCGCAGACAGGCCTTGATTTGCTTCCTGGCCAAGTCAGGGAGGTCTTTGCCAATCTTCACTCCCTTGGTCGGGTCTGTGCCGAGGGGAACAAGTTCAAAATCCCCGTCCGGTATTGGTCGGAGTGGGATTTGCTCGCTGCTGGATGGCTCGTCCTGATCGAAGCGGGTGTCCAGGGCTATGGAGTCGACCTTCGGTGGAGCTTTCTGGACTTCTTCCTCGGGGGATGCTTTCCTGTCGGGCTCCTGTTTTGTCCTTTTAGCGGGTCTGGTCCCTACGTCGAAGGTATCCCGTCCCTTAGAAGCAGCGTTGAAGCACCTACGGGCAGCGGCTAGGTCTCCTTGGATGGTGGCTACCCGTGCCCTTCTGGTGTAGAACTTCATCTTCAAATGGACGGTCGAGGGCACCGCTGTTAGCTCTGCCAGTGTCGGTCTCCCCAAGATGCAATTGTATAGAGACGGGCAGTCAATGACGAGGAACCGGACCTTAACTTGTCTCGTAGCCGTTCCTTCGCCGAACGTAACCAGGAGCTCAACATAACCCCAAGGTTTGGAAGTCGAGCCGTTGAAGCCTTGTAGATCTGACCCCACATACGGAGAGAGATGTGAGTCGTCCAGCTGTAAGGTTCGGAACAGCTGGCTGTACATCACGTCGACGGAACTCCCTTCGTCGACCAGGATGCGATGCACGTCAAAATTGGCCATTCTTGCCCTTATCAGTAAGGGGATGACCGCGTTCGGGGCTCCGCCTGAGAGTTCTTCTAGGTAGAAGGTGATGGGCTCTGACCTGCCCTTCACCCTTTCGAACGTTACTGTTTGCGGGGGAGCCGCGTCGACCAGCTCGTCCAACTTCCTCTTAGCCGAATTTATGGTGAGGTCGTTGAACCCGCCCCCGTTGATGACCATGGCGGAGGGAAAGTATTCCCACCTGCTGTGCATTGTCAGCGGCTCCTGCAGGTGCTCGGGAATGTCGAAATCCTCGGGCCTGGTTACCGAGAAGGCGGTCTGGATAGGCACCGACTCGTCTGATGGTCGGGCGTCTTCTTCTGGCTCCTTGGCTTCATGGGCGTCACGACAAGGAGCGTCGTTTCGCCTGTACTGCGCGAGCCTCCCTCCCTTGATGAGGGTTTCAATGGCGTCCTTGAGGTGGACGCAGTCCTCTGTCAGATGACCATGACTCCTATGGTATTGACAGTATTTATTTTTATCCGCCCCTTGCTTGGCGGGAGCAGGTCAGGGACGTTTGACATCGCCGTCCTTGAAGTCTGTACTGGCACACTCCGCCAGAATACGCTCGCGGGAAGCTGTGAGCGGAGTGTACTCGGTGAAACGGCCCGAGGGGCCCCTTTGTTCTCGGACTTCTCGGGGTCGGTCTTCTTTCCTTTTCTCCCCGGTACGTCGGGGAGGAGCCTCTTGGCGTGAGCTGCTGCTGTTGTTGGGACCCCGAGTCCTGGAGTCTCGGGCCCTGTTGGCAGCTTCCCTCTCCTCGTAATCCATATATGCTCGAGCTTTATCGAGGAGGGCGTCGAAAGACCTGGGCGGCTCGATTCCCACGGCTTTTCTGAATTCTGTGTCGGGGAGGAGCCCCCTCTCCAGCAGATATCGCTTCATGTGGTCCATTCAGGGGACCTGTATCGCTTCTCGGTTGAAGCGGTTGATGAACTCCCTCAAGGTCTCATCCTGTCTTTGGATGATGGCCTCGAGCGCCGCCTCGGTCTTTGGATGCCGTCGAGAAGCGGTGAAGGAACTGATGAACTGGTTCTTCAGGTTCCGCCACGAGGTGATTGAGCCCGGGGCGAGGCCTTTGTACCATTCCATGGCCGCCTTCCTGAGAATCGTGGGGAAAAGACGACACTTGATGGGCCCCCCGACATTATGATAATGGAGCATGGCCTCGAACCCGTCAATGTGGTCGAACGGGTCCGCAACTCCGTCATACTCCTTCAGATGTGGGGGCTTCTCCATGCCCGGGGGGATGGGTGCATCCATGATGGCCTGCGACAGGGGACCACGGGGGTCGTCCTCATCGCTCCTCTCCGGAGACAGAGATGGGGACCTGTAGTATTGTCTGGCACGGTGGTCGTGCTGAGTCTCCCTCGAGCGTGATGCTCGGTGGTTGAATGTTACACGCCCGTCCCCGACGTGTCTCTTGTCGTGCCTTGCCGGGTCGCGATTGGGTTCTCCGGCAGGGATGACGGGTTGTCTCTCCAAATAGGGGCGCCTCTGCTTTGGCCGGGGAGAGGGGCTTCTGGAGTTCTCCCTGTAGTGTCTCCGTGGGGGAGAAGGGTGTCGAACTTCTGTGACCCGAGGAGGTGGGGAATGTGGCCTCCGATGCCTCCTCGGGGGTCTTCGGTCATCTTCAAGCGCCCTTAGTCTTTCTCCTTAGGCAAAGATGAGATAGTTTGTCTGATTAATGGCCACGAACAGTGCCTGAGTCGTGGCATCTGCCCCGGCGGGGACTGGGACTTCATGGAACCGGGCAGCTCTGTAATGAGCGAGGGCCGCCGGGTCGTCTTCAAGCGGTGGTGGGAGCGGGGAGGATGATGCAGTAGCCCCGTCCCTGTAGGAGGAAGTTCTAGGGGCGGTCGTCACAGGAATGGTACTATGGCTGGGGTCGCCGGGGTTATCGAGGTGTCCGTTTTTGTCCGTCGTGCCGTTATTGGTGTCGGCGACACGGACGTTCTGCTCATCGCGAGCTGGATCAGCCATGACAGGTAGTTGAATTTTGAGCTTTGGTCTTTTGAGTTGTTTGTAAGACGGGGAAGCTAGTTCCCACAGACGGCGCCACTGATCTGACCTGATCAGAAATGGACCGTCACGGTTGGCTCCGAGCTGAAAGCTTCTTGAACGAGGTGGGGGGGGGGTACCTGCAAGGCACTCCGATGCTGAAGTAAGTAGAAGCACGAGCAGGCAATAATAAGTGTATGGGTAGAATGATGAATACCTGACCCTCTGGAAACAGAGGGTATTTATAGCCCCCAGCGCTGGGCCAAGGTTCCTTCACTGGGCCGGGCAGGTTTGGCCCAATGGAGGAACTTCCAGGTTCTACGTGCGTAGTGAGGACCCGCACGTGGTCCCCTTTCTGGATGTTCTGCGTGAAGTGCGGGCAGACGGAGACGCGGTCTTTTCGGGGTCTCGTTGGGAGTGCAGTGGACTGAGTCTGCCCTAGTTGGGGGTGCTCGAGCTGAGGTCGAGCTGGACAGCAGGATGTCGAGCTGGAGATGTAGATGTCGAGCACGTGACCTCAGGGAGTACGTCGGACACGACTGTGACCCTTTGGTCGGCGTGGTCCTCAGCAAGTCCATTTGGATTGGGCCTTAGCAATGCTATTGGGCCTGTCGGGCCCAGTCCAGAACACATTGCATCTTAGGGCCAAAAATAGGGTTTGTTTTTAAGTATCTTAGATCGCGTCGACACGAAGATTTTTAACCTTCGTATCTCTGGATAGAAGAAACTTAATTAAGGGCAGCTGTTGTACCCCAATTTTTGCCCCTAAGATCCCTTCATCATACCATATTGATTCAATCACAACAAGATCACATTAGGATTTTTGGTTCTCCTCCCTATCTTTTGCTTTGCTCTTTGAGGAATCACCAAGCACCTTGACTTGTTTTCTTTTGAGATCATGAATATTTTTTCTTGATTTTCCTTTTAATTAATAAAATGAAATAGTGGTTAGTCTTACTTGTTACTAATGTAGGTAAAGGAAATGAGGTTTAGCAAGTTGCTCCATGGGATCATGAGTTTATTTCCATGCCCCAGGAAATAAAGCTTTAGAAGTCCAAACCTCACCATTGAAGTTGTTTTGGAAGGGATGACATGTTAAGGTTATTTTGGTTCACTACGTTTCCAAGATATCAAGATTGATTCAAAAGTGCAAGGGATTGATTGAAGAAGTTGTTATGGTTGGACAAGGTCTTGTTCCCATTGATCACAAGTGCATATTTATCTCAATTATCAAGATATGGAAGTAGTTTTGGTGGCTATTAGTTCTCACTTTCATCCTCAATAACTTCTATTTACAAAGCAAGAGTTTTGGTACAAGAAGGGGATTCAAATTTGTCACGGTTCCTCAAAGCATTTTCTTGATCTAGGAGCTAGGGTTTTGAACTTCAAATAAGTATATCTTGATCATATTTTGGTATTTTTGAGTGATTCCAAATAAATCCTTCTCTTTAAAGGGTTATTAACAAATCACTTTAAAAGTTCCAAGGAGTTTTCATGTGGAAGAAACTTGATGATGAAGAAAGATTACAAGTCCTCGAGATGAACCCCAATTTCTCATGTGTGACTTCAAATGATCATAACTTGGTCAATTTTTATCACCTTGATCCTACTATTTTTCCACAATTATCTTGAGGATGTGAACTTATTCCTTATTTTATATGAAAAGTGAGAAAATGGACGGGAGATTCCCTAAGGATACAAAATATTATAGGCCATTTCATGATTTTTTGTCAACTTCAACAATTCATAACTCTCTCAGTTTTTGGAGATTTTGAGTGGTTCAAGTTTCAAAATGTCATTCGAGAGGTCTATTTCATGCCATATTTTTTGGTCAAGAGCAAATTCCAATTGGAAGGCCATGTTTGGATGCAAAACATTATAAGTCACTTTTGAAGAAAAACTTGAAATATTTCTAACTGTGGAAAGTCAACCATTTTCTTCCAACTTTGTCTCAACACAACTTCTTGCTCAAACATCCAATTGATCTCACTCCTTGCACATTTTAAAGCTTGTAACTTCATCTTTCAAATGCTTCAAAAATCACATCATATGGTGCCCTACATTGTTGGCACCATGGTTATGAAAGTAGCATCATAAAATGGAAATTCTATGTTCAGTCAGATTTGAAAATTGGTTTAAATCCAATTACAAGCTTGTTTAAAGATCAAGTTTGTGTCTAATCATGTTTAGGAAACTTGCCATAACAAGAAACGTCCCTTAAATCATTCATTTTATTGCGTTTTAAGCCATGTGAAGTCACACTTTTCACAATTAGCAGGTCCACACGATTTCATTGATTTTGCCTCCAATTCACATGCTTGAGTCTTGCATCATGATCATCTATAAGTAAGGATCATCCCTCACTCATTTGGGTAAGCTTTTGATAGCCAATTGACCCCTGTTCATATCCCACACGAACTATGAATTTGAAATTTCTGATTTCTTACATTCTCACCTTCAAACACCAAAAATTCCATTCAGTTAGCTTCATTGAACTTCTCTGAATCTAACCATGCGGTTACTTGCAAGAATTGTGACCTATATTGATCTGTAGAAGTCCAATTTCAGACAACTTCTCAATACATTGTTCAGGTAGATTTCTTGGCCAAATTGATTCAAATGAAAGACTAATCCACTCCTTTTGTTCTTCTAATCCTCGTGCTCTTTATAGTTTGCAATTTCATTGAGAATTGACTGAGATATCCCAGATTTTCGTGCTCGCTATTTTTTCTGGTTTTCTTCAAACACAATCTTGCATAATTCATATAAATTTGGCGCGATGGTACCATTAGAATCATCTTGAAGAGTCGAATCTAATGGTACCGGTCTGGTTTGCTAATTTTACAGTTTGAAGGATTCAATTTGGGGATGGCAGGAGGTTGAAGATGATGACATGTTCGTCTTCAACCAATGATATGAGGCCACGTTATTTTTTGAAATGGATACAATTTGCTTGCCTTACCATGCGCCTGCCTCAGGAGCCCTTGGATCTGATTACTTTTGTGAGTTAGACTCCATCCAACGCGCCACATTTTAAGTTGTTTTATTTTAAAAGTGTTGGATCTGATGTGATATTTAGTAATGACCATGATATGCACAGTGCGCCAGATCCCTTGGATTTGATTACTAATGTGTTTTGACTCTAATCCAATGGTCCATATATTTTTTACTTTATTTTTCTTTTCTGATTTTTATATTTAATTGTTTTAAATTTCAAAAAATTATAGAAAATTCATTTTTAGTCAAAAAAATCTAAAAAAATTATGAAAAATATTTTTGAGTTTTCTCTTTCTGATTCTTATATTTTCACAATTTTATTTTTTGTTTTAATATTTTTTTTATAAATTTTTACTTAATTTGAATTTTTTTAAATGTTTAAAAAAACTTTTATGCATTTTTTAACTCTGAAAAAAATATGAAATGATCCAATGATATTGTGACAAATATTGGTGACCTAATTTATTTTTTATTTTTTACTTTGCTATTTTTTATCATTTTTGGTTTATTTTACTCATTTATTTTAATTTTAAAAAATAGTTTCTGACTTTAAAAAATTACCAAAATTTTTATAAAATTATTTTAGTTCATTTCTAATTTTTCCATGGTCTTACTTTTTATTTCTACATTAATTTGAACATAGTTGATATTTTTCTCTTTTATTTCTAGGTTAAAACATTTTAAAAAAACCTTTTTAATGTATACATTAAGTGCAATATTATTGTGATGATTTTCTGGATAATCTTGGGTTGAATTTTTTATCATAAACTTTATTAACATCATTGGATCCATGGTGTTGAGTCTAACTCCACAAAAATGGATGAATGATTTTAATAATAGTTTGATTAAATTTTAATTCAAATGTGATTTGTACATTCTTCCCACCCCTCTTCATCTTATCCCCTTTTTTTTTATTCTGCTACATGTTAAGGGATAATTATCTCTATATCATTTATACAAACATGAAGTACATATATTGCTATTGACCGGTCTCAAAATAGGTGAGACTTCTATATAAGTTCACTTATGATTGCTTAACATAACGCTAAATTTTGTCCTGATTCGAATAAATGATCATTCGTGGCCCTAACCTATGTTTCTAAGCCTAAGTATGTTCATTTGATCTCTTTGACCCAATAACCTTGATATTCATTGTGTAGAGCCTCTGGTTCTACCAATCCTCTAATGGATCTATAACACTTTTGGTCAACGCGGATCACTTAAACATCGTTGATCATTAAATGGTACTTTTGAGGATTCCAAATGGATGATATACTTGACAAAAAACAAATGCAACTTGTTGTGTAGAGGATTTGATTCTATAAATCCTCTAATGAGTTCCAAATGCAAGTTTAAAGATAGTCATCCAACTAACCACTAATTATTAAATTGTTTTTACTTTATGCCCTTTTATTTTTTATGCTTTATGTACTATTTACTTTAAGCATTATATTTCATGTCATTTTTATTTCACTCACTTGAGCCTTTTCTTTTCTCTTCTAAGACACCTAATAATCAACATGAACCATAAAAACCTTTAAAATACTTGGACTATTTGGTTACTATCCTTGGCATTATGGAGTATTAGACTTCTTGGACTTAGGATTAGAAACCTTGGCCTATGTTGGAGATCTTGTGACCTTAATTGATATTTTGTCTGGATTTCTTGAGGTTTACCTCAAGACACTGGATTGCTTGTTTATTTTGTGTGCAGGATATTGTGATTACATTCTTTGTTTATAATCAGGAATTCACCCGTATACAGCCGTTACTCTGTCCAAATTTTGTGAAGACTTAATATACTTGAAGTTTGGTTCTCTCAATAGGTCTAGTATCTTTGCTTGTTTGGTTTTAATCCAAATAATGAGAATTCTATCTTGACTCATAATGTCAAGTATTAGCTTCTTGTTGGTTAGATGGTTCTTATCCCTAGCTTTTACCTTATGCTTTTGGATAGTCTCTTCTTCTCCTCCCATCTTCTTTAATTTCAAAAATCTTATCCCTCCTTTTGAAAATTCTTCTTGATTTTAAACTTGAACCATTTTCATAATAAACTTGGACTTAGGTCCATGCATTTTCAAAATATTTTCATAAATAAACTCTAATCAACTTAATAATACCTTGACATTTTTTTGTGAGAAGACTAAAAGTCAATCAATCTCATTACAAACCATTTTGTCACTTTGGCTTTTTACTTTAAAACCTTTCTCAAAAGATTGGACTCTTGTCAATCTTTGTAGTGATGCAAACAACTATACTTCTATAATATGTAGTGAAATGAGATATTTTCCACTTGGGTGTTGAGTGAGGCATTGTTGATTTTAAGATCCAAGCCATATCCTCCACTAAGAGATGATGCAAATTATCCTTTCTCATGATTGTGGGTAGTAAGTATATTTTCCACACAGACAATGACGATGATGTCTTATCTTATAAAATTAACCAACACACTTGTGTTTTTAAAATCTTTAAAATAGGAACTACGTGTACCCTGATCCCTTATTGCACGAAAGGTGGTACATAGGCATTAAAGGTTCGCAACCGCGGCGGGTGCATAAACCATAAAAATATATTTCTTTTGTCACCTCCACCATCCATTTTTATACAACATTTTATAGACAAAATATATAGATTTTACAAAGAGGTTCCTGCGGAGTACCGTAGATATTTAGGGTGCTAATACCTTCCCTTTGCATGACCAACCCCCTTACCTTGAATCTTTCCCCCTCTTTTTGGGTTACTCGCTCTTTTCCCATTCCTTTGGAAACAATAAAGCATTGTGGCGATTTTTATTTTAATCTGTATATGTCTAGTCAATCCAATGGCTTAGTCTTAAACATTTCTATCGCTACAGGTAGGTTATGAAAATGGAAGGTTTTAGCACCCTTTTCATCCGTAGTTATCTATGGGCTCTTAGTTGCTTGCTAGATCACTTGCCTTTTGTTTGAAAATGTGTTTGTGATGTGATTTTTGAAAGTATTTTAAAAAGGAATTCCTTTGTAATGGTTCTCGTCTCTGTAAGAACGCGTACAAAGTGTTTTGTCTTTCGAAAAATATTTCAAGGTGAAAGTGTGGGTGTATAAAAATGTTTATGTTATGAGCAAGTGAGCAACTAGGAGCAACTTACCTACTCAAAAGGTCATAAATGTTCTTTTCCTCTTCCTTTAGATATTGTTATGTCATCATTGTTTTGGTAAGAAAACCTATCGTTGGATGTGAAGGGACGGGCGTGGGACGTTTGTATAGTCATAGAAGGCAACCTATGATACGTTTTAGCAATGTCGTTTAGGGGCTAGATCGTTTACCGAAGGCAACATTGAGGGTCATCGAGGGACTACGATCTTTTATCGAGGGTCTTTGCTAAAATGCCCATATTCGAGGGACATGACTATTTTCCGAAAGGCAACAAAGTGGGATTACCCTAAGGGTGAAAGTGTGAACGGTGTGTTTGATTTACATGCATTTTAGACTTGATTAGGGTTATCTATTTGTGGATTTTATGTCTTTCCATACAAACCCTAATTACTAGCATTTATATTTTAAAGCGATAAATTGCGGAAATGTAAGTTCCTACGCTATTACATTGTTTAGGGATGGGGGTACAAATTTACAAATGGGGAGTTGCAAGAATTTTATGTCCTAATTATCTTTTACAACCATATTGAATTGTACAATACAAGAAAAAGAAAGGATTTGTTTTGAAAATGATTTTTTGTCTTTAAAAGGAAAATAATTATAAAAGAAAATACTTTTGATGCCTTTTATATAAATAAAAATAGTACTAATGCTAACAATAATAAAAATAAGAGATAAAAAGGGAAAATAATGAGAAATAGGAGCAGCCTATTGCTGAAAGTAAAATAAAGGGGATCAGAAGTTTTGATGCCAGGCGTGCTGTGGTTGATGCACTCTGAAGGTCCTGAAAGAAACGTTAGAGGGAAAAACAAAAATTATGGGTTGTTGCACGCTGAAGTTCTAAGCGCCAGAACATTGAGAAAGTCCCAAAAGTTCTATGTGTGTTAAAACGGTAAAGAGAACTCAGAAGTTTTGTGTGTGTTAAAACAATAAGATAGATCCTAGAAGTTCTGTGTGTATTAAAACAGTGAGAAAAATCAGAAGTTCTGATATCATGCCATAATAATGTAAGAACCTAGGAATTCTGATGTGTTAAAAACAGTGGGGAGAACTCATAAGTTCTGTGTTGTGCTAAAACAGTGGGAAAGAAAGTCCAGAAATTTTGTGTTGCACTTCACCTCCTTCCTTACACTAGTCAGAACATCTGCAACTTACTCAGTCCTTAATGACAGTCAATCAGAAAGATAAAAGCACGACAGTTTATAGAAGTTCTAGTCCTAATTCTGAGCCTAGCTTTATTCAAGAAGTTCTGATCCACAGTTTTTATACTTATGCAATGATATGGACAGCGCCAACACTATGATATTTACATATTTAATGATGTTCTGAATGAAAAATTCAAAATCAGAAAGACTTACCTTGAATCGGAAGCGTGTGTTTGGAACTTGAGCTGCTGCCTTCAGATGTTCTGGGGTTAACAAGGAACGGAACATAATGTTATGTTCTTTGATTCAAAGTGAAGAACAAAGGTTTGGTTTTATTTGGGAATTCTGGGTTTACAAATGTTTTACTGTTTTCTTTTCTCTCTTTGATAATTCTCTCTTACCAAAAGCCAGCCCCTTGAACGTATAATGGAGCAACTTATTTATAGATGGGTTTGTTATGGTTTTGGGGGGAAAAACAAATGAGATTTTAAACTTTTTTGGTATACTGTTCCATTGCTTTTTAAACACAGATTTTGTATGCTAATTTGGTGCAATTATGGGGTTTGAGAAAAAATGCAGGCGTGGACTAGATCAACAGCACCTTGGAGTGTTGTGACAGCTGGTGGCAAGACTGTGCTATAATAGTGCCGCAGGTTGCTCAAACGAGGTTTTGGGATTTGGTGATGTTCTGATCGCAGAAGACCAGAGTGAGATTCGAAGGGTGAGGCTTTAATTGAAGCATATGCTGAAGAGTCATGTTCTGATTGAAGAATCATGTTCTGAACCATATTTGCAAATTTTGACGGTACTCGCGTGGAGGCTGGCCCAGAAGTTCTGAAGTATCATATTCTCTTAACACTTAGAAAATTTTCTAAGTGTTTAGAAATTTGATTTTTCAAAGTAATTTTTGACTTCTGATTTTTGATGAACCAATTTCATATCCTGATGAAATATAATTGTTGAAACTTGATTTTTGATCAAAAAGTCAAAGTTTGAATTTTCAGTGTGCTTTTGACCATTTTGCCCTTGTGAATGACTTTTTTTAGAAAATTGCAATCCAAGGCTTGAAACTTGATAGAGGCAAAACTGAGGGTCCAGGACGATCCTTTGAGAAATGAGAGGGCAAATTTTGGGGTACAACAGCTTCCCCTGTTCAATCTTCTTAAACCTGAGGAGTTAGATTGGCGAATCTGCCATTTGTGACTTGAAGGTGGAAGATGATTGAACACTAGAGTGCCCAGAAATTTGCACTCTGATGATTTGGAGGTTGAGGTGTAAGGAATGGGCTTAAAGATGCAATTTGGAGAAATGATGGAGAGTTGGTGGAGATGGGATTATAGATGCCATCCAAAGGTGATTGTTGACAGAAATTAGACTGAGTCTAAGTTTGACTTCAACTGGGACAAGACTCAGAGTAAACCTTTGGAGCGATTTGTCTGAACTAGGGAAGATGTCTGCTGGGGAAAGAATTAGGATAAACCGTTGAGAGATTTAAACCGAACCAGCAGGGGTCTAGAAAATAATCAGAATAAATCTTGGAGCGACTTATCTGAACCAGAGAAAATTTCTAACTGGGGAAAGAATAAGGATAAACCATTGAGACATTTAAACTGAACCAACAGAGGTCTTGGGTATTCTTTAACTAGAAAGAATCAGAATAAATCTTGGAGCGACTTATCTGAACCAGATAAAGGTGTGTGCGGGAAGGAATCATGATAAACCGTTGAGAGATTTAAACTGAATCAGCAAGGGTCTGGAAAAGAATCAGAATAAATCTTGGAGCGATTTATCTGAACCAGCGAAGATGTTTGTGGGAAATAATCAGGATAAACTGTTGAGATATTTAAACTGAACCAACATAGGTCTTGGGTATTCTTCAACTGGAAAGAATCAGAATGAATCTTGGAGCGACTTATCTGAACCAGAGAAAGGTGTATGCAGGAAGGAATCAGGATAAATCATTGAGAGATTTAAACTGAACCAGCAAGGGTCTGGAAAAGAATCATAATAAATCTTGGAGACATTTATCTGAACCAGGGAAGATGTCTGCGGGAAAGAATCAAGATAAACAGTTGAGAGATTTAAACTAAACAGACAGAGGTCTTGGGTATTCTTTAACTAGAAAGAATCAGAATAAATCTTGGAGCGAGTTATCTGAACCAGAGAAAGGTGTCTGCAGGAAGGAATCAGGATAAATCATTGAGAGATTTAAACTGAACCAGCAAGGGTCTGGAAAATAATCAGAATAAATCTTGGAGCGATTTATCTGAACTAGAGAAGATGTCTGCGAGAAAGAATCAGGATAAACCGTTGAGATATTTAAACTGAACCAATAGGGGTCTGGAGAAGAATCAAAATAAGTCTTGGAACGACTTATCTGAACCAGAGAAAGTGTCTACAGAAAATAATAAGGATAAAATTTTGAGAGGTTTAAAATGAACCAACAGGGGTTTGGAGAAGAATCAGAATAAATCTTGGAGCAACTCATCTGAACCAGAGAAAGATGTTTGCGGGAAAGAATCAGGATAAACTGTTGAGAGGTTTAAACTGAACCAGCAGGGGTCTGGAAAAGAATCATAATAAATCTTCAAGCGATATATCTGAACCAGAGAAAGATGTTTGTAGGAAAGAATCAGGATAAATTGTTGAGAGGTTTAAACTGAACCGGCAGGGGTCTGGAGAAGAATCAGAATAAATCTTGGAGTGACTTATCTGAACCAGAGAAAGATGTTTATGGGAAAGAATCGGGATAAACCGTTGAGAGGTTTAAACTGAACCAGAAGGGGTCTGGAAGGGAGTATTTGTCATATAGATAGTCAATTTAGTCCTGTTTCAAGAATTGATCTAACATCAATTTGTTCACAGATAAATGCCTTGACTTGTTGAAAAATCTATTGATGATAATGTTCTGTTGATTGTTCTTTCCTGAAAAGGTAAAGAGTTAGCTGTATGTAATGTCATGATGTATGAAATGCCTGGCGTAACGATGTTTCTCAAAATAAATGATATTGTGATGTATGTATTCATGTTGTTGATGTTATGACGTATGAATGCAATGTATGCACAAATTAAGTTGTTTTGCTGCAGTGTTGTTGGATTAGGGAAAATAAATCCATGACTGCTGTTAGGAATGAGGGGTGTAAGTATTCATGCTTTGTTGAAGTTGAAGCATTGATGGATGGGTTTCTAAAATCAGAGAAATAAACTTTATTGGGGAAAAGAAATATCGTGCATTACTTGTGGACTTCATGAAATCTGGCTGGGGAATCCTGAGAAGCTGGGCGACTTTTACTAGGGAATCTTTAAGGTGGTAACTGGAAGTTTTGCTCCTCCGGGGATATGAAGGCAAAAGATACCACTGAGCCGCATTCTAGAGATATGACAACGACCCTGTAGTAGGATCTTCTTGCTTCTGCTCTGTTTAGAGAAAGTATCTGCGGGGATTTTGTGGAATGGCCCATAGATATTGTCCTGTTTCTTAAAGCCATTAGTAATTGTCTTTCTGTTTAGTCCTCCTTTTTTAGGCGTTCATTTATAAACAGTAATTACGTTCAAATGCATAAATACTAGACCTTTTTGCAAACAAAACAGGAAAGTAAAAGAAAAGCAGATAGTTTTGCACTTTTAAAGGAATGTTTTTGTATTAACTTGAATAAGTATTTTGTACAAAGAGACGAACATCTTAGTAAGTGAATTTCGTCGTAAAAATGAAAACTGATACAAAGAAAAGACAGCTATGTGAAATAATCTCATGGGGTTCCCACTCTGCTATAGCCTTCATGTCTTTGAGCGTCTCATCTAGTTGTTGCTTTGTCTGAAGCTGATTGGATTGATTAGACCCGTTTGAGTTTGACAACTGATGTTGAAGATTGGTTGTAAGGTGATCCAACGGGACATGGTCATACGCCTTAAATCCTTAACTTTTGCCTGGACCGCCCTTTTGGGTTTTCGGTCCACCGGGATACCCTTTTTTGCCCAAGCCGCCTTTTCAGGTTTTTAACTTGCCGGGTGTACAGATTTTTTGTATTTTATCCCTAATTTTTGCCCGAACCCTTTTGGTTCGCCGGGATGCCCTAATTTTTGCCTAGGCCAGTCGACCTAGCGAGTTTTTGTCATGCGTAGTATCTTTTAACTATGTCAGTGTTTACAGGGTGCGGAAGGTCGTCGCCATCCATAGTGGTTAAGATCATTGCCCCATCGGAAAATAAGTTTTTTTATCACAAAGGGTCCTTCATATGTAGGAGTCCATTTGCCCCTGGGATCACCTTGTGGCAATATGATATGCTTGATTACCAAATCACCAACCCGATATACCCGACGTCTGACTTTCTTGTTAAAAGCTTTAATCATACGCTTTTGGTACATCTGGCCATGGCAGACAGTCGTATGCCTCTTCTCATTAATCAAGTTCAGCTGGTTAAGTCGAGTTTGAATCCATTCATCTTCACTCAACCTTGTATCCTTTATGATTCTTAAAGAATGTATTTGGACTTCAATTGGTAGGACGGCTTCCATGCCGTATACCAAAGAGAAAGGAGTTGCCCCTGTTGATTTGCGTGTCGTGGTACGGTAACCGTGGAGAGCAAATGGTAACATTTCATGCCAGTCCTTGTAGGTCACTGTCATTTTTTTATGATCTTCTTGATGTTTTTATTAGCGGCCTCTACAGTTCCATTCATCTTCGGCTGGTAAGGAGAAGAATTATGATGCTGGATCTTGAATTGTACGCAGAGTGCGGAGATCATAGTATTTTTGAGATTGGTACCATTATATGTAATGATTCTTTTTGGGATACCATATCGACATATAAGGTTCTGTTTGATGAATCGGGCCACAACATTCTTGGTGACCAAAGCGAAGGAATCTGCCTCAACCCTCTTCGTGAAGTAATCAATGGTGACCAAGATGAAGCGGTGTCCATTGGAAGATGTATGTTTGATTTCTCCAATCATGTCGATGCCCCACATCATGAATGGCCAAGGAGCAGTTAGGATGTTTAGGGGAACTGGAGGCACATGCACTTTGTCAGCATAGATCTGACACTTGTGACAGCTTTGTGAATGTTGATGATAATCTACCTCCATGGTGGACCAGTAATATCCTTCCTGTAGGATCTTTTTAGCCATCGTGTGTCCACTAGAATGGGTGGTAAAAGTATCTTCATGTGAATCAGCCTTGATCTTGTCTGCCTCACTCTTGTTTATGCACCGAAGAAAAGTAGAGTCGTGGTTGCGCTTATAGAGAATCCCATTAATGAGGAAGAACTTAGCAAAGAATCTTCTCAGGAATTTCTTGTCGTTGACTGAAGCTCCTTCCGGATACTCTTGGGCTTCGAGATATCTCTTAATTTCATGGAACCAAGGTTTGGCCACTACTTCTTCGGTATAAATCTCGTGATAGTAAGTTGGTTCGTCCATCCTCTCTATGGTGATATGAGGAGTCTCATTATCCTAAATGATCTTGAACATGGATCACATAGTGGCTAGCGCGTCTGCTAGTTGATTTTCCTCTCGTGGAAAATGCTCAAAGGTAATTTCCTCAAAATATGGGATTAATGTCAACACATCTTCTTAGTAGGGGATGAGATTAGGGTGATTCATGTCCCATTCTCCTTTGATCTGACTGATGACTAAGGATGAATCTCCAAATACACTTAAGGATTTGATTCCCAAATCTATGGCAGCTTTGAGACCCATAATACACGCTTCATATTCCGCCATATTATTGGTACAGTTGAAACACAATCTAGTAGTGTAGGGAGTATGGAATCCTTCAGGGGATATGATCACAATGCTTATGCCATTTCCGAGTGCGTTGGAAGCTCCATCAAAAACCAAGGTCCATGGGGATCCTTGTTCAGGTTCGTCATATGGTCTGAGTTCTTCACAATTGCTTACCAATATGATGTCTTCGTCTGGAAACTCAAAATTCATGGACTGATAGTCATCCATAGCCTGATGAGCAAGGTGATCGGCTAGCACACTGCCCTTTATTGCTTTCTGGGTAGTGTATTGAATGTCATATTCAGTCAGGACCATCTTCCATCTTGCTATTCTGTGACTGAAAGTGATCTTTGCAAATTTTGCAGTTAGTTTTCAAAACATGATCCCGATATGGAATCCGTTTTGCATGTTTAGTATCCCATTCGCCGTTGACTTGGTATATGGCTAGTGATCCCTCTTTGGAGAAGCCAAAACTTCCCCTATATTGTGCCCCAGTGTATTTGAAGCCCCGTCGAACGTGAATGTCCAACGTGCCCCTAGATCGGGTTTTTCATCAGGTCCTGGTATTTCGTAGTCGCTTATTTTACAGCAATGTCTGTATTTAGCCTTGGCCTATTTCCGTAGATATGCGCAATAACTTGATCAACTTCTTTGTGGCTCCTCTCTAACATTTCCCCCTAGCTTGGTTTCTTCCGGGTCTTCCCATGTGTTCAAATTGATGGCCTTAACAGCCTCTTGATATGGTTGTGCATTATTAGCTTTTATTTTTATTTCCCTCGCCATTTTCTCAGAGAGTTTAAGATCTTTATCATCTTCCTCTTTAGCTTGGTTGATAGAGCATCAAAATTATATCGGATCACAGCAGTAGCATTATCGGTGGTTTTGGGCATGAATTTGCACCTTTATCATGTTTTGGTGCGGATTTAGTATATGAATATTTGAAAATGCATGTGCAAAGAAATTATTGCCATTTTTGGATTTAAGATATAAATGCAATAGAAAGACAAGGATCTTAATTGAAAACAAAATATAACTTTTATTAATTGCAAATATTGTCTGAAACAAAACGGGGGAACTCTTACAAGTAACCCCTATGCCCTGGGCTTGACATAGGTTCTTTCAAAAAACAAGAAAAACTACTTAGGAAAAAAAAGATCTCAGGAATCTCCACGGTCGTCCATCTTTTGAGTTCTTCTCCTGGGGTGCATTCTCGAATGAAGTCATTGGCCCCTTTTGGTATTGACTTTGTTGGATATCTTTCCCACACGTCTGCCCTGCTTTATCCCCTTGTTAACAAAGGTTTCCTGGATTGGAGACACCCATGCTTTATCCCTTAGGGTAGCTACGTATTTCTCTTCAGGGTATTGTCCGAACTGGACTATCCCCTGGTCCACTAGCTTTAGCGGATTTTTCTCAAAGGCTTCGTTATTCTCCAATAGGAATCCACACTCCCATAGATATTCCTCCAACAAGCTTATCAGGGCTTTTGCTTATCTGGTTTCTCCGCGGTCGGCGAATACTTCAATTGCCTTTATTGTTGGTCCACCGTGTGGAGGCGTAGGGTTTGATTTGATGTTAGGTCCCTCAAAAGTGATGTCTTGAGTTCCACTAAGGATGCCTTAACTAGCTGTTGCAATAATTGGCTAGGTGGCATAGGGAGTGGATCAAATTTCCTGGGTGGCCTTCTGCCTTGCTGCTGCCCTAGGGGGGTCACTAATGGTTGTTGAACCCTAGGTTGTGGTGATACGGCATTGATCTCTCCCTCCTTTCCTTTGGTGAAGTTTGAAGCAGACCGCTTCGAATTGTAGGCAGCATTTGATGGTCCCACTGATATCTTCCCACTTTTCATCCCCGTCTCGATTCTTTCTCCAATGGTTACTAGGTCTGAGAACCCCGAAGAGATACTTCCAACCATCATCTCATAATACAGCCCGTTCAAAGTTCCCATGAATGTGTCTACTAACTCCTTCTCTAATAGTGGTGGTTGCACACGGGATGCCAATTCCCTCCATCTTTGGGCATACTCCTCGAAGGACTCTTCTTTCTTCTGGGATAAATTCTAGAGTTGCATGTGGGTATGCGTCATGTCCAGGTTATATTTGTAATGCTTTAGGAAAGCATTAGCAAAATCTGCCCAGGTTCGAATACGCGTTCGCTCCAATTGCATATACCAGTCTGAAGATGCCCCACTCAGGCTATCTTGAAAATAATGAATCATCAGCTTCTGATCGTGGGCATGGGCATGCATCTTCCTGCAATACATGCGAAGATTATTTATTGGGAAAGTGAGCCCCTCGTATTTTTCAAAGTCAGGTACTTTGAACTTTGGTGGAATCACCACATCATGAACTAGGCCCATTTCGAGAGCATCTACTTCGAAAGCGTCGAAACCCTCCACGGCCTTTAATCTTTCTTCCAGAGCTTTGTATTGATTCATCACTAATGGATTATCAACAACATGAGTACCAGTCGCCTTTGAGGGCACTTGGTTGGCATCCTCTAGGTCATGGTCTCCGTATTGTATGTCCCAGTAGTTGTCTGCATTATTGGTTTGAATCTATAAGGTATGTGATTCCCCTGCTTTTGGTGGCGGTGGGACAAACCCTTCAGTTACAACTTCTTTTTGGGCCATGACAGGCTTTTAAAGTCCTGCTTCTGGCTCTTTCCTTAGTTGGTGGCCGCTTGATGCACCCATCGTTTGGGCTACTTCTTCGAAAGATACCCTGGGAATCTGGTCTTGCCTGTCAATAATGTTCTTCAAAGCTAAGAGAACTTGACTCAGATCTCCTTTCATTGAAGTAACATCACCCTTTACTTAGTCGAGATCCTCTTTGAATGCAGCTTGAGTTTCCTCGATTTTCTCCATTGCTTTTTGTTGATAGGCCCTGGTTTGATATGGAGGTCAAGGAGGTGGAGATCTTCTTCTACCAATGGTTCAACTGGAGAGATTGTTTTGGAAAATGAGTTTTTATGTGATATGCAGGTGTTCGTGAATGCATGCATGCGAATGAATATGTATGAATGTGAGCGGGGTTAAATGTCTTATTCACTTGGGTATATGATTATCTTTTGCTTATTATTTTACTTGATGACTAGCTTTAAAATAGATACGCCAATGAGATAGGGAAAAAAATGCCCTTATTGAAGGTAACATAATTCAGATATTGAAAAATATTACAATCTTAAACCAAAACTTTATTTGCGTGAAATCAAGCAAAAGGAAATAAGTCTTCTAGGTGCGCCTGCAGATATCTGCTCTTGAAACCATCCACCTTTTCCTGACAAAGCTTGAGAAAGTCTTCAGCACATTATTTCCCTTTTTTAGCTTTGATTTCAGACATGTTTGGCGTATTGACGTGGACAAGTTGTTTCCTTTGGTATCCATCTTTAAGGACAGTCACCAAAAATCTTGAGTTTATTATTATTTTTTGTACCCCCTGTGAATAAGACAAATAGAAAGAAATAGGTGACGAATATATGAAATGTATGACGAATATATGAATGCATAGATGTAGTGTTGAGTGACTGGGTTTTATGATAAGTACCCCTATAAGGTAGGGATGTATGGTTCAGTGACAGGGTTTTGTGATAAGTATCCTTAGAAGGTAGGCTCCTTAATTTTTACCTACGGTTGATTTACCCTCCCAAAGGGCGGCTTCCTTAAAGGTATCATGAATAACACCAGAGAGAGAAGGCACAAGGGCCTCCCTTAAGTGGAGCCTCTTTACGGACCGAGACTTTGTCTCAAAGTCGTGAAAGGTCTCGTCATGAGATTTTAGGTTAAGGCCGTTACAAAGAGTCATGGGTGACCTTCCAAAGTCCTACTCGTCAAGAGGATATCTCTTGATAAGTATTCCTTTTTCGGAAGTCAACCGACTCTAGGCGAAGTCGTCACATAAACTCGCAGGGATGATGTACCCCCTAAGCTAATAGACGAACCTTCTTTCTAAGGGTTATATTGAGAATATTTTGAGATATAAAAATCCCACCACGCAGTATATATGATGATAAGAATAATTGACAATAAATAAATAAACGTGATAAAGTAGATAAATGCAATAAATAAATAAATAAAGAAAATAAAAATAAGAAACCCCCAAAATACCTAAACCTAGGGTTAAGGAGAATCCTCAGCAAAGTCGCCAGCTGTAGCAACTGGTTTTTTAATCAAGAGTCGCCACTATTAGTTTTTATCCTAGGGAAGGGAACCTAACAGAAAACCCTAATTCGCAAACAAATATTCTAAGTTTCGGACTCAATTAGACGAAAGGAATATGTTAGGAACCTTTCATCTATCTTGTTCACAAGGATATTAAGCTCTAGGTTTAGGTTTGGGGTAAACATAGTTTTAATTTTTATTAGCAAGACTCGCCACAATTCTAGATCGCGTGCCTACGTGTGCTCTTGTGAGGAATCAGAGTCCCAATTCGTAGTTCGTATGGATTGGTGTTTTTTAGGGGTTGCAAACGTATTTTGAATCACCTCGCATTTTGGTCGGGAGTAGTGATTGCGGAGATTTTGACTAAATGTGTGATGAGTCAAAATCTGTTTGAAACCCTTTTGTAAAAAATAGTTGATTAGCTTAGTTGATTGCGAAATAATAGTTTGTTGTTTGTTGCGTGTTTTTTAATCGTATTAATTGCAAAAATTATTGATTAATGCATGATTACAATTTTTAATGCAAAATATATAAAATAATGTTCATGAGTTTTTAAATAAAATAGTTTATATGTGATATTAAATGATATGTAATAACAAATAATAATACTATAAATAAAATTACTATCAATAATAATAATAATAATTATTATTATTATTATAACTAATAATAATAATAAAAAATATTATAAAAAAATATATAATAATATAATATAATAATAATAGTAAGAAAATAGAATTAAAATATAATAATTATATAAAAAATGTAGAAAATAATTAGTAATTACCAGGGGGTGTGATCCATTTTGATGTTTAGTAATCTGGTGAGAGGGGTGTGAAAAGGAAACGGGCTTAAGCCCAAACAAGTTTAAAGGGGTCAGCCTGATTATGTGTGGGAGGGTGCATGCGTTATCGCGTGAGACTTGGCCAGATGATCGTCTTATCAGAATCATGTGGATGAGATATCTGTTGCGATATTATTCCGTCTCAATTTGCTTTCAATCGTTCGATTCGGTGCTAACCTTTCCTTTTCTTCTTACTCGCAGACTCTGAAGGAGATGGTTCTAGCGGCGACGGATTGATATCGTCAACATCGGTTAGGGTTTTAGATGTTGAAACCCTAACCGCTCTTCTATTTCTTCAACAACAACTCTGGTACCTTCGTTCTTCAGTCCTCTGTATACCTTCGTCTGAATCCCCTCTCTGTGTTTTCTTCCCCCAATAATCTTTTATTCTCTCTTTTCTGTAGAATCCCCCTCCATACTACTATTGTTTTGTTAGTATTTATCTCCTTTGAAATTAGGGCTTTAGAATTTCTGTTATAGGTGGATTTCACAAAGATTAGGGGTTAGAGTTGACATAATTAGGGATTTGAATTGATGTTAATTGATTGAGATTTCCGGATTTACTGTAAATTTCATATTTGTAATTCGGATTTGATTGTATAAATATTGGATTTTCTGCATATTTTTCTTGTACTGGATTTTAGAAATATTTGTTTTAGTGTTTGATTTGAACAGTAGACGTAAATGAACAATCACATACGCTAATTTTGGCTCAAATTGGAACATTCACTGTTAATTAGATTTGGGCCCTGCGCATGATTTTTTCATTATAGCCCAACGCGTTTTTCTTGCTACAACAAAATCCAATTTAAAAATCACTAGGCCCAAAATTCCTTTCAACACAGTTTTTTCTCAAATCTTTAATAAAAGATTTCAAAACTCAATATCTAATGACCAGAAAAAATTGTTTCAACAAAACAGCAAATGAAAACGTTAATTGGGCCCTGCAGTAATTATTCAACTCCATTATATTTTTTTTGTTACAGCAAAAACGTTCTTTAACGCCACTAGGCCCAATTGGCCTCTAACCCAATGTTGATTGTTTAATCAAAAGCTTTTAATAAACAAATTTAATAATTAATGCCAACATTATTAAAACAAAGTCTAAGAGCAGTAAAAAACATGTCACGTTTTCTTAAAGAAATATATATTACTTATTATACTTTTTCAATTAAAATAATGATAACGACAGTTTTAATAGTATTATTTCCTAAAAAAATCTAACAACAAATGGGCTGTTAAGTCTTAATGGGCTTACAGTTTGTAATTGTACCCTCCCTCTTTTACTAATAACATTAACACTAAAAATAGGTTTTAAAAACTTAACTATTATTTGATTTTTTATTTATTTTTGAATCGCATGGGCCATAGGCCAACATGCCTTACGAATAGGTTTACGGATGCACGAGTCTTTCTGATTTAGAAAGCCACGCTTTCCTGAAATAAAAAACACCCCCTAGTCTTGGATAAAGATAGGCCATTGGATACTGCAGTACCATCTTTAATTAAATATTTCTTCTATTTTAATCTCGAAAAATAAAATCATCGTGGTAGTACAAATTTGGGGTATGACAGAAGAAAATATGTAAAATATGTAAAAATAGTGTCAAAGAGAGGAAAATTGCATTTTTGAATATTATGTGTCGACACATGCTCCTTTGCATCGACACATAAGCTTTTCTTGCCCCTGTAAGTCCAAATAAAATCAGTATGAGTCAGTATAAGGGTATGTGTCGACTCATTCCCCACATGTGTCGATACATTCGTGCTTTGTGTCAACTCATACATCCTTTATTCCTTCTATTTTGTGCCTGTGTAGTAGTATGTGTCGACACATAAAGGCTTTGTGTCGACTCATAACCTGTTTTTCCACTAAGATGTGTCAACTCATATAGGTATGTGTCGACTCATACTGTAATATTTTCAATCCAATATTGTTTTATGGTATGTACAAGTCAGTTCTTAACATATAATTGACAAGGATGGAAGACAAGCAAAAGGTTAGCTTCAAGGGCAATGGTTACTACATTTTATATTCAAAGATGAATCATTAATTATGCTTGAAATGAAGGGTTAAAGTCAAGAAGACTTACCTTGAAGCTGGAATTTATGTTTGAGCTTGAGTTGTTGCCTTGACTGTTCTTGAACTTGGAAAAAATAGAGGTGTTACAGAGGAAAAAAAAGAGTTTCTGACCTCTTTCTCTTGCAATTAGCCTCTCTATTTATAGAGAAGGTTTGAGACTTGAAACAACTCAGATTTTGAATCACGTGTTATGGATATTGTTGTACCCCAAAATTTGCCCTCTCACTTATCAAATATTTTCTCACAAAGATCTCTCTTGGTTCAAGACTGCACTAGGGTTGATCAACTCAAGACACCTCTTTAAGCACTGATGACTAAATTTAGGGTTTGAGATTGCACAAGGATAATTGAACTTTCAATCCCTCATATGACTTTCATGGGTCATTATGGACCCCTAAGATTACTCATGTCAAGTTTCAAGCCTTGGATCACATTTTTGCTCAGTCAATCAAGTTGTTGACCTAAAAATCAGCTATATTGGGGAAAAAGTCAACTGTGGCCAATTTACAGTCAAACTTCATAATTTTTTATCCACATCAACATTATAAACTCATATGTATCATTTGATCAAGTTTGGACCGCAATTCTTCAAGAAATTTGATCAAATCATCAAAAGGGAAAAATGGTCAAAATTAGGGTTTTGACTGAGAAAGGGAAATTTCAGATTTTTGACCTAGAAAATGGTTAATTGGTTTGAGGCATGATCTCAAGAGTTCAATTGCATAATTTTGACCTAATGGCATGACCCAAAACATCGCTCAAGATCAATTGGATTGATAGTGAATTTTCAGTCAACTGTACACTGAAAAGTCAAACTTTGACTTTTTGGTCAAAATCAAATTTCAAAGATCACAATTCATCAAAACATGTCAAAATATGAAACTTATTCATCAAGAAATAAAAAGTCAAGATTTTATTTTGAAAAGTCAAAGTTTTAAAACTTAGAAATTTTTCTAAGTGTTGAAAACTTCATGTTTTTTCACAACTTTGAGCAAATTTTTATCTACAACATTTCTTTACACAACTTCTTCTAAAAGTGCTTGGATCTCAAGTTATTAATTCATGAAGTCATAGTTTTGAAACTAAACACTTAGTGAAATTTTGCCCTAGTTTAGGCAGGATTTTTACCTAACTTTATGGCACTTTTTCATATAGTTCCAAGGGGAATTTTCAAAAGTGATTCAAAGAGTGGTTGTAGAGCACATTACAAGCTTTCCAAAATGTCCAAAAACTCCTTGAGATCGTTCTTGAGCAGGGAGAATCGAAGAGAGGAAGTTAGGTTTTTCAAACTTGAATTACAAGTCATTTTTTATGAACACATGAACCAAATCCATGCTAGGTTGCTTAATCTTTGCTTTTCAGGCCTCAAACTTGTTTGTCACTCCATAATTAATGTTTTGCACAGCTTCTAGAAGCTTTAATCCAAGCATTCAATGCATTGCCCATGCTTAATAACATTTTACAAAGAAAGGCAACATTGCCATTTTGGAAAAGTGGCTTTATGCATAAAGTCCACTCTTGTTGAGCCTCTAACTTGTTTGTTCAGCACACATTCAACATACAAAGTTATATAAACATGTTTAAAGTTTGCAACCACTCTAGACAACCTTGTACTATGCATTGGGACAATGTGTGTCAGGCTTGCTTCAAAAATAAGAAAAAGAGTCATAACATGTGATTTTTGAATTCTGATCAAGGACAAGTCTCCAAAATTGTTGCTTATAAATAGAGTCACTATTTTTGAGCTAGAACATGAGCTTAAGCACCCTAAAATACACCAAAACTCTCTCAAATCAGAAATTATCCAAAAACACCATTGTTGCATAATTTCTAACCTTGAACATCAAACTCATATTTCCATCGTGCGTTTCTTGGCCTTTTGGTTCCTAAAGCTTCCTTACATCAAGTGTAACATATCCTTGTCCCTATTTCATCACTGTAACATCATTTACCATATCCCCCATAACCAAAAACAGAGCATTGCATATTGACTTCTCCAAGCCATTCAAGCCATCCATTGCTCAAGCAAACCATTGCATTAGCTTCCTGGGAACTTGAGGAAGCTAACCTGATCATTGCAGCACCCTGAATCAAGCTCATTTGCATTTCACGATTTCCAGTTTTTAGGTATTTTTCTTGAACTTCTATCTCATTACTTAGGCATTGTTAGGCTTGCATTTGTGAAGATAAAATGTAGACATCATTGCCCTGAAGTTGTACATGTCCATAGATTTCATTTATATTGATTGAACTAGGAGAACTTTAGGATTGAATATCTAAAAATAGTTAGGTCAGAATTTGGTACTTATAGTTTATGATATTCATATGGTTGGATTCGTATGAAAAAATGGAGCAATTTTCATGTTTACATTTTTTGCAAATGGTTGAGAAATGAACAAGTTGCAGGGCTTCGGGCTGGAGGTTGAAGATGAAGTATATTTAGGGCAAGATTTATGTTATATATTTATCATTGCATACAAGTTAACGGATGAAGCACCACCCCAGTGGTTAAAGCGCGCACCTGTCACCCCTTGGACCTGGGTTCGAGCCCCAGCGCCCCTTTTGTGATTTTTTCATATTTTTCTGTTTCTTTTTTTTTGCAGTCAAGCGCCTGGGCCTTCCCCTTTGGACGTTCCCCTTTTTTGCTTTCTCTAATCCTCCTGTTTTGCTTTTGCACCTGGCCCAACTTTATTTCTTATTTCATTTTTATTTCATTTCATTTTTTATTTTATTTTCATTTCATATTTTCTTTATTATTTTTATTATTATTAGTAGTAGTAGTAGTATTTTTATTAATAAAAAATCCAAAAAATATTTTATTTATTATTTACACTTATTTATTTTATTTTCTTATAAAAACAAAAAGACTAAAAACATTTTCTTAAACAAATTAATTTCTTTTTTTTAATTAATTAATATTTAGACTTAGGTTTACTTATTATATTATTTTCTTTTAAAATCAACTTAGAACTTAGATTTCTTTTAATTAATATCCATATTATTTTTTACTAATTTAAAAACCTTTTCATAAATAAAAACCCTAAAAAACTTGTTTTCTTTAAATTAATTTATTTTAATAACTTAATCTTAATTTTCTTATTTTTAGTTAATTATTTTATTTTAATTAGGTTAGAAAACCCTTTTCATAAAAAAAAACCAAACAAAAATTACATTTTATTTTTTACATTTGCATTCTTGCACTTTATTTATTTATTTTGTACATTTATTCAAAATTCAATATGGTTGTAATATTTATTTAGATTTAAATTCTTGCAATATTCCCCATTTGTAAATTTGTATACCCCCTCCCCTAAATGATGTAATAGCGTAGTAATTTTAAATTCTGCAATTTATCGCTTTATATACAAATGCTAGTAATTAGGATTTTGTATGGAAAGACTAAAACCAATCAATAGAAAACCCTAATCAAAGACAAATCAAGCATGAAAATCAATACACTTGCACACATACACCCCTAGGTTAAATCCACTTGGTTGCCTTACAAAAATGGTCGTATTACGCATGTGAGGTATCTTAGCAAAGACAAGCAAAATACAAGATCATAGTCCCTCGATGACGCTATCTATGTTGCCTTTCAAAATGATCTTAGTCCCTAAATAAAAATGCTAAGATATCTTCCAACATTGCTAATCATGGTTATACGATGACCCATGCCCGTCCCTTTTACATCCAAAGATAGAGTTACTTACCAAATCAATGGTAAGATAACAATGTCAAAGGAAAGAGGAAATGAACATGAAAGACTTTTTGAGTAGGTAAAATGTTCCTAGTTACTTGCTCCATTTCAAAACAAAACATCCTTGCTATTTTCAAAATAAACACCAACACTTCCAAAATATCCTTCAAAACTTGAAAACATTTTCAAAAGATCAACACCTTTATATACATTCTTACGAACGAGAATCATTACAAAGTTTTCCTAAACAATGGCCTCTTTACAAAATACTTTCAAAAACCACAAAGCACATTTTCAAAACAAAAAAGCAAGTGATCTAGCAAGTAACTAAGAGCTCATGGAAAACCATGGATGAAAAGGGTGCTAATACCTTCCCTTTCGTAATCTATCCCCCGAACTCAAGAAACAATCTCAAAGGTCTTTCCTGTGCTTTTTCACCTTTCCTTTTGGATAGAAAAGTTGGTAGCGACTCTTGCTAACTGCAACATTTGCGATCAAACGCAAAACACCCAAGTCAGTTCTCCCACCGTATCACAACTATCTTGCTTGTTTTTGAAGCAAGCATGAAGAACATGTTTCCAATGATTGTACCAAGCTATCTAAAGTGGTTGATTACTTTAAACATGTTTGTTCTGACTTGTAGAAGTTGAGTGTGATTAGAACAACAAGTTAGAGGCTCAAGAAATTGACTTTGCGATTAAAGTGAACTTTTCAAGAAAAGATATGTTGCTTTCTTCCAAAAATGGAATGATCACTTAGACAAAGGCTCAAACACTTGGATCATAGTTTAACCAGCTGTGTAAGCATTCAATTAAGGAGTGATTTACAAGTTTTAGGCTTGTAAAGTGAAGATTATGAAGCATAGCTAAGATTTTGGATCCTTGAATCTCCTAGCTCAAGTATGATAAATTCATGCTCTTGGATGTTTTGGAAAGCTTGAAACACCCTCTAAAACTTTCATGTTCACCACTTTTGTTAAATCAAACTGGAACTTGATGAAAATTTGCCAAGAAGTTGGGATAAAAACCTGACCAAACATGCTGAAAATTTCTCTAAGTGTTTATACAAAAATTGTCATGACTTCATGAATTTATAACTCAAAATCCAAGCACTTCTAGAACTTGATCAGCAAAGCAAAGTTGTAGACCTCATCAATATCTACAACTTTTATGTTGAAAGTTTTCTTTGAATCATCTTGCATATTGGTGAAAGCATGGCATGAAGTAATGAGATAATCATGTATAAAAAACACTTAGAAAAAGTTCTAAGCCTTGAAAAGTTTGACTTTTCACATTGACTTTTGACTTCCTTGATTTTTTGATGATCAAGCTTGATATTCTTGAATGTCTTGGTGAATTTCGATCTTTGAAACTTAATGTTGACCAAAAAGTCAAAGTTTGACTTTTGGTGCTACAATTGACTTTTTCATCAGTACAACTGATTTTAGGTCATCTAATCAATTGACTGAGCAATTTTGTGATCCAAGGCTTGAAACTTGTCATGAGCATTCTTGGAGGTACATAATGATCCATGAAATTATTTTAAGGAATTAAAAGTCCAATTGTCCTTATGAAAACTCAAACCATAATTTGAGGCATCAGTGTTGAGGAGATGGCTTGATCTAATAAATTCTTGTGAAAGTTGGAGCTATTTGAAGATCTTGTGAGAAATGTCTTAAGAAAAGAGAGGGTAAATTTTAGGGTACAACAAGTACATTAGGAAAACTTCCACAACTTTCAAAGATTAATCCAATATCATAAGATGAACTATACCGAGTTAAATCCGCTTGAATAATGGACATAAGCCTTTGGGACCACCTAAGCTTTTATGGATTGTCTTTGAAGAGATTGAAATGTGGCAAGTGTGAATTAAACCACTTGTGTAATAGAGGTGCACAACACGTGATAATTCTATATCCTTTCTAAGTTTTATGATTAATAGAGTGGTAAGCATCTCCTAGCAAAGTAGGCACTAGGTTACCAATCAAGAATATCCTAATAGAATTAACATCAACAAAATGGTCAATATTTGGGAAGAGCATAAGACCATAAATGTGTAAAGCAAGAATTGCCTCAAAAGCATCCCTACTATTTGCTTTTCCTAAGATAATATCCTTTTCCATAAAGAACTTGGAAGTCAATCCTTGGAATCCTTTTCTGAAATTGAGATTTGCTTTTACCTTAGATGCTTCTAAATAAAGGACTTTAGCAATAACCGAGGGCTCGGGACCTCTTCAAAACCACTGAAAGGCAAATCATCTATTACTGGAAAATCAATCCAAAAAGAGAAATCTTCTAAGGTAGGAACCAACTGGTAATCTGGGAATATGAAGCAATGGTAAATGGGATCATAGAGCTGAAAAAAGTCTCAAGAATTCCATCTGGCACCTTAACTTGGAGAATACTCAAAAGCCTCCCATAATGTTTTATGAAATCTTCATGATTAGATACCAAAGACCCTAGCTTTCTCAACTCTCGTAACTAAGAACTCTTGAAATTGTTCTTATTAGTGTTCCTCTTTCTGATATCCATGATCTTAAATCCTATTTATATTTGCAATGAGAATTTATAAGTTCCTTAGAAACTAATTAAAAGATTTTCAGGAATGCATGAATGCATGGTTATGCAATAATCAACATATATGGTTCAAGGGTTTAACATCACGAGCATGAAGCCATAGGTAAGAATCACCCCACAAGGTATGTACTATGAGTTCATTGTACCTGTAGAATAAGGTTCTAAAAGTTCTTGGAGTCGTGATTCTTCTTTCATATATTACTAGTTTACACAACTACTTGTGAGTACCAATAATATTCTCAAGAAAAACTCGTCCGAGTGTAGTATCACGTAATGACTAATTTAAGACTACTTTTTAATTGTCACTGCAGTACATCCTAAAGGCCAAGATGGGTTAAGGGATTATACGGTTCTCAACTTCTCAGGCTCTCAGGTAGAAAATAATAATGCTTTAACAACTGGCTTGTTTAGCATTATCACCCCCAAAGAGGCCTCCACTAAGTGGGGTTATCATATGATACTTATGTCAGGATTAGTACAGTCATGTAACTTTTGATTATACCATCATCCTAATTCTTAAGTATAACTTAGTCAGGGTGTAGGACTTGTCTTTTGCAAAAATCACCAAAACACCTCCCACGGAAATAGAAAACATCACATATATAAAAGCAAACAATAATAACAAAAACATATAATACAAATTAGGCTCTAACCCTCTTGAGGAAAGTCCCCAGTGAATTCTCCATTTCTGTCGTGGTGAAAAATCGAGGAGACCAAGGTATTGAGAAACTTGACTCACAATGACTTAAGAAGTCACCACCAAAATTTATTGTTTCCAAGGAAAAGGGAAAAGATCAAAACCCTATTGTTTAAACATGCAATGCAAGGAGTAAGGACTAAAATCAAAGCATAAAGAGGAGATCTAAGGTACGAGGGTTATTTTATACAAAGGGAAGGTAGTAACACCCTATGTATCTATAGTACTCTACAAGAAACTTTTATAATATATGTTTTTGGTTTAAATTATTTGTTTACTAAATGAGTGTGGAGATGAGAAAAGAAATATATTTTATTGATTTTTGTTTGGAAAGACATATTCTTATACCTACGTACCAATTAAGGATCAAAACCTCGTAGGTCATGGTAAAAATAACAAAATGGTTTGTTGTGGTTGTTTTCAGGAGAGGAGAAATTTCATCATCTTTAAGGAGAATTCTCAAATAATACCACCACAAGTGTGAGAAGATGGATTTTGCATGATCATGAAGGAAGGGCTACTAAATTGGATATAAATATCAACAAGTTGCCACTAATTTCCTTATATGGAAAGAATCAACATTTGCTTCAATCATTATCATGGGGATAGGAGAATCATATCTCAACTATGAAGAGTATTTATGTCTAATATCTTTGAAAAATGGTTTTAAATTTAAAGCCAAATGGAAAAAATATTTGAGTGAGGTTGAATCACTTTTAGTCTTTTAAAATTGTTTTGATATGCTTAAATATTATTAAATAAAGAGAGTTTTAAAATGCAATGACACAAAGTCAAGGTTTTTATATGAAAGTGGTGAAAGTTTGAAAATTGATTTTTGAGGGTTAGAAGGTTTTAGAGTATATAAGGATACATAGGGTAAACATCAACAATTACAAGGGTAATATACAAATATAAACACACAAGTATGAACCTAAGGAAATGCACATGCTTATGACTATAAAGTCAACAAAACTATCTCTTTTCCTTGGATTTTGACACAATAAATAATAAAAATATAAATATTAATTACTAACATAAGGAAAGCACACACATCACAAGTGTTAAGGACAAGGTCACAAAATAACATGGCTTCCAAGAGAGTCATTTAAGAAAAAGTTAAATCAAAGATGAAAAAATATTTAAAGGGGGAAGTCAACATGTTTATAAATTAAAAATTGTGACAAAATATAGAAAATAGAAACATATTTTGACAAAGCAATCAATCATGGGTATGTAAACAAACACACAAGGTACATGGCAAGCAATCAACCATCTTATCAACTTTAAACAAGATAATTCAAACAAAATAGTTATCAAAATAGTAAAATCCATGACATCAAAGTCAGGAGTGTTGTACCCCAAAATTTTCCCTCTCAATTATCAAGAATTTGCTCACAAGATCTCCTTGGGCTCAAGACTGCACTAGGGTTTGATCAGCTCAAAACACCTCCTTAAGCACTGATGGCCAAAATTAGGATTCGAGTTTGCACAAGTATTTTTGAACTTCCAATGCCCCATATGACTTTCATGGATCATTAAGGACCCCCAAGATCACTCATGTCAAGTTTCAAGCCTTGGATTACATTTTTTGATCAGTCAATTGAGCAGTTGACCTAAAAATCAATTGTATTGGGGAAAAAGTCAACCATGGCCAATTTACAGTCAAAATTATTAATTTTTTACCCACATCAATATTTTGAACTCATATGTATCATTTGATCAAGTTTATACCACAACTCCTCAAGAAATTTGATCAAATCTCCAAAAGGGCAAAATGGTCAAAATTAGGGTTTTGACTGGGAAAGGGTAATTTCTGATTTTTGACCTAGCAAATGGTTAATTGGTTTAAGGAATGATCTCAAGAGTCTAATTTCATTATTTTGAACTAATGACATGGTTCAAAACATTGCAAGTCCATTGGATTGACAGATGAATTTTTCAGTCAACTGATCAAAAGTCAACTGTATACTGAAAAGTCAAATTTTGACTTTTTGGTCAAATTCAAGTGCCAAAGATCATAATTCATCAAAAAAGTCAAAATATGAAACTTATTCATCAAGAAATCAAAAAGTCAAGATTTCATTTTGAAAAGTCAAAATTTCTACACTTAGAAATTTTTCTGTTGGAAATTTCATTTTTTTCCATAACTTTGAACAAACTTTTCACCATGATGCAAGATGATTCAAGAGAAACTTCCAACATGAAAGTTGTATATCTCCATGAAATCTACAACTTTGTTTTACACAACTCCTACCAAAAATTCTTGTATCTCAAGTTATAATTTTATGAACATGTGGTCATGAAACTAAACACTTAGTGAAATTTTGCCCTAATTTAGTCAGGATTTTGACCTAAATTCATGGCACTTTTTAATATAATTCCAAGGGGAATCTTCAAAATAAATTCAAATATGGGTTTTATATCACATTGCAAGCTTTCCAAAATGTCCAAGAACTCCTTGAGGTCAATCTTGAGTAGGGAGAATCGAAGAGATGAAATTAGGGTTTTGTCACTTGAATTACAAGTCATTCTTGATGAACACATGAACCAAATCCATTCTAGGCTGCATAATCCTTGCTTTTCAGGCCTCAAACTTGTTTTTCACTCCATAATTAATGGTTTACACAACTGATTATGCCCTTATCCAAGTGTTTCAAGCTTTGTCCAAATCAATTTGCCATTTTAGGGAGAAAGTAACATATTCATTCTTGTAAAGCAAACTTTATGCACAAAGTCAGCTTCTTGAGCTCCCAACTTCTTTTCATTGATTACACTCCATCCACAAAGTCATAAGTATTGTGTTTAAAGTGGTTAACAACTCTATGAATCAAGTATAACGCATGGAAACTTGAATTTCTCAAAAAATCACATGTTATGCATAAACTTGTGATTTTGAATTCTCATCAACTAGAGGTCTCTAAACTTGTTTCTTATAAATATAGTCACTATTTGTAAGCTAAAGGACGAGAATTAGCACCCTGAAGCACTCCAAAATTCCCACTAGCCAGAAATTGCACAAAAAACTCCATTGATACACAGTTCTGACCTTAAGCTTGTATCTCTCATTTCCCTCGTGTGTTTTCCCTCAAATTCATTCCTAAAGCTTCCTTACATCAAATACAACTCATCCCCATCCTTATTCCAGAACTGTAACACCATTTACCATAACCTCCATAACCAAAAAACAGAGTCTGCAACTTGACTTCTCTAGGCCATTTCAGCCACTCTCAAATCAAGCAAACCATTGCATTAACTTCCTAGGACATCAAGGAAGCTAACCTGATCATTACCAATGCTTGAAACAAGCTCAAACTCTAAACACGATTTCCAGTTTTGAGGTAAGTTTTCTCAACTTAGAACTCTCCATACATGCATCCTTAATAGCTTATTTTTGAACAAAACATGTAGATATCAGTGCCCTAAAGCTAACCATGTCCATAGTTTCCATTAATTTTGCTTGAGCTTAGAGAATCTTGAAATTGAAACTTCTGAAATTTTTAGGGTTCATATTAGGGCCATTAAAATTCATGCTTATCTTTGATCTATAGTTTTAATACTTTACATTTCTGGAATCGTGAGAACATTTGCTTTGAGTTTCATGTTTACAGTTTTTATTTTTGATGAGAAATGAGCAAGTTATATATGGTCTGGCTGGAGGTTGAAGATGAAGTCTTCAGGGCACGTTTGGCCTTACATATTTATTGTTTTACTTATATTAACGGATGTATAGCCACCCCAGTGGTAGAAGCGCGCGCTTGTAACCTATGGGACCTGGGTTCGAGCCCTAGTGGTACCCTTTTCATTTTTCACATTTTCATTTTTTTTATTTTGGTTGTTTTTGGCAGGCGCTGGGCCCCTTTGGGCCTGGCTTGTTTTTGTTTTTGCTCACTGGCCTCCTTGCTGACTAATGGCACCTGTGATACGGTGGCAGAACCGGACTATTTTAGAAAAATGTTGGTTTGCATTTTGCGTTTGTATTTGCAAAATGTTGCGGTAAGCAAGAGTCGCCACCGGCTTTTATTTTATCCAACTGGAAAGGAAAAAAGCACAGAAAAATTCCTTTTTCGAGATTTTGAGTACGGGGGGTAGATTATAGAAAGGGAAGGTATTAGAACCCTTTTTATCTGTAGTTTTCTACGGGCTCTTAGGTACTTGCTCATCATTTTAAAAATTTCTTCCGTGTTTGTGTGTTTTTGAAAAGTTTTTGTTTTACTTTGTTTTAACCCTTGTATCAGTCCTCAAGAGTGTTACGAAGTCGTTTTGAAAACTTTGTTTTAAAAAAAAGGTGTAAGTGTGAAAAAAGTTTGATTTTGAGCAAGTACCTACTAGCATCTACCTACTCGAAAAAAGAATGTTTCTGTTCTTGTTTCCTTTAGACAGCACTATCCCACTATTAAAGAGTAGGTAACACCGTCGTTGGAGTTGTAAGGGTCAATTCGAAAGGGACGTAATGGTCATTGAAGGCAACATGTAGGGATACCTTAGCATTTCGAAGGGACTGTCATCATATATTCGTAGGCAACATCGAGGGACAAGATCATATACTGTAGGCAACTTCGAGGGACATCGAGGGACCATGATCTTTATGATGATTTAAACCGATGGCCTTTGCTAAGGGTATCCCTACGTTCGAGGGACATGACCATTATTTTCCGAGGCAACCAAGTGAGGTATACCCTAAGGGTGCATATGTGCAAGGTGTGTTATGTTCAGTTATTTTAGTCTTATGTTAAGTTTGCTAATGTTTGATTATTCTAGCCATACAATCCTATTAGTCATACATCTAGCAGTTCATAATTGCAGTAATTTAAAAGTGCAGAAATATAAAACCTAGCTATTACAAGGCATCGGGGAGGGGGATTATGTACATATCCAAAACTGGGGGAAATAATAAATAAAAGCGGTAAAGGTCGTACTAATCATCTATTACATCCCAATATACAGTTACAATAATAAAATGAAGTGCGAAAGAATAATAACGCGCAAATTTGAAAAGACGTCTAAAAATTCTAAGATATATAAAAAAAATCTTTTTGTTGTTTTTTTGTTTTAATTTATAAAAATGGTTTAAGTTAAAAAATAATTGATCTAGATCTATATTTAAAAAAAAAAGATAATTATTAAAGAAACATGAAATTTAAATAAAATAAATTAATTCTATGTTTTTTTGGTATTTTTGTTACGAAAAGGAAAATGAATTAAAATGAAATTAAACCTAAGTTCTATTAATTTTAATTTTAAAAAAAAAGTTAAAGTGTTTAGTTAATTAATTTACCAAAATTAAAATTTAATTAAGTAAAAATCCTAAATCTATTTTTATGTGATTTTTATATTTGTTTATTGATAAAAAAAAGGGATTAAAAGAAATAAATGAAATGAATAAAACAAGAAAATAAAGATGGGCCTAGTAGCAAAAGTAAACAGGGGATGCAATCATCAGAAATCTTCGAAAGCTTCATGCTCTAACTATGGTGTTTTTTTATTCTTGCGTGGAACCTATGATTCAACCATCCATAATTGTTCTATATAAACTCAAACAAACGTTAGCATACCATAAAATGTGATTAAAATTAGAGATTCTAAGTTTAAAATTTTACCAAACCGGTATTGTCAAATGGGGGCGTGCTAGGCGTGTGATGGATGGCTCTTGGGCCTTGTAAGACTCCTGAGGACTTCAAGAGGATGGTTTTAGGCTTGATGTCAATTGAGAGAGACCGAAACCTCGAGATATGACTTGCACCAATTCTTTTATTTTTAGAGAGCTTTTTGAAGAGCTTTTTGAGAGCTTTTTAGAGAGAAATTTCGTCCTTTTCAAGCTTGTATGGCTCTATATTTATAGAGGAGAATGAGGAGACAAGAAAGCATGGAAAGAATCTCCCACATAATGTTGTGTTTTAAGACCATGATCAAGATTTGAAAAAAATGCCATATTTGATGATTTTATGCCATTTTCACATGTGGATGAACCTGGACATATTTGAAGGGTTATTGCACGAAATCAATTGACATAAACCAGCATAAAACTTGCCCAAAATGGATTCACATCAAAATTTACATTATTTCTATTATTTATTTATTTAATTCTGAATTTTAATGAATAAAATATCAAAATAAATAGCATAAATAGTAGAAAAACGTATGGGTGGGATTATAGGTCGTGGACCATGTTAGGAATGAGTTTCAAACTTGAAAAGATAGGCCCATTTGGAAAAAATTCCAAGTTTGGTCAATATTTGCTTCATGCATTTTTTTCAAAAATTGTCCAACTTTGACAATGCATATCTCTCCCAATTTTAATCTTATGAGGGTGTTCTAGGATTTTTTAGAAAGCTTAGGATGTCCCCTAAGCAACCTCTTTGGTTTCACCTCAATTGGATTTTCCATGTTCATGTAAGAAGCTTTGAACCAAAAGGTGTTTTTGTTGACTTTTCAAAATGACCTATAATGTCCAAATTTATATCTTCTTGTGAGTGCATATTTTGAACTTGGGAGCTGAGGATGAATTATAGGGAATTACATCCTCTTAAAAATGAGCTTTGGATGGGTCATTTCTGATAAAGTATAAGAAAGTTATGCTTGATCAAAGTTGAGTTGACTTTTCCTGCAAAACCCTAATTTAGCAACTTTTGGATTTTGATGAATTGTGAGCAATCCTTGAGGAATCATGATCAACTCTTGATCAAATGATGAATAATACTTCAAAATGAGGATGTTGACCAAAAATCTTGAAGTTTGACTGTATGTGGGCCACAGTTGACTTTTGCCCTAGCACAATCGACTTTCAAGCCTTTGAGCAATTGACTGAGCAAACTTCCTCCGCAAGGCTTGAAACTTGACATGGATGATCTTGAGAACATATTAGGACAATAGTGAGCATTTGGGACCCTTTGGACTCAAACATATTGATGCAAAATGAAACCCTAATTTGAGGTAGACTGCCTTTAGGAGAGAGTTTGTATGGTCAACTCTTGGACTTCCTTGGCCAATTTGAAGACCTTACTTGAAATGTATTGAGAAATATGGGAGGGTAAATTTTGGGGTACAACAGCACCCCTGGCCCAAGTTTGTTTTTTTTTTTAATTATTTTATTTTATTTTCTTAAATATATTTTCTAAAATATTGAAAAAATTCATAAAATACAAAAAATGATATATTTATATTTTGAATTAGTTTATCTTATTTTTCTCACAAAAAATATTTTTATTTATTATAATTTATTTATTTTTTAATTATTATCTTGTAAATAAATAAAATTAGGTTATTAGTTATTTTATTTCATATTAATTTAAATACATTATATTTGATATAAAAAAGACTAAAAATATTTTATAATACTATAAATATTTTTAAAAATAAAATACTAAAAATACTTTTCTTAAACTTATTTTCTTTTGATTAATTTATAGAATTAGGGTTTCACTTAAAATCTTTTCTTAATAAAATTCAAATTCAATTAGTTATTTTCTTTATTTAATTAGGTCAAGACAAAATCCCTTTTTCATGAAAATCAAACAAAGTTACTTTCTCTTTACATTTTTTTGCATTTTTGTACAATTCATTCATTTTATTACTTTGTATTTATTTATTTCCTTGTATATTTATACCAATTCAATATGATTGTAATAGACTAATTAGGTTTAAATTCTTACAATCCCCATTTACAAATTGTATACCCCTCCCCATAAATGTTGTAATAGCATAGTAACTTTAAATTTCGCAATTTATCGTTTTTATATGCAATGCTAGTAATTAGGGTTTGTATGGAAAGACTAAAACCGATACTTAGAAAAACCTAATTCAAGATAAAAAACAAGCATGAAAATGATACACTTGCACACAAGCACCCCTAGGGTTATTCCACTTGGTTGCCTTATACAAAATGGCCATATTACGCATGTGAGGTATCTTAGCAAAAACAAGCAAATACAAGATCATAGTCCCTCGATGACGCTATCTAAGTTGCCTTCCAAATGTTATTAGTCCCTAAAGAAAAAATGATAAGATACCTTGCAACATTTCTAATCATGGTTATACGATGACCCACGCCCGTCCCGTTTACATCCAAAGACAGGGTTGCTTACCAAATCAATGGTAAGACAACAATGTCAAAGGAAAAGAAAATGAACAAGAAAGTCATTTAAGTAGGTAGATTGCTCCTAATTAATTGCTCCATTTCAAAACAAACACCTACACTTTCAAAACATCTTACAAAATTTGAAAACATTTTCAAAAGATCAACATATTTGTATACATTCTTACAAACAAGAATCATTACAAAGATTGCCTAAACAATGGCCTCTTTACAAAATACTTTCAAAAACCACACAAAGCACAATTTCAAACAAAAGCAAGTGATCTAGCAAGTAGCTAAGATCCCATGGAAAACCATGGATGAAAATGGTGCTAATACCTTCCCTTTTCATAATCTACCCCCCCGAACTCAAGAAATAATATCAAAGGTCTTTCCTGTGCTTTTTCACCTTTCCTTTTGGATAAAAGAAAAGTCGATGGCGACTCTTGCTAACTGCAACATTTGCGACCAAACGCAAAACCCTCAAGTCAGTTCTCCAATCGTATCACAGAACTGACGACTCTGCTGGGGAAAATTCTAAAAGTGGGTTTAACTTAGGGCTAGATCACATTTACTTGCTTGCATTGTTTGACTTGTATGCTTTACATTATGGTTATTTGTTTGGGTTTGAATCCTCTACCCGGATTTGGGATACATTATAGGTAAGTAGCAATACATTGTGGAAACTGTGCAAGGTATACCGACAGAGTCTAAGCAATAGCTACGTTAGTGCGACATATTTGTGGGTACCGGTAGCCTTTGAGTTAATCAAAGAGACTACGGGGCCGCTGAGTGATGTCATGAAGCACTAATGAACTTTTAGAACCTTTACTTGACCAACTTGGCCTTTAGGATATAGTGAGATGACCGACTTTGGTGCAGTCTGAAGTTGGTAGATACTCGATACTACACTCATTGAGGTTTGGTTTCTCGGGATATTTTGGTCGCCATTAAAGAGGCTTGTGCTGAAACAATGACCAAGGAAACAAACCAGTGGTATTGAGCTCCTTAGAACCCGGTTACTATTATTAGGTTAGGTTTGAGCCAACTAAACTTCAAGAGGGTACTCACCTATGAGACTCCGTGCAAGCCTAAACCTAAGGAATTGTTTGATTTGTATATACATACTTGTACATAACATCATGAACATCATAACATCATACACATTCACTAACCATTTCAAGTATTTTGGATTTATCTTTGTTCTTGTTTTGTAGGACATGGATTCTCTTCGCATGAAAACTATTCAAGTCAACATTGTAAGTATCCCTCGACAACTTAAGGAGCTATCCTCAAGGATTCCTGAAAACTCTCCATTCACTGAGAGAGACATGGTCGCCTACTCAACTTGTTCACCTCCAACACAGATGAGGATATGATGAAAGTGTTATTTCAGTTCTTTGATCCTTTACACCATTACTGCACATTTCTCGACTATCAACTTGTGCCTACTTTGGAAGAATTCTCCCGACTCTTGAGGATTCTCATTCTCAACCAACTACCTTTCAACGGTACAGAAAGAGACTCAAAGCCAGAAGAGATTTATCAAGCTCTACACTTGCACTCATCTGATGTCACAGCTCATTGGGAAACAAGGAGTGGTGTCAAAGGTTTCCTAGCAAAGTTCTTGTTTGAGAAAGCCCAAAACTGTTGGAATTCTTTGGACCTGCAAGCCTTTGAGGAAATTGTGGCTCTCCTCATCTATGGGATGGTTTTGTTTCCAAATCCTGATCAACTCATAGATGTGAACGCTGTCAAAATCTTCATATCTCACAACCCGGTGCCTACATTGCTAGGGGATATCATACACTCTTTTCACACTCACACAGTAAGGAAAAGAGGTGTTCTTATGTATTGCACTACCCTCTTGGCAAGATGGTTCATTTTGCATCTTCCCCAATCTGTATTAAATAATGAGCAAGGTTCAACATGGTCACAAAGGTTGATGACACTCAAACATTCAGACATTCATTGGTGCTTCTGATCCATAGAGAATGTTACTATTGTCGACCATTGTGGAGAATTCCCTAATGTCCCTTTACTTGGAATTAGGGGAGGTATCACCTACAACCCTTGCTTAGCCTTAAGACAGCTTGGTTACGCTCGAAGGGATGGCCTGCATGAGATGTTGATTCAAGGTTTGGTATTTGACTACGAGAACACGATCACGGTCTTCGCCAGAGATTCATCCGAGCTTGGAGGATGTTGAACAAGGTAGATAACAAGACTTTGGGGCACAATATTTCCATCCCTCTTGAGCCTTACCTCAAATGGGTACGAACTCGTGCTCAGAATCTTATGATGCCTTACCCCTCCATTCTCTCGGTAATCATTGAGCCTGTCATGGAAGGATATGTTCCATACACTATCCTACATCCTAACATGTCCACCTCTCTTGAAGACCTACAAAGATATTGGATACAACTCAAGGGGGAGCAATATACTTTTGAAGCCTAATTCTATGCAAGCGAGAAGAAGGTTTTGGAACTCACTAGGCTACTTCATGAGGAGCAGAATCTGAATGCCTACATTGCACCAAAGAGGATGCGTACTACCTTTCTATCTTAGAGTTTCTTGTATTTGTTTTGACCAAGGAGGCATTGATGTACTCAAAGCTTTAATTTATTAATATAACGTGTGTTTCCTTTTTGTCTAAAAAAATTTGAATCTTAAAATCCTTGAAATCATTTCATACGCATTTATCATTCATCATAACATAAGCAGGTTTCTGGCAACAAGTCTCCTCATCTCTCTACTGTTTATTTTAGTAAGATGGATCTCGAGCAAACGGTGAAGGACCTCCAAGCTAAAAATGCATAGTTTCAACAGTTGTTCTTAACTATGGCCAAAGGACAAGAAGAGTTGAAGACCTTGCTGGTTGAGGAGAAGAAAAAGAAGACGAAGAAGATAACCGAAATTCTGAACATGGGAAGAAGATTCCAAGGGAAGACAAGAAGGGCCTTAGACTTTGCAACGACATCCGGTGAGAAAGACAATCAAGACGGTAAGGGCAAGGAAATAGTTGTTAGTCTGATTCAGAAGAGGAAGAGGAAGAAGAAGACTATTCTGAAGAACAATACCCTCCGGCCGACGACAAGTATAAGCATTTAGGAGAACGGTTGAGTGCAATGGAAATCCAAAAAGTGCCTGGCTTGGACTTTGAGGAGTTGGGCTTAGTATCAGGAATTTAATTCCTCCAAAATTCAAAGCACTTGTGTTCGCCAAATACGATGAAGTCGCATTCCCTAAAATGAATCTCCGGTCCTACGTGAGGAAAATCTAGCCCCATACCGCTGACAAGGATTTATGGGTACACTTCTTCCAAGACAATCTGTTTGGAACTCAACTTGATTGGTTTTATCAGTTAGAAAGAGCCAATGTTCATAACTGGAAAGATCTTGCTGCTGCCTTTTACAAACAATACCAATAAAATGTTGATCTTGCGCCTACCCGTACTCAACTCCAGAGTATGGCCATGGTTTCAAATGAAGTCTTCAAGGACTATGCGCAAAAATGGAGAGATTTGGCCGGAAGAGTTCAACCTCCTCTATCTAAAAGAGAGTTGGTAGACATGTTTTTAGGCACCTTGTCTGGCCCCTTTTTCAATCACTTAATTGGAAGTTCATCAACAGGTTTTACTGAATTGATATTGACCGGAGAAAGGGTAGAAGCCGGGATAAAGAATGGAAAGATTCAAAAATATGCATCCTCTGTTGCTATAAGGAAGCCATTCATCGGAAAGAAATAAGTGGTTTCTTAGTATCTTCATAGAAATCAAGATAGGGCTGAATGCCGGCCAATGGTGGGGGCTGTTATGATTCCTAAACCTGCGCCTGATCAGCAAATTAACAACCAACCAAGAATGGAAAGACCAGTCATACAATTCACCAGAATTAACATGACCTTATCTCAAGTATTGTCACATCTGTTAAAATACAACCTAGTGACTTTGAAAGAAGCTCCAAAGAATCCTAACACAACCTCTCCTCACTATCATCCTAATGCCTGCTGTGCAACCACTCTGAGAGTCCCGGCCATGACACTAACAATTGTTGGGCTATAAAGAACAAAGTACAAGACCTCCTTGAAGCCAAAGAGATTGAATTCGATGCGCCAGAAAAGCCTAATGTCATCTCTGCCCCTATGCCCAAGCACGACCATAATGCCAATGCCAATGAAGAGGATATGTTTGTTACTTCAGTTGATGAACTTATGACCCCACTCCTGACTATCAAAAAGAACTTATTGAATTCCAGTGTTTTCCCGGGCTGTGATGAAAGCTATCATTTCTGTTTGTCCTTACCAACCAGTTGTCCTTTGTTGAAAGCAGACGTTCAGTGCCTAATAGATAACAAGGATATTTTGTTCGAAAAGACTTTTGTTCCACCTTGTGATACGGTGGGAGAACTGACTTAAGGTTTTGTGTTCGCAAATGTTTCGGTTTAGCAAGAGTCGCCACCGACTTTTCTTTTATCCAAAAAGGAAAGGTGAAAAAGCACAGGAAAGACCTTTAGAGATATTTTTGAGTTCGGGGGGTAGATTATGAAAAGGGAAGGTATTAGCACCCTTTTCATCCATGTTTTTCCATGGGCTCTTAGTTACTTGCTAGGTCACTTGCTTTTTTGTTTGAAAATTATGCTTTTGTGTGGTTTTGAAAGTATCTTGAAAAGGTGTCATTGTTTAGGCAAACTTTGTAATAGTTCTCGTTCGTAAGAACGTATACAAAGTGTTGAGCTTTTGAAAATATTTCAAGTCTTGGAGAGTGTTTTGAAGATGTTTTGAAAGTGTATGTGATTGTTTTAAAAATATCAAGGATATTTGTTTTTGAAGTGAGCAAGTAACTAAAAGTAATCTACCTACTCAAAAGGTTTTAGATATGCTTTTCCTCGTCCTTTAGATGTAGCTATCTTACCATTGATTTGGTAAGAAGCCCCATCATTGGATGTGAAGGGACGGGCGTTGGGTCATCGTATGACCATGATAGCAATGTTGTGAGATGACTTAACACTTTTTCTTTTAGGGGCTAAGATCATTTTTGAAAGGAAACTTTGATAGCATCATTGAGGGACTATGATCTTTTTCGATTTGTTTGTGCTAAGACCTCCCACGTGCATAACATGGCCATTTTTACAAGGCAACAAGTGGAATTACCCTATGGTTGTAAGTGTGCGAGTGTATTTGATTTCATGCATAGTTTGTCTTGATTAGGGTGATCTATTTTTCAATTTTCATATCTTGTCATACACACCCTAATTACTAGGATATATTGAAAGTAATAACAGTGCGGAAATGTAAAGTCCTACGCTGTTACAATATTTAGGGGGATGGGAATACATATTTATGAATGGGGGTTGCAAGTTAAAGTTCTAGGTTACTATTATAACCATATTAAAACAGATAAGAATATATAGAAAAATTAAAATATTTACCTGTTTAAAAAGGGAAATAACTTTTGTTTAAGAAAATATTTTTGTGTCTTTTTATGTTAAAAGAAAATATAGCATGCAAACATAAAATATTTTTGGTATTTTTTATTAATAATAAATTATAATCTGATGGCAAAATGAAAAGAAAGAAAACATAATCAGCGCAAAATACTAAAAATAGAAGAGGTCAGAAGTTGACTCTGATTTGCTGCACAAACAGAAACATGTTAGCAAAATTTGGAAATTCATAAGTTCTGGATCTTCTGAGAACTAAGAAGTTTTCAGAAGTTCTGACGCAACTGTCAGAACTTTGCTTCTCTCCATGCCAGTCAGAACATCTACAACTTAGTCATTTACATAACAGAAGTTGCATGCATAATAGTTATGACAAATTTCGTGAAATATCATAAGCATGAATCAGAAGCAACATGTATTTGCTAATTCTAATTATGAGTCATATTTTCTTTATGAAGCTCTGAACTGGGATTTTCTCTACTTAGGTAGGCAGATGCATGAATTTTCAGAATATGTACATCATCAGGATCAGAATATCTATATTGTGCTAAATATGCAAAATCTGACAATGCTTAATCAGTTATGATAAGAGTCAGCATAAAACTTACCTTGCTACTGGAAAGGATTATGTGAACTGTAGGTTGTTCTTGAATTCTGGTGATGTTTTGAGTAGCTTCTTCGTGTACTCAGCAGGATGGAAGTTTACAACTTCTGGGACAACTAAGGGGTGAAGTAGTTCTGATCCTTTTGAAATGGATATTGGTGGAGAATGTGTTACTGTTTGATTACAGAATTTGGGATGACTTTAATCAAGAACACTTGAGGAAAAATGGAGCTTAAATATAAGGAATCAATGCTAAGATTTTGGTATTTTGTGTTTATAGTTTCCTGGGTTCTTGGAATTTTTTGCAGTGGTTCAAAGCCTTCTTCCTCAACTCTCTCGTCTCTTTCACAAATTTGTTCTATGGCCTCCTTCAGTGTGCAAATGGTGTTCTATTTATAGGCAAAGTTTTGCAGTTGGGCGGTCAAGTGGCACCAACATCATATGCTAGATGTTAACTTACTCTTGAAGTAAGCTTAAACAAGTGGGGGTTCAATACATTCAAGTTGGGTGGTTAACAGCGCCTCAGCTGGATTTGGCAGCGTGAATTAAGGAAAAGTAGAAACAACGCGTGGGTCTAGCATACCTTTGCATAGAAGTTTGTCTTCCCAAGACAGTAGGGGTACACGTGGTGTGAATCCCTTGGATAAAGACTTTACAAGTGGTTGTAAGAATTAAATGGGTTCCCATGTGAAACTCTGGATCCTTGCTTGACTCTGGATTAGAAGTTATGCTTCAGCGTAGCATCTCATCTTCTAATCCTCTTATCTTCTTATTTCAGCGTATTCTAAAGGATCCTTCAGAACTTCCAGTATACTTACAGCACGCTTTGTTACTTTCTTTGATTTAACCTTTTCAAACTCTAACTGAACCTTTGTGAACATTGCCCCAGAAGTTCTGACCAAATTATGTCTTAAGAATATCCAGAATTTGCTGAGTGTGAACACTGACCCAGAAGTTCTGAAATTGTCATATTTCTTAAATACTTAGAAAACTTTCTAAGTCTTTAGAATTTGATTCCTTCAAAATAAAATTTGACTTTTGAAACTCTTGATGAAGAAAACTTCATATTCCAACATGTCTTAATGAAATATGATTTTTGAGATTTGATTTTGATCCAAAAAGTCAAAGTTAGACTTCTAGTGTGCAAATGACCATTTTGCCCTTGTGAATGGTCTGCTTGGAAAATTGATAATTCAATGCCTGGAGGCCTGATGAAAGCCAACTTGAGGATCCAGGGGGATTTCCTTGAGAAATGAGAGGGAAAGTTTTGGGGTGCAACAACTGTACCTGTTCAAACTTCTTGAACCTGAAGAGTTAGATTGGCGGAGCCGCCATTCGTGACTTGAAGGTGAAAGATGATTGAACACTAGAGTGCCCAAAAATTTTCACTCGAAGATGGATGGTGAATGGGCTTATAGATGCCATTTGGAGGAATATTGGTAAACGCTTGGAAGAAGTATCAACATAAATCTCTTGTTAATTTATCCTAAACTTGACATTTTACCTGGGAGAAAAGGGGTTAGTAAAATGCAAATGCTTGCATGATGTTCACCAGATGTGGTATCATGCTAAATGCATATGGGATGTACATGTTATGATGTGTGAATGTGAGATGTATTTTTCCGCCTGGGAAAAGAAATCCCTGACTACTGCTGAGGAAATCCAGAGAGGTTGAATCCCTGATTGCCTGTTGGAAATGAAGAACATGCATATCTTCAAATCTTGTTGAAAGAGTGATTTTTCTGGGGAATATCACTCAGATGTCATCTGTTATCTGGTCGGATCTAGGCTTCACAGTTACTGAGGATAAAGTAGTTGGCTGCCATCCGGTCGGGTCCGAGCTTCGTGGGAACTTACTGGAAGAGAAGATGAATTAACTGTTATTTGGTTGGATCCAGGCTTTGTAGAAAATTCCTTGAAATTGAATAGTTATTTGGTCGGGTCCAGGCTTCACAATAACTTACTGGGGATGTGGAGGTTAACTGTTATCTGGTCGGATCCATGCTTCACAGTAACTTACCGGAGGAAAGGATGAATTAATTGTTATCTGGTCGGATCCAGGATTTATGGTCTTTTAGAAAGTTGTATTGTTATCTGGTCGAATCCAATCTACATAGTGTCTTTCTAGGGATCATGGGTAATTGTTTATCTGGTCGGGTCCAGGCTTCACAATATACCATTTAAAAACTGTTATCTGGTCGGGTCCAGGCTTTGCAGATTTCTGAGGTTGAAGTTTAATTGTTGTCTGGTCGGGTCCAGGCTTCACAATAAACTGGTTGAAAAATTGTTATTTGGTCGGGTCTAGGCTTTGCATATTTTTTTGATGAAGTCAATTGTTATCTGGTCAGGTCCAGACTTCACAATAAACTGGTTGAAAAACTATTATCTCGCTGGGTCCAGGCTTTAAAGAATTCTTTGATGAAGTCAATTGTCATCTGGTCGGGTTCAGGCTTCACAATAAACTGCTTGGGGATTTAGTTGTTACCTGGTCGGTTTTCAGGTTTCACAACGAATCTCTGAGGGTGATTGCTATCTGGTCGGATCCAGGCTTCGCAATGGCTTTCTTGAAAGGATGAAAATGAGGAATGATATTTGGTCGGATCCAGGTTTCTCAGTCCTTTGTTGGGGATAGAGAGATAACTCTATTAGGTAAAAGAAGTTAAACCTTGGTCAGATTTGAGTTCAGGCTCTTTTATTTCTTTGAAGAGTTAGGCTATTATCTGGTCGGGTCCAGGTTTCATAGCATTTTAAAAAATGAGATTAGCTGGTATCTGGTCGGGTCCAGGCTTCAGTAACTCAAAAAGTCAAACTGTTATCTGGTCGGGTCCAGACTTCAGTAATTGAAGAAGTCAAACTATTATCTGGTCGGGTCCAGGTTTCAGTAATATCTTGAAAATTGTGCTAATATTTGGTCGGATCCATGCTTCATAGCATTTCTTGGTAATAATAAAGGCTTTATTGAATGATTTACTAGGGATCAGGGATTGTGGCCCTGTTATTAGTAGTCTTTTGAAAGGGGAATTCAAACTGGAGAGTATAGACTCAGTCGGGTAAGGCAGACTCAGTTTGGGGAGGATACACCCAACTGGGGAGGACGGGCTCAGCCGGGGATGAAGGGCTCATCCGGGGAGGATAGATTCTATTTGGAGAAAATAGCCTTGGTCGGGGAAGATGTACTCAGCTGGGAAATTTGGACTCAACTGGGAAATTTGGGTTCAGCTGGAGAAGATATACTCAGATGGACTCAGCTTGGAGAATAAAATCTTGGTTGGAAGATATACTCCGCTGGGATAAAAACCTTGGTTTGGGGAAGATATACTCAGCTAGGGAAGATGGGCTCGCTGGGGAGTATATTCTGTTGGGGACATGGGCTCTGCTGGGGAATTAACTTTGTTGGGGAAATAAACCCTGCTGAGGAGATGAATTCCCTTTAGGAAGAGGTCTCCTAGGCTTTAGCTGGGGAGAAAGCTGTCAAGAGGTTGAGACTCTGGCCAGGGATCATCCCGTGTAAGGAGATTTATGGGCAGCTCCGTTGGGGAAAGGTTTATTGTCACCGCCCTGGTAGGGATAATGATGATGAGATAACTCTGCGGGGCTATTTCACATACATTTAAAAGAGATGCTTACTGCTATTGTGCACTGATGTTCTGTTGCTGATGTTGCTGCTTAGTAGGACACGTGTGCCAAACAGTTTTAATCATGTTCATATGCATATGTTCATTCAATTTTAGTCATTGGACAAATTTGCATTCAAAACAGAGATAGAAAATTTTGCACTTCAAAGTGTATTTGTATTGATATCTTGACCATGAATAAGCGTTTTTGTACATAGAGACGGAAATCCTAGTAAGAGGAAATCTCCGAAAAGAAAACTAAATCGAGAATGAAAATAAATAGCCATGTGAAATGATCTCATTGCCTTCTGGCTCTACTATTGCCCCAATGTATTCGAACATCCTTTGTCGTTGATCGAAAGTGATTGGACTGATCCTGGACCATTTGAACTTGGACCTTAGTGATAGAAATGACTGTGTTGATTCCACGGGACATAGTCGTACGCTTTTAATCCTTAATTTTTGCCTGAACCGCCCTTTCGGGTTTTCGGTCCACCAGGATACCCTTTTTTTGCCCAAGTCGCCCTTTCGGGTTTTCAACTTGCCGGGTGTACAATCTTTTGCATATATCCCTAATTTTTTCCCAAACCTTTTGGTTTGCCGGGATGCCCTTATTTTTCTTAGGTGTGTCAACCTAACGGGTCTCTCATGCGTAGTATTTTTTAACTATGTCCGCGTTTATAGGATGTGGGAAATCTTCACCATCCATGGTAGTTAGCATCATGGCACCGCCAGAGAAAACTCTCTTGACAACAAACGGCCCTTCATAGGTGGGAGTCCATTTTCCTCTGGGGTCACCTTGTGGTGAAATGATGCGTTTTATCACCAAGTCTCCAACTTGATATACTCAAGGCTTGACCTTTTTGTTGAAGGCCTTGATCATCCGTTTTTAATACGTCTGACCATGGAAAATAGCAGCTAATCATTTTTCATCGATCAAGTTCAACTGATCCAATCTCGTTTGAATCCACTCGCCTTCGCCTAGGCCTGCCTCGATCATAATCCTCAGTGAGGGAATTTGAACTTCCACTGGAAAAATAGCTTCCATGCCATAGACTAGAGAGAAAGGAGTTGCCCCAGTTGATGTTCTAGCTGAAGTACGGTAGCCATGTAGAGCAAATGATAACATCTCATGCCATTCTTTATAGGTTACTACCATTTACTGCACAATCTTCTTGATTTTTTGTTGGCCGTTTCGACTGCGCCAGTCATTTTCGGTCTATACGGAGAAGAATTGTGATGCTTGATCTTAAATTGAGTGCACAACTCAGTAATCATAGCATTGTTGAGGTTAGTCCCATTGTCTGTAATGATCCTTTCAGGAATACCGTAACGGCAGATGAGGTTATGTTTGATAAACCTGGCTACCACATTCTTGGTTACTGAGGCATAGGAGGCAGCTTCGACCCATTTGGTAAAATAGTCTATGGCGACAAGGATGAAACAATGTCTGTTGGAAGTTGTGGGCTTGATCTCTCTGATCACTTCAATACCCCACATTGCAAATGGCCATGAAGCGGTCATGACATTCAGAGGGATCTGAGGTACATGGACTTTGTCAGCGTAGATTTGGCATTTGTGACAAGTTCTAGAATGTTGATGACAATCGGTCTCCATTGTTGACCAATAGTAACTAGCTCTTAAGATTTTCTTAGCCATCGTATATCCACTTGAGTGAGTACCTAATAGGCCATCGTGCATGTCTTCCATGATTTCCTCTGCCTCCCTCTTATCCATACATAGGAGTAGAGTTGAATCATGGTTGCATTTGTATAATATCCCGTTACTTAGGAAGAATTTGACTGCAAATCTTCGTAAGAACTTTCTGTATTTGATAGATGCTCCCTCTGGAAACTCTTGTGCTTCAAGGTATCTTATTACCTCATGGTACCATGGTGTTTCCGCATCAGTGTCAAGCTCATAGCAATGTGTAGGTTCATCGAATCTTTCGATTGTTATCATAGGGGCTTCGTTATCCCATCTGACTTTGAATATTGAAGACATGGTTGCCAAAGCGTCAGCTAACTGGTTTTCTTCTCTAGGGAAGTGCTCGAACGTGACTTCTTTGAAGTAAGGAATTAGGGATAGTACAAACTCCTTGTAAGGGATAAGATTAGGGTTTTTACTGTCCCAATCTCCTTTTACTTGGCTGATCACCAAGGCGGAATCTCCAAACACATCCAAATGCTTGATCCTTAAGTCAATGGTAGCTTTCAGACCTAAGATGCATGCTTCATACTCAACCATATTATTTGTGCAATCGAAGCATAGTTTGGCAGTGAAAGGAGTGTGGCAACCTTCAGGAGAGAAGATCACAACACTAATTCTTTTACCTAAGGCGTTGGAAGCCCCATCGAATACCATAGTCTATCGGGATCCTTGTTCAGGTCCGTCATACGGTCTAGGTTTCGCACAGTCGGTTACCAGCATAATATTCTCGTCAGGGAAGTCGAAGTTCATTGACTGATAATCATCCATAGCTTGATGGTCCAAATGATCTGCTAGTACACTTCTTTTGATGGCTTTTTGATTTGTGTATTGAATGTCGTACTCAGTCAAAATCATTTGCAACCTGGCTATTCGTCTGGAAAGGGCCGATTTCTCAAAGATGTACTTAATCAGATCCATCTTAGAAATCAACAAAGTGGTATGAGTCAACATGTACTGCCTTAGTTGGCGAGCAGCCCACGCTAAAGCACAACAAGTTTTCTCGAGCAGTGAATATCTGGTTTTGCAGTCGGTAAACTTTTTGCTTAGCTAGTAAATTGCATGCTCTTTTCGGCCAAACTCGTCATGTTGGCCCAAAACACACCCCATAGAATTCTCTAGTACTGTCAAGTACATGATCAAGGGTCTTCCTTCAACTGGAGGCATGAGAATAGGAGGTTCTTGTAGGTATTCTTTGATTTTGTCAAAGGAAATTTGGCATTCATCGTTCCACCTGACTACCTGATCTTTCTTCAAGAGTTTGAAGAGTGGCTCACAAGTAGCAGTTAAGTGTGATATGAAACGGGAAATGTAATTGAGACGACCCAAGAATCCTATGACTTCTTTTTCAGAATGAGGGACTGGCATTTCTTGGATGGCCTTTACCTTGGAAGGATCAACTACAATGCCTTTATTGCTGACAACAAAACCTAGAAGCTTTCCAGAGCGTACTCCGAATGTGCACTTGTTAGGGTTTAACCTCAGTTTATATTTCTTCAGTCTCTCAAATAGTTTGTGCAGGTGACCGAGATGTTATTATTCAGTTTGTGATCTAGAAATCATATCATCCACATATACCTCTATCTCATGATGAATCATGTCAGGAAATAAAGCAACCATAGCCCTTTGATATGTTGCCCCTGCATTCTTTAATCCGAACGACATGACTTTGTAGCAGAAGGTGCCCCATTGTGTAACGAAAGTAGTTTTTTCCATATCTTCGGGATCCATCTTTATTTGATTATAGCCTGAGAAGCCATCCATGAATGAGAAGACTTTATGCTTAACAGTGTTATCGACTAAAACGTCAATGTGTGGTAGAGGGCAATCATCCTTGGGGCTTTCCTTATTCAGATCCCTATAGTCTATGCACATACGAACTTTTCCGTCTTTCTTTGGCACTGGCACTATGTTGGCCACCCATTGAGGATAGGATGTTACAGCTAGGAACCCTGCATCAAATTGTTTTATTACTTCGGCTTTGATCTTTTCAGACATGTTAGGCCTCATGCGACAAACTTTTTGTTTAACTGGAGGGAAGTCTTCCTTCGTAGGCAGACGATGAACCACAATATCGGTATCTAACCCAGGCATATCTTCATATGACCAAGCAAATACTTCCACATAATCGCGCAACATATAAACCAAACGGCTTTTAACACTGCTTCCTAAATTAACGTTGATCCTGATTTCTTTCTTATCTGACTCAGTACCCAAGTTGATAATTTCAATCGACTCTTCATGTGGTTGAATAACTTTTTCCTCTTGTAACAGAAGTCTGGCTAGCTCTCCTGGTATGTCACAATCTTCCTCGCTTTCGTCTTTGTCTTGCTTGATAGGATATTCAAAGTCATAGTTTGCAATAGTATAGTTGCTGGCAATAGGATCCGGAGTGGATGTAGACCTGCAAGAGTGTGTGTGTGTGCATGTAAGATACATGGCTATTTTTTTTTTTGGAAATATTTTTGAAAGAAAAGAAAGACAATGAATATAAATATTTGAATGCAAAAGAGTCCAATGTGTTGAATGATCATATGATTTGATGAACATAAATAAAACCCTTGACAAAAGGACCCAAGTGCCCCGGGCAAGGCATATGGCTTAAAAGTCATTGTTTGGAAATAATATTACAGACATAGAGTTTCTGAATTGATAGAAAAAAGAAAATAGTAATTACTCCTCAATGAAAGAAACAGGAGTGAAATCCTTTGCATGCCAGTTGTTGAGCTTCCCTTCGGTTGTCGAGTAGATCCAGTCTTCAAAAGAATACTCATCATCGGAGTCCTCTACAGCGTTCACTTCATGACTTTTGAGGTGGAGAGGCGGCTTTCCAGTACGAGCACCTCTAATTTGTCTGTCTTGAACGGGATATCGAGGAGTTGACCCCACATCTCATTGTTTCCTTCTTCTACCACAGCATGGGCATCCTTAAGAGAAACCATCTTGGGGATAACTTTATCGACTCTTGGAGTGTCGGAGGAGATTTTGGTAGTGGCTACAACTTCAAACGTCTGCCAAGGAGTTTCTATGAATTCGCCATCCATTTCTACGTACTTGAAAGAATTGAGATGGCTTACCATAAATTATTCTTCACCGCAAACAGTGACAACCTTCCCTTGAACTGGGTATTTTAACTTCTGGTGGAGAGTAGAAGTGACCGCACCTGCCCCATGGATCTATGGTCGCCCAAGCAAGAAAGAATACGCAGGCCGTATGTCCATTATATAGAATGTGGAGTTGAAAATCTGCGAACCAAACTTGATTGGGAGACCCACCTCTCCATGAACCATCCTTTTCGACCCATCAAATTCCCTCACAACAATATCACTAGGCTTCAAAATCAAACCTTCACAGTCTAGCCGATCTAAAGCGCCTTTAGGTAACACATTTAAAGATGAGCTTGTGTCCACCAAAACATGTTCCAGAGTGGTCCCCTTACATTCAACATAAACATGCAAGGCTTTATTATGATTCTTTCCCATGGGAGTTAAATCTGCGTCAGAGAACCCTAGACCATTGTCAACTGTCAGACTTGCTACGCAGTTCTCAAATTGGTCGACTGTGGTTTCTTGAGGCATATGAGCCTTTTTCAATAATTTAATCAAAGCTTGTTCATGGGCGTCAAAACATAGCAATAAGGACAACATTAATATTTTAGAAGGGGTTTGCCCCAACTGCTTTACTATTTTGAAGTCTCTTTTCTTGATGATCTTCAAAATTTCCTCCATCTCTTGAGTGGATGGTTCTTCCATAACAAACTTTTCAGCAGGTGCCTCTTCCCTGGCAGGCTCACTTTCTTTCCCTTTTCCTTTAGTACTGGCACCAGCATTGCCGTTGGTTATGCGGATTGGAACCGTGGTAGTGGTTGGTGGTGAGATATCAGGGGAAAAGACCCTTCATGTTCTTGTGAATTTACTATAACCAATAATATTAGTAACACTAGCTTCATTATAATCAATCCAAGAATCTTGTTTTACCCCGTGGTAATAAACCTCGGCACCATAATTCCATGGGATCGCTTTATCAGAGGTGTATGGAACAGGTCCGGCAGCAGTGATTATGAGAGGAGAAATGATTGGATCGTTCAAAATCCTGATAGGTCCTTTGGATGAGATCCTAAGAGTTTTGTTTGAAATTGTTATGATGGCCAAATCTTCAGCTTTTTCGTTTGAATTTTTTATGGCGGGGACCTTTTTGGATAGAATTTCACGGCTATCCATTAGGCGTTGTATACCTTTCTTCAGTTCTTCACACCCATCGGATTGTCTCATACAGCCCACACAGTCTTTTTCACAGCCATGGGAAGTCCCAGCTTTCAACAGATTGCTCTTGATTACATTCAATGGGGTAGTTAATTCTTCAACAAAGGCAATGAAAGTTGTATCTTCGATGGCATTAACACCTTTGTCGTGCTTCGGCATTGGAGCGGTAATTACATTTGGCGTCGGAGGAGGATCAAATTCAATAGTCTTGTTGTCAATTAAATCTTGGATTTTGTTCTTCAAATCCCAGCACTGATCAGTCTCATGCCCATGGCTGTTTGAATGGTAAGTGCACTTTGCATTTGGATTATATCTTGGTGACAAGGTGTCAGAATTGGTGAGAGGATCCTGCAATGTCACTAAATTGGCCCTGAGCAGATGTTGAAGGGCTTGAGATAATGACATGCCTAACCTTGTAAACTGTCTTCTTGGAGCTTCAACCCGTTGATGATTAGTAGATGGTCTTTGAGTAGCAGTCAGATTGGAGATTCGTACAACATTGACAGACAGATGATTATTTATTTTGGTATGGGCCTTTGCTCTATACACATCATTAACTTCTTTCTTCGTGGCAAAAGGTTTCTTGACCGGATTGGGAGTGGAAGTAGATGCCACAGAGATCTTTCCACTTTTAATGCCACTTTCAACTCTTTCACGGTTAGGATTAATTCAGTGAAACCAGAAGAATAGCAGCCAACCAACAGATTAAAGAAAGGACCAGATAATGTGCTCATGAACATATCAATGTGTTCCCTATCAGTCAAGGGAGGTTGGACCCTACTAGCAAGGTCTCTCCACTTCTGCGCATACTCCTTAAATCCCTCATCCTTCCCCATGGTCATACCTTGCAATTGAACCCTCGTCGGTGCCAAGTCGGAGTTGTACTGGTATTGATGGTAGAAGGCGGTAGCTAGACCCTCCCAAGTATTGATGTGATAGCCATCCAACTTATAAAACCATTCAAGTTGTGTTCTAGCCAGACTCTCCTGGAAAAAGTGAATCCAGAGTTTTTTATCTGCAGTGTGCGGTTGTATCTTGCACACATAGGACTTCAAATGGAGCTTTGGGCAAGAAACCCCATCGTATTTTGCAAAGGTTGGTATTTTGAATTTGTGGGGAATGACTACCCCAGAGATTAAGCTCAAATCTTTAAAATTTAAACCGGGAATAGCTTGGATTTCAACTGTTTTCAACCTGTCTTCTAGCTGCTTTTATTTGATGTCTGCGGGTGGATACTGTTCATTGAAATAATCATCATCAGATTCTTGGTCATTGATACAGTCATCCTGAGTACTCTTGACCTCACCGATTTGGTTCTCGTCCTCTTCAGATGAATCTTCCTCTATTGGAATTTGACGGATTGTCTCCTTGAACCTTTTACCCATGTTGAGTAGAGCTTTATTCTTTGTATTTTTCTTAGCGGCCAACAAGGCCATCATATCCTGCTGCCCCTTGTCCAGGCCGAGTAAGGCTTCCTGAAATTGAGAATTCTGGGCCTGGAGTTCCGTCACAGTTTTCTCTAGATCCATCTTGCTGAAATAAACAATGGAGAGATAAGGAAACTTGTTATGTGGACACCTGTCATATCATGATGCATGAATATGCAAATGATTTCAAGGATTTAAAGGATTTAAATTTGTATAGAAAAAGAGTGAACAAACGTTAACTTGCATTTAAAGAGTTCTGATTTGAATACAAACACGCCTCTTGGGCTTACAACAACAGAAATATAAATTAAACTCCTAAGACAGAAAAGTTGTGCGAATCTTCTTTGGCGCAATGTAGGTGTTTAAGCTCTTTTCTTCATGAAGCTTCCTCGTAAGCTCTAATATCTTCTTCTCGCTCTCATAGAACTTAGCTTCAAAGGTGTCTCGCTCTCCTTTTAACTGAATCCACGCGTTTTGCAAATCTTCAAGAGAAGTAGGCATATCAGGATAGAGGATAGTATGTGGAACGTCTCCCTCGACTACTGGCTCCATGATAACAGGTAAGACGGCTTCATAAGGAATCTTAAGACTTTAAGCGCGAGCCCTTACCCATTTAAGATAAGGCTCCAAAGGAATGGAATTCTTACGCCCCAACGTCTTGCTATCAACTTTGTTAACCATACCCCAAGCTCGTATAAATATTTGACGGTAACCTTGGGTATCGCTTTCGTAGTCAAATGCAATTACTTGGATGAGTACCTCATGAGGGCCATCTCTCCTGGCATATCCAAATTGTCGCAAAGATAAACAAGGGTTGTAAGTAATGCCTCCCCTAATTCCAAGTAGAGGGACATTGGGGAATTCCCCACAGCGATCAATGATGGTAATGTCTTCCAAAGAGCGATAATAACAACGGATATCAGCATGTGAAAGTTACATCAATCTTTTAGACCACCTCATACCTTGTTCATTCTTCACCAAGGATCGTGGTAGGTGCGAAATAAACCACCTATCCAAAAGAGGAGTGTAACACATCAAAGCCCCTCTTTTCTTCAAAGTGTGAGAGTGAAGAGAATGCAAGATGTCTCTAAGCAATGTAGGCATCGGATTACGAGATATGAAAACCTTGATCGCATTTACACCTATAAATTGGTCAGGATTTGGAAATAGTACCAACCCATAGATGAGAAGAGCCAAAATTTACTCTAAGGCTTGTAGATCCAAATTATTCCAACACTCTTGAGCCTTCTCTAACAAAAACTTTGCTAGGAGCCCTTTGACACCACTCCTTGTTACCCAATTTGCTACTATGCCATATGGTTGCAAATGTAGAGCTCGAGCAATTTCCTCAGGTTTAGGGTCTCTTTCAATACCGTTGAAAGGTAACTAATTAAGAATATGGATCCCCATGAGTTGAGAAAATTCTTCCAAAGTGGGCACAAGTTGGTAATCAGGAAAAGTGAAGTAATGATGCAAAGGGTCGAAGAATTGGACAAGCACCTTTACCATATATTCTTCAATACTTGAGGTAACCAGACTAAGGAGTCGACCATGTCTTTTGGTGAACAAAGAATCTTCAGGGACCCTTGATACTAAATCCTTGAGTTGTGGAGGTATCCTCACAAGACTGACTTGGATAGTGCTTCTACGAGAGGAAGCCATGTCCTACAAAACAGAACAAAGATAAATCCAAAAATCCTTGAAATGGTTAGTGATGTTTATGATGCTTATGATGTTTATGATGTTATGTACAAGTTTATATACAAAGCAAACAAGTCCTTAGTTTAGGCTTGCATGGGGTTTTAGGTAAGTATCCTCTTGAAGTTTAGTTGGCTTAACCTCTCCTAATTAATAGTAACCGGGTTCTAAGGGATCTCAATATCACTGATCTTTCCCCAAGTTTCGTTCAATAAGTGATTGACTCACAACCAAACAAAACTCAAGAGTCAAACCTCAATGAGTGTAGCATCGAGTATCAACCAACTTCGGACTGCACCAAAGCCGGTTATCTCGCTACTTTCTAATGGCCAAGTTGGTCAAGTAAGATTCTAAGGTCAGTTGATGCTTTAGGAAACCACGCGGCGGCCCTATACTCTCCTTGACTACTCAAGGGTTACTGATACCAACGAAAGTGTCACATCAATGTAGTTACTACTTTAACCGTGTCGGTATACCCTGCACAATTCTCTCACAGTTTATTGCTACTTACCTAAAAGGTGTCCCCAAATCCGGGTGTAGGATTTAAAATAAACCCAAACAAGGAACCAAAATGTAAAGCAAACAAATTAAACAATGTAAGCAAGTAAATGTGATCTAACCCTAAGGTAACCCCACTTTAAGATAAAGTAGTTCCCCAACAGAGTCGCCAGTTCTGTGATATGGTGGGAGAACTGACTTGAGGTTTTGTGTTTGCAAATGTTGCGGTTTAGCAAGAGTTGCCACCGACTTTTCTTTTATCCAAAAAGGAAAGGTGAAAAAGCACAGGAAAGACCTTTAGAGATATTTTTGAGTTCTGGGGGTAGATTATGAAAAGGGAAGGTATTAGCACCCTTTTCATCCATGGTTTTCCATGGGCTCTTAGTTACTTGCTAGATCACTTGATTTTTTGTTTGAAAATTGTGCTTTTGTGTGGTTTTGAAAGTATTTTGAAAAGGTGTCATTGTTTAGGCAAACTTTGTAATAGTTCTCGTTCGTAAGAACGTATACAAAGTGTTGAGCTTTTGAAAATATTTCAAGTATTGGAGAGTGTTTTGAAGATGTTTTGAAAGTGTATGTGATTGTTTTAAAAATAGCAAGGATATTTGTTTTTGAGAGTGAGAAAGTAACTAAAAGTAATCTACCTACTCAAAAGGTTTTAGATATGCTTTTCCTCCTCCTTTAGATGTAACTATCTTACCATTGATTTGGTAAGAAGCCCCATCGTTGGATGTGAAGGGACAGACGATGGGTCATCGTATGACCATGATAGCAATGTTTTGAGATTACTTAGCACTTTTTCTTTTAGGGACTAAGATCATTTTGAAAGGCAACTTTGATAGCATCATCGAGGGACTATGATCTTTTTCGATTTGTTTGTGCTAAGACCTCCCACGTGCATAACATGGCCATTTTTACAAAGCAACAAGTGGAATTACCCTAGGGGTGTAAGTGTGCGAGTGTATTTGATTGCATGCATAGTTTATCTTGATTAGGGTGATCTATTTGTCAATTTTCATATCTTGTCATACATACCCTAATTACTAGCATATATTGAAAGTAATAACAGCGCGGAAATGTAATGTCCTACGCTATTACAATATTTAGGGGGATGGGGGTACATATTTATGAATGGAGGTTGCAAGTTAAAGTTCTAGGTTACTATTATAACCACATTGAAACAGATAAGAATATACATAAAATGTAAAATGTTTACCTATTTAAAAAGGGAAATAACTTTTGTTTAAGAAAATATTTTTGTGTCTTTTTATGTTAAAAGAAAATATAGCATGCAAACATATAATATTTTTGGTATTTTTTTATTAATAATAAAATATAATATGATGGCAAAATAAAAAGAAAGAAAACATAATCAGCGCAAAATACTGAAAATAGAAGAGGTCAGAAGTTCTGACTCTGACTTGCTGCACAAACAGAAACATGTTAGTAAAAATATGGAAATTCAGAAGTTCTAGATCTTTTGAGAACTCAGAAGTTTTCAGAAGTTCTAATGCAACTATCAGAACTTTGCCTCTCTCCATGACAGTCAGAACATCTGCAGCTTAGTCATTTACAGAATAGAAGTTGCATGCATAATAATGATGACAAATTTCATGAAATATCAGAAGCATGAATCAGAAGCAACATGTATTTGCTAATTCTAATTCTGAGTCCTATTTTCTTTATGAAGCTCTGAACTGGGATTTCCTCTACTTAGGTAGGCAGATGCATGAATTTTCAGAATATGTACATCATCAGGATCAGAATATCTACATTGTGCTAAATATGCAAAATTTGACAATGCTTAATCAGTTATGATAAGAGTCAGCAGAAAACTTACCTTGCTGTTGGAAAGGATTCTGTGAACTGGAGGTTGTTCTTGAATTCTGGTGATGTTCTGAGTAGCTTCCTCACGTACTCAGCAGGATGGAAGTTTACAACTTCTGGGACAACTATGGGGTGAAGTTCTGATCCTTTTGAAATGGATATTGGTGGAGAATGTGTTACTGTTTGATTACAGAATTTGGGATGGCTTTAATCAAGAACACTTGAGGAAAAATGGAGCTTGGATATAAGGAATCAATGCTAAGATTTTGGTATTTTGTGTTTATAGTTTCCTGGGTTCTTGGAATTTTTTGCAGTGGTTCAAAGCCTTCTTCCTCAATTTTCTCGTCTCTTTCACAAATTTTTCCTCTGGCCTCCTTCAGTGTGCAAATGATGTTCTATTTATAGGCAAAGTTTTGTAGTTGGGGCGGTCAAGTGGCACCAACATCATATGCTAGATGCTGACTTAATCTTGAAGTAAGCTTAAACAAGTGGGGGTCCAATGCATTCAAGTTGGATGGTTAACAGCGCCTCAGCTGGATTTGGCAGCCTGAATTAAGGAAAAGTATAAACAGCGCGTGGATCTAGCATACTTCTGCATAGAAGTTTGTCTTCCCAAGACAGTAGGGGTACACGTGGTGTGAATCCCTTGGATAAAGACTTCAAAAGTGGTTGTAAGAATTAAATGGGTTCCCATGTGAAACTCTGGATCCTTGCTTGAGTCTGGATTAGAAGTTCTGCTTCAGCGTAGCATCTCATCTTCTGATACTCTTATCTTCTGATTTTAGCGTATTCTGAAGGATCCTTCAGAACTTCCAGTATACTTACATCACGCTTTGTTACCTTCTTTGATTTAACCTTTACAAACTCTGACTGAACCTTTGTGAACACTGGCCCAAAAGTTCTGACCAAATTCTGTCTTAAGAATATCCAGAATTTACAAAGTGTGAACACTGACCCAGAAGTTCTGAAATTGTCATATTTCTTAAATACTTAGAATATTTTCTAAGTCTTTAGAATTTGATTCTTTCAAAATAAAATTTGAATTTTGAAACTCTTGATGAAGCAAACTTCATATTCCAACATGTCTTGATGAAATAAGATTTTTGAGATTTGATTTTGATCCAAAAAGTCAAAGTTAGACTTCTAGTGTGCAAATGACCATTTTTCCCTTGTGAATGGTCTGCTTGGAAAAATTGATAATTCAAGGCCTGGAGGCCTGTAAAAGCCAACTTGAGGATCCAAGGTGATTTCCTTGAGAAATGAGAGGGAAAATTTTAGGGTGCAACACACCTGTTTCTTATAATGATGTTTCCATTGTGACCATTTCCGACAATTCTTCTGGGGTCTCCACCAAAAGACCTGTTAGAATTACATCAGTTCCAAAAGTAGTTCCTTTGATAATTACAATGCCTGGACCAGTCCCGTATTTGTCAGACAAAACTGTACCATGGAATTATGGAGGGGATGTCTACTACCACGGTATCAAGCAATATTGGCCAGCTGCCGAAGATTCAAGTCTTGAGAAGATTTACCTCGATATTGGTAATATTGCAGGGACTAGCAAGATTACCTGAAGTGGAAGGATATTCTCTCCAGAAATTGCTCCCCCAAAAGCATTTTCTGGGCCCGTAATCATTCCTATTATTGTTGCTCCTCCAAAATCTATTTTGAATCCTACAATCATCTCCACCAATACTCCAACTGACAAAGTTTTTACAATCCCTGCTATCACTCCTACTGACATTCCTACTGCCGAGTTAACCGAGACTCGAGGTAAAAGTATTATGATTGAGCCTGTCCGGACGAAGGCGCAATCATTGGCTATCCCTGATACCTCCTGGAAAGAGATGGAGGAAATTCTAAAGATCATAAAAAGAAGCGACTACGATGTAGTTGAGAAACTGGGGAAAACTCCATCTAAAATTTCCATGCTGGCTTTACTACTATGTTCTGAGGCGCATGCAAAGGCCTTGGTAAAATTCTTGAAAACTGCTCATGTACCCCAAGAGACATCTGCCGATCAGTTCCAAGATTGCGTAGCCAGCTTGACTGCAGATAATGGCCTAGGCTTTTGGGATGTTGATTTAATGCCAAGAGGAAGGAAGCATAATGAGGCATTACATGTCTCGGTGAAATGCAGGGGCACAACCTTGGCTCATGTTTTGGTGGACATCGGTTCGTCTCTGAATGTGTTGCCTAAAAAGGCTCTTGATAGACTTGACTGTGAGGGATTGACATTGAAACCAAGCAATATAGTAGTGAGGGCTTTTGACGGCTCGAAAAGAATAGTGCATGGGGAAGTGGATATCCCCATAAAGGTTGGAACCCAAACATTTGATTCAACTTTTTATGTAATAGATATTCTCCCTTCATATTCCTGCTTGCTAGGCAGACCGTGGATTCACAATGTTGGCGTTGTCACTTCTACGTTGCACCAAATGCTGAAGTACTCGATTCAAGGGAAGATTATCACCGTTCATGGAGAAGAAGAGTATATGATCAGCCATCTCAATTCTTTCAAATATGTGGAAATAGATGGTGAATTAATTAAAACTCCATTCCAACACTTTGAAGAAGTCCCGCAAGATGTGGCAGTGACCAAGGTTGTTCCCAAGATCACAAGGCCTCCACTTAAGATGTCATCTTTGAAGGATGCAAAGGCAGTGATAAAAGAAGGTGGGTGCACTATCTTGGGACAACTCCCAGATATCCCATACAAGTTTGGCATGGGTTTCACTTCAGGTGCCCAGAAGGCTGTATGTCGCGCTCGTGCTGGAGGACCACCCCTGAAGATCAGCAACTGTGAAGTCAACGCGGTAGAGAATGATGAAGACAACTAAAACCTGGAGGACTGGATTTTCCCAACTGTCAGTGGAGGGCTCAGCAACTGGGAGGCTAGAGATTTTGTCCCGATCACTTTTATCCCACAGTAATTTGTCTTTACATTTTGTTGGATCTGTAATATTAAAACAATTCAGACTCTTCAAACCTTGTGTCTTACCCGAGGCACAATGGTCCATTTATAAGGGTTATCATCTCATTTCCATATGACATCAATGAATCATGGACGTTTTTGCATACAAACTTTGTGCTCATTGTTTATTCTTTTTACATTTTTATTTCTTTGAAAGATAGCTATACCCTTACACACACTCACACTCACAATGCAGGTCTACATCCATTCGGGATCCCATGGGTAACGTTTCTGCTATGGCTTTCTAGGACTCTAAAAATCTAATCTACCAAGCCGAAGACGAAGGTGAGAAAGATTGTGAAGTACCAGGGGAACTTGTCAGGTTATTACAACAAGAAGAGAGAACCATTCAGCCCCACGAGGAACCGGTGGACACCATCAATCTAGGTACCGAAGAAGACAAAAGAGAAGTCAAGGTGGGTGCCAATCTTGAACCCAGTGTCAAGGAGCGTCTGATTCAGTTTCTACATGAGTATGTTGAGGTCTTTGCCTGGTCGTATGAAGATATTCCAGGACTTGATGCAGATATTGTGGTGCATCGTCTACCTACAAAAGAGGATTGCCCGCCAGTAAAACAAAAGGTCCGTCGAATGCGACCAAATATGTTAGATAAGATTAAAGCAGAAGTCATGAAACAATTCAATGTTGGATTCTTGGCTGTCACCTCTTACCCGCAATGGGTTGCTAATGTTGTTCCCGTGCCCAAAAAGGATGGCAAGGTACGAATGTGCATGGACTACAGAGATTTGAATAGTGCAAGCCCTAAGGATAATTTCCCATTTCCCCTCATTGACATCCTAGTTGACAATACGGCACAGCACAAAGTGTTTTCCTTCATGGACAGTTTCTCAGGTTACAAACAAATCAAAATGGCGCTTGAGAACATGGAAAAGACAACCTTTGTCACACAATGGGGCACATTCTGCTACAAGGTGATGCCATTCGGACTGAAGAATGCTGGGGAAACCTATCAGTGTGCCATGGTAGCTCTAATTCACGACATGATACATCACGAAATAGAGGTCTATGTGGACGAAATGATAGCTAGATCTCAAACAGAAGAAGAGCATCTTGATCATTTATAGAAATTGTTTGAGAGATTAAAAAAGTACAAACTGAGGTTGAACCCAAATAAGTGCACGTTTGAAGTAAGGTCTGGTAAGCTCCTAGGCTTTGTCGTCAGGAATAAGGGTATTGAAGTAGATCTTGCCAAGGTGAAAGAGATACAAGATATGTCTGATCCTCGTACTGAGAAGGAATTCAGAGGATTCTTGGACGTTTGAACTACATTGCCAGATTCATTTCTCACCTAACAGCTACTTGTGAACCAATCTTCAACTTATTGAAGAAAGATCAAGTAGTAAAATGGAATGATGAATGCCAAATTGCTTTCGACAAGATCAAAAATACCTGCAAGAGCTTCCTGTTTTGATGCCACCATTCGAGGGAAGGCCATTGATCATGTATATAACTGTTTCGGAAAATTCTATGGGGTGTGTGCTGGGGCAGCATGACGAGTCTGGCTGAAAAGAGCATGCCATTTATTACCTGAGTAAAAATTTTACCGACTGTGAAACAAGATATTCAATGCTCGATAAAACTTGTTGCGCTCTGGCATGGGCTGCTCGCAGGCTAAGACAATATATGCTGACCCATACTACCTTATTGATATCTAAAATGGATCCAATAAAATACATCTTTGAGAAACCTGCTCTCTCTGGGAGAATAGCGAGATGGCAGATGATCCTGACGGAATATGACATATAATATACTACACAGAAGGCATTAAAGGGAAGTGTACTAGCTGATCACCTTGCTCACCACGCTGTGGAAGACTACCAGTCCATGAAGTTCGAATTCCTGGATGAAAACATCATGATGGTAAACAACTGTGAAGAGTTCAGGCCATATGACAGACCTGAACAAGGATCCCGATGGACCCTGGTTTTTGATGGGGCATCTAACGCACTCGGAAATGGTATTGGTGTTGTACTCATATCTCCTGAAGCGTGTCATACTCCTTTTACGGCAAGACTCTACTTCAATTGTACAAACAATATGGCGGAATACGAAGCGTGCATCTTTGATCTCAAAGCTGCCATAGACTTGGGGATCAAATATTTAAATGTATTTGGAGATTCAACTTTGGTTATTAGCCATGTCAAAGGGGAATGGGACACCAAACACCCTAACCTTATCCCCTACAAAGAACATGTTTTGACATTGCTCCCACATTTTGAGAAGATTACCTTCGAGCACTTCCCGCAAGAAGAAAATCAGCTAGCAGACGCACTAGCCACAATGTGATCTATGTTTAAGCTTAAATGGGATAACGAGGCTCCCCAGATCACCATTGAAAGAATGGATGAAACAACACACTGTCTCGAGATTAATACTGAAGAAGTAGTGAACCAACCTTGGTTTCACGAAGTCAAGAGGTATCTCGAGACTTAAGAATATCTAGAAGGGGCTTCAATCAATGAGAAGAAGTTCTTAACGAGATTCTCTGCTAAATTCTTCCTTAGTAATGGCATTCTTTACAAATGCAACCATGACTCTGTGTTACTTCGGTGTGTAGACAAGGTTGAAGCTGAAAGGATCATGGCTGAATTACATGAAGGCACTTTTGGCACCCACTCCAGTGGGCATACGATGGCAAAAAAAGTCCTATGGGCAGGCTATTATTGGTCTACCATGGAAGCAGATTGCTATCATCACTCTCAAACCTGCCATAAGTGTCGGATTTATGCTGACAAGGTGCACGTACCTCCGGTTCCTCTGAATGTCTTGATGGCTCCTTGGCCCTTTGCTATGTGGGGGATTGATATGATTGGGGAAATCAAGCCAACAACCTCCAATGGACACCGCTTCATCCTAGTGGCCATTGACTATTTTACAAAGTTGGTGGAGGCAGCTTCATTCGCTTCCGTTACCAAGAATGTTGTCGCCCGGTTCATTAAGAAAAATCTCATCTGTCGGTACAGTATCCCAGAGAGGATCATCACAGACAATGGTACAAACTTGAATAATACTATGATCACCGCCCTGTGTGATCAATTCAAGATCCATCATCACAATTCTTCCCCTTACTGGTCGAAGATGAATGGTGCTGTCGAAGCCGCAAATAAGAACATTAAAAAGATCATACAGAAAATGATAGTAACATACAAATACTAGCATGAGATGCTATTATTCGCCCTCCACGGATATCGTACCACAGCTCGCACATCAACTGGGGAAACACCCTATTCTCTGGTTTACGGCATCGAAGTTGTCTTGCCTATTGAGGTCCAGATCCCCTCTCTGAGAATTATGAAGGACGCGGGGTTGAATGAAGAAGATTGGATCCAGACTCGACTTGATCAACTAAACTTGATTGATGAGAAAAGACTTGCTGCTGTCTGTCATGGTCAAATGTATCAAAAATAGATGATCAAGGCTTTCAACAAAAAGGTCAGACGCCAAGTGTATCAAGTTAGGGATCTGGTGATTAAACATATCATACTGCCGCAAGGTGACCCCAGGGGAAAATGGACTCCTACATATGAAGGACCATAGCAATGATCTTGACCACCATGGATGGCGACGACCTGCCACACCCTGCGAATGCAGACATAGTCATAAGATACTACGCATAAGAGACCCGCTAGGTTGACACACCTAGGCAAAACAAGGACATCCTAGAGAACCAAAAAGGATCGGGCAAAAATTAGGGATAAAAAAAATATGTACACCCGGCAAGTTGAAAACCCGAAAGGGCGGCTTGGGCAAAAAAGGGTTTCCCAGTGGACTGAAAACCCGAAAGGGCGGTCCAGGAAAAAGTTAGGGAATTAAAGCGTATTACTATGTCCCGTTGGATCACCTTACGGACAACCTTTGGCTTCAACTAATAAACTCAGAGGTTCTGATCAATTCAATCATCTTCGGACGAGGCAACAAATAGACAAGGTGCTCGGAGATACAAAGGCTATAGAAGAATGGGAACCCCATGGGATTATTGCACATAGCTATCTTTTCTTTGTATCAAAATTTTCATTTTTTTACGACGGAATTCTCTTACTAGAATGTTCGTCTCATTGTACAAAAATACTTACTCAAAGTCAATACAAAGATATCCCTTTGAAAGTGCAAAACTATTTGTTTTTTCTTTACTCTTGTGTTTTGTTTACAAAAACGTCCAATGATTGATTGTTGAACATATGTATTTGAACATAATTACTGTTTACAAATAAACAAAATAAAAATACAATCACTGATGGCCTTAAGAGGTAGGGAAATATCTCTATGCTTTTTCCATAATCCCCTGCAGTGTGCAGTTCAATCCCCAGCGGAACCGAGCTTTCAGTTATCAATCTGCAGTAGAAGTCGTCAAATTTCTCCGAATTCCCCATGCAGGATTTTCCAAGCAGTACACGGCATTTCCCTTACAACAGAGTTTATTTCTCCAAGCAGAAATTCATCAACACTTAGACTTCACAACATGAAGACTTATACGCCATATCCTCAGCAGCAGTTAGGGATTTATTTTACCCAATCCAACAACAGTGTAACAGATTAGCTCACATAAGCATACATTGCACCTGTTGTACCCCAAAATTTGCCCTCGCATTTTTCCCCAAGAAACCACAGCTTCAGGCTTTTCCTGATTTTTTAGATTGGCTCAAGAATCGGTCAAACAGACTTTTCTCGTCAGTCAGACAAAATTAGGGTTTTATTAATTTTCATGGCTCTAGAACAGTTCATACAGTTTTCTTAGGGTTTTGGCTGATTTTGGCTCAACTTCGATCAGGCGAACGCTTCTTTGGCATTTAATCAGGAATTAGGGTTGTTCATGCGCAGTTCCTCAGAAAGATTTAATTCTACGGTGCTTTTCAAGTTATTCAGAGATTTGGTTCGAATTCGCATTGTTTGACTTAATCAGTAAAAGAATGCATTTGGATTGAATTCGCATTTGTTTGACTGAATCAGTAAAAGGATGCATTGGGTCTGAATTTTCAATGTTTGATTAAAGTCAGTAAAGGGAAAAAGCGTCTGGGCAATTGTTGTGATTGACTGTTGTTTTGCTTTGGATGTCGGAAGCGCCAAGTTTAATTGATCAAATGCTGAAGCATTGTTTATTTAATTATTTATATTCTAAGATTAAATAGTTGGAATTTATTTTCAATTATTTAATTTAAAGAATTATAGATAGTAAAGTAAACAAGTAAGAAGAGGAAAAGAATTAATTGGATAAAAAACTTTTTATTTATTTTTAAATTATTTGTACAATTGTTTTGTTTACAAATTGTTTACAACAATGATTTTACAGTAATTTAAACCTAAATAAGACTATCCTAATTTTTTCTAAAATCTTCAATTCTTCATCTTTTGTTATTCCTCTCCATTTAATTATTTATCTGCAAAGAAAAGAAGGAAAAAGTCAGTTGAAGCGGACAAACAATTAAAGAGACAGATAAAAATAAAGGTCATCATTAAAGGCAACTGACTGGAATCAGTTAGCCCTCTCTGCAAATCACGGGATTTCTCTCGGTTCACAAAGAGGGATGAATGTTGCTTGCAGATCATGAATGCACAAAGTTGAAATTCATAAGTCAAAATTGTCAAACTACTGCATAGTTCAAAACAAACAGAATGGCCTAACTAAAGTCACAAACTATCCAAAAAGTTGTCCAAAGGTTGTCAAGATACAAAAGTACAAGATACTGTCAAAAGAAGATTTGGAAAGATATCAAGAAGACATAAAGTATGCAGAGTAAACATGTAATGCAAGCAAGCCTTTCAGTTTCATCATTTCCCAAACAGCTGCCCTTTCAGAAAAGTACACATAAACATTATTTTAATGCTTTGAATTGTACTGGAGAGAGAGAGAAGAGAGAAAAGTGGTTAGGCTTACAGGTTTGGCTTTAGGCAAGAAAATATAAAAAAGGCAATCTGTCAATAAAACAGTAAGAGGAGACAACATATCAAAGGGCAGGATATATCAAACAGAGATCAGAGGCAAACTAAGATAGAAAAAGAATGTAAACTGATGGAAGCCTGTGCCACCAGTTTCAAACCAACAGCCTGCTGAAAGCAAACCTTCCAGCCTTAAGCCAGCAAGCCTGAAACCAACAAGCTAAAAAACCTGTGTCAAGTTTAAAACAAAGAATGCAAACAGATACAAGCCTGTGCAAACCAACACTCAACCTGTACTGGTGGTCAAGCCTTGCCATTCAAAGCCCAACCTTTCAAGCAATGTCCAAATCTGCATAAACTCTGGCCTAAACACAAACCAGTCCATCAAAAACCTGAAGCATAAAAAACATAAACTCACCCAAGCCTTGCCATTCACACAAGGCCACAACCTGTAAACCTTGCAAGTCTCAAATAATCAAAAGCCAAAACATTTCAAAAGCCACAACCTGTAAACCCTTCAAACCAGATAAACACCAAGCCTGAAGTAAGCCTCATCAAGCCTTAAACCAGTCAAGCTAAAAAGCCTCATCAAGCCTTAAACCAGTCAAGCTAAAAATCCCTGTCAAGCCTTACCTGCATCAAGCCCAGATCCATCCAAACCTTTGTCTAAATAGTCAAAAACCATAAGCCCTCAGAACTGTAGTTCATCACTGGGCAGGAAAACATTCAAATCAATCTCAAAACATTTGAACCAACACAAGCCCTCGGAAATATTCATCATTGGGCAAAGAACAAGCATACAAAGGGTCCAGCACACAAAGCATTTCATAGCAAAAATCATCATCTCAGGATCAACGAAAGCAAGCATACAAGGCAAAGAGGGACCAAGAATACACATCATCATCTCAGGCAAACATCATTGAAAGCAAGCATTTCATAACAAGCGTGTAAAGGCAACCAGAAAGGAAGAGGAAAATATACTCAAAGGCTCTCAAACATCATCACTGAACCAATACAAAAAAAAGAGGGCAAAATACACAAACCAGGAAGCAGAAGCTTCATCATCACCCTCCCCTCACCGTCAAACCACCGGAAGCGCCACCGTCCTCCTCCTCCGTCTCCAAAGGTAGTATCCCTCCTTCTTCTTTTCCATTCAAAACAGAAACTTGAAAACCCTAAAAAATATATATACGAAACTACCTTGCATGTCGTCACCGTTTGGCCCAACCTTGAGAAGATGGAGACGGAGGCAACGCCTAGTAACTTGAGGCGAGGAGACAAGCTCAGGATCCATGGCATAAGAACGGATGAAGAGGAACGAAGTAAGGAGGTGAACGGCGCCTTTCTGTATCACAAACCCTAGCTTTCTCCAAATGCACAAAACAATCAAAACCCTTGCATTTTTCTTTGTCAAAACGCTATGGGCCTTGCCCTTCCAGAAACCTTAAGCCCAATGTTATCTGGCCTGCACCCCCTTTTTTATTCCTTTACAAATCCATTTGGGCCACAAAGCCCTCTAAGGCCCATTCTTTTTTAAAACTGAAATTACTCTTTTTAATACCATTTACCTTTTTTTACTTAATATACTTATTTTAGTTTAGCCTTAACAATACTTTTTTTATTTTTTATCATATATAACATAATCAATTTTGTATAGAAACCAAAATTCAAATAATATTTTTTCTTTAAATCTAAGACAATTTTCCTTTCTTTTAATTAAATTTTTGTGTATAATACATTAATTAAAATACAAATAATGTTTTTTCTTTAAGCTTAAAACTTTTTTTAGTTAAAACTTTTGTACATAAACCAAAAATGTATAAATGATAATTTTTCTCTAAAAAAAGCTTAAAACATTTTCTTTTTCTTTTCTTAAAAATATTTTCTTTGTACATAAAGATACTAATTATAATACATTAATTTTAATACATAAAAAATAGAACTTAAGATGTTTTCTTTTCTTTTATTAAATTTTCTTATTTGTACATAATTAACAAATCAAACATACAATACTTAATAATACACTTAACTTACAACCTGTAAATAAATTACATACACATATACACTTACACGTACACCTACACAATACACTTTACATTCGACAATATACATTTGCTATTCTTATACTTTACATTACATTGTTTACATTTGATCGCGATTCAATTTGGTTGTAAATTATTGGACACTACATTCCTAAAGTCTCATCCCCATTTGTGAATTTGTACCCCCACTCCCGGATACTATTTGTAATAGCGTAGACTTTAAATTCTTGCATTTTACCGCTTTCAAATTATACCATGGTTAGACCTAGGGTTTGCATGTACATAAAATCGAACGCTAGATAACCTAATACAAAGACAAATGCATGAAATCAATACACAATCACACTTGCACCCCTTAGGGTAATCCCACATGTTGCCTTCCAAAATGGGCCATGCTTGCACGTCGAGTTTCTTTGGCAAAACAAATTCAACTGATCATAAGTCCCTCGATGACGCTTTCGAAAGTTGCCTATCAAAATGATCAAGTCCCTTCAAAGCAAATTGCCAAAGACACTTGGCACCATTGCATTCATGGTCCATACGATGACCCGCGCCCATCCCGTTAAACTTCCTAAACACAAGATTGTCCACCAAATTCAATGATGGAACAAAATTGTTAAAAGGGTTGAAAACATAGAGAAAACCTTTGAGTACAATAGGGGTAGACAAAACTCTTAGTTACTTGAGATCAACTTGCAAAAACACTTGCCTCCTTTTCAAAAACCACACTCCACCAACACTTTCAAACAAACTTTCAAAAACATTTGAAATATCTTTTCAAAAAGATACACACCTTCGTATATACTCAAACACGAGTCATTACGTTGGTTGCCTAAAACAAGGCATCTTCTTCAAAAACCTTTTCAAAACACACACATACACCACAATTTCAAGCAATCGAAAATCAAGGCAAGTGATCTAAAAACCAAGTAACTAAGATCCCATGGATAACCATGGATGAAAAGGGTGCTAATACCTTCCCTTTTCATAATCCACCCCCTGAACCCACGAAACATCTCAAAAGGTTTTTGCTGTGCTTTTTAACCTTTCTTTTAGGATAAAATAAAAAGTCGGTGGCGACTCTTGCTCAACCGAACAAGTGCGAATACAAACGCAAAACTCAAGTCAGTTCTCCCACCGTATCACAGCACCCATATATCATAAACATTGATGACACGAATGCATTATACTATGCATTTCATACAACATAACATTGCATATTAGCTAACATTTTACCTTTTTCAGGATAAGATTAATCAACAGCTACCATTAACAATGTTCAAAGTATTCAGATACAGTTCAGATACGCTCCAAACACATATGCCATTCTGATACTCATTTTAGATTCAACTTCTCAGATACAGATACGCTCCAAACATGGATTCCATTCTGATACTCGCTCAGATCCAACTTTTAGATACAGTTCAAATACACTCCAGACACATATGCTATTCTAATATTAATTCAGATCCAACTTTCAGATACAATTTATATACGCTCTAGACATGGATGACATTCTGACACTCATTCAGTCTCAACTTTCAGATACAGTTCAGATACGCTCTAGACACGGATGCCATTCTGATACTCACTCAGAGTCAGCTTTTAGATATAGTTTAGATACGCTCTAGACATGGACGTCATTCTGATACTCATTCTTTCAGCTTACAAATTAAAATTAAGCAATCACTTTGGATGGCATCTACAAGCCCATCTCCAACAAATTTATATCACTTATCCAAATGGCATCTTTAATCCCATTCCCTCTACCATCACATCATCGAGTGCAAATTTCTAGGCACTCTAGTGTCCAATCATCTTCCACCTTCGAGTCACGAATGGCAAAACTAGCCAATCTAACTCTTCAGGTTTAAGAAGATTGAATAGGGGAAGATGTTGTACCCCAAAATTTTCCCTCTCAATTATTAAAAATTTGCTCACAAGATCTCCTTGGGCTTAAGACTGCACTAGGGTTTGATCAGCTCAAAATACCTCCTCAAGCACTGATGACCAAAATTAGGGTTTGAGTTTGCACAAGGAATTTTGAACTTCAAATTCCCCATATGACTTTCATGGATCATTAAGGACCCCCAAGATCACTCATGTCAAGTTTCAAGCCTTGGATTACATTTTTTTATCAGTCAATTGAGCAGTTGACCTAAAAATCACTTGTATTGGGGGAAAACTCAACCATGGCCAATTTACAGTCAAACTTATTAATTTTAGATCCACATCAACATTTTAAACTCATATGTATAATTTTATCAAGTTTAGACCACAACTCCTCAAGAAATTTGCTCAAATCCAAAAGGGTAAAATAGTCAAAATTAGGGTTTTGACTGGGAAAGGGAAATTTCTGATTTTTGACCTAGAAAATGGTCAATTGGTTTAAGGCATTATCTCAAGAGTCCAATTGCATTATTTTTACCTAATGACATGGCTCAAAACATTGCAAGTCCATTGGATTAACAGATGAATTTTTCAGTCAACTGATCAAAAGTCAACTGTATACTGAAAATATGCAAAGTTTTTTGAAGTTAAATTTGTTAATAAAATGCTTTATAAAAAATTGTTCTAAAAAATGAAAAAAGTAGGCGGGCTAGCCTGTCGCCCGCCAACCCTCCACCTTGGCGGAGCGACTTAGATTTTTATGCCCATTTCTACTAGACGGGCTTGCCCGCCCCGCTCTTTTTTTGGAGGGCTTAAGGCAGGGTGGGTCGGGCGGCCCGTTTTTCCACCCCTACTTCTGATCTTGATAATCACACTTATCTTCTCCTCTTTAATGCTTTGACACATACCTTTAAAGACTTTAAAATTATCTGATTTTTCTCTAAGAAAGTTCATCCAAGTATATCCAGAAAAGTCATCTACAACCATAAAGACATACCTTTTTACTCCTAGATTGTGTATCTGTAATGGTCCCATTACATCCATATGAAGAAGTTCTAACATTTTGGAAGTAGTATCATGTTGCAACATTGTGTGTGACATCATGTTTTTTTTTACTTACACACTTATCACAAACTTTTCCTTTTTCAATCTTGAGTTCTGGCATGTCTCTAATGGCTCCTTCAGATATGACTTCCTTCATCCTTTTGAAATGAAGATGTCCATGTTTTTGGTTCCATAGCTCCACTTCATCCTCATTGGTTGTTGAACATGTGGAAGAGTAAACAATTATTTGAGATTTCCACAAATAGAAGTTGTCTTTGGACCTTATGCCTTTCATTAAAACAACTTTTTTCTCTTCTTTGACTAGACATTCTGATTTTGATAAGTTGGCTAGCATACCTTGGTTACACAATTGAATAATTCTAATAAGATTGGAAGTCAATCCTTTCACAAACAACACATATTCTAAACTGGGATAACCAGCTTACCAACTCCTTTGATATCTCATTTAAACCAATCACCAAATCTGACAGAACATGTGGGATGAGGCTTAACATCCACCAACATATTTTGAATCCTTGTTATATGTCTAGAGCATCCACTATCAAAGTACCAATCTTCACTATTTGAGTCTCTCAAGGAAGTATGAGCTATAAGGTTAATATCCCTATTTTCAAGACTTCTATTTTTGCTCACTTTATTAGACTTGGAACGAACTAAAGATTTTTGATCTCCATACAATTTGAAACATAAAGGTTTCATATGACCAGACTCACCACAATAGTAACATCTCCATTCATCATATTTTCCAGGATGTTGTAACATGTGTTTGGACATGTTTATCTTTTTCTTCTTTTCATAAGGAAAGAACTTTTCTTCTGACATTTTTCTCAGTTTATTATGAACTCTGGCATCTTCATCCTCTTTCACTGTATTTATGGAATCTGTCAAGTTATCAAGATTGGAGTTTAAGCGAGTTACCTCACTTTATAGATGAGAGACAATACATAAGAGTTGCTTCTTCTCATTCTCAAAATTAGAAATGATCTTCCTTTGTTCATCCTCTTTCTTGAGGCATTCGTCACACATGACACAAGTATCCTTTTAGGATACATCGATATCTTCATAAAGATTATTCTTATCACAAGCTTCAACTTCATCTGCCCATCTTCCAGATAGAGCCATCACAAGTTTGGAAGTCTCATAATTATCTTCATATTCTGACTTATCATCATAAGACCAAGATGCAGTGAAACCCTTCTGCGGTTTCTTGAGGAAGTTGGGACATTCAGGTCTAACATGACCATATCATTCCCATTCATAACATTAAATGCCTCTACCTTGACTTGACATCTCTTATGTTCTTGTTTTATTTTGAGAATCAAGATTGTTATTGATGTCATATGAGATGTTATTGACATTTTGTCTCCCTCTTCTATCCAATCTCTTCAAAACTCTATTGAATTGCTTCCTTAGTAGAACAGTGGTATTAGACAGACCCTCATCAGTGTCTAGATCAGCTTGACCTTCATCATTTTCAGCATTGGATACAAGACTTATGCCTTTGTTCTTTTTCTCAATCTTGTCACTAATAGCCAATTCAAAAGTTTGAAGTGACTCAGTAAGCTCATCAACTCTCATGTTGTTAATGTCCTGAGCTTCTTCAATAGTTGTAACCTTCATGACAAATCCTAGGTAATGACCTAAGAATCTTTCTAACCAGCTTTGTTTCTAACATCTTTTCTCCCAAGGCACTTGATGCACAAGCAATTTCAAGAATCTTCATATGATATTCCTTGTTGTACCACAAAATTTTCCCTCCCATATTTCTCAATACATTTCAAGTGAGATCCTCAAGTTGCTCAAGGTAGTCCAAGGGTTGACCAGACAAGCTCCCTCATAAGGCAGTCTACCTCAAATTAGGGTTACATGTTGCATCAAGTTACTTGAGTCCAAGGGATTCCAAATGCTCACCATTGTCCTAATATGTTCTCAAGATCATCCATGTCAAGTTTCAAGCCCTACAGAGAAAGTTTGCTCAATCAATTGCTCAAAGGTCTGAAAATCGACTATGTTAGGGCAAAAGTCAACTATGGCCCACATACAGTCAAACTTCAAGATTTTTGGTCAAAATACTCATTTTAAAGTATATTTCATCATTTTATCAAGGGTTGATCATGATTCATCAAGGATTGCTCATAATTCATCAAGAACCAAAAGATGCTAAATTAGGGTTTTTTAGGAAAAGTCAACTCAACTTTGACCAAGCATAACTTTCTCATACTTTATCATAAATGACCCATCAAAAGCTCATTTTGAAGAGGATTCCATGCTCTACAATCCATCTTCATCTCCCAAGTTCAAAATATGCACTCACAGGAAGTTATGAATTTGGACATTATAGGTCATTTTGAAAAGTCAACAAAAACACCTTTTTTGTCAAAGCTTCATACATGAGCATGGAATACCAAATTGAGATGATACCAAAAGGGTTTCTTAGAGGACATATCAAGATTTCTAAAAATTCCAAGAACACCTTCAAAGAGTCAGAACTGAGGAAGTTATGCATTAGTGAAGTGACCTTTTTTGCAAAATTGCCAAAAGTCAACTACGCCTAAAAATGCAATTTTTGCTAAATGGGCCCAATCTTTTGCAATTGTTTTGAGTTGGCAACATGGTCCAAGAGCCCTAGCCTTTTCCACTTGTAATTATCTTTTCTTTATTATTTATTTTGATTTTTATTTGAATTTAATCAATTTAAATTAAAACAAATCATGAAAAAATCTAAAGCATTGAAAACTCAAGATTTTGTACTTGTTTCAGGTCTCAAATCCACTTGGCAAGCATTTGAAATCGTGCAAAGCATTGGTGTGGACAAAAAGATTGAATTTTCCTAATTTTAGAAAGATATTCAAAGTGAATCAAATCCAAATCAAATTCAATAATGGAGGAAGATTATGATCACATTGACAACCCTAATCCATTCCTCAGTACATAAAAAACGTATGCAGACCTAAAACAAGGCTAGAAGGAGGCGCAGCAACAAGAACAAAACTTGGAAAAAATCATAAAAAGTGCAGGCACGAATTCATAGTTCCAGGCCAGTACAATACTCTTTGACCATCCCAATCGCTTCCTGGGATCACAAGGGACCTAAACCAATCAAGAACAAGCACTCCCAGGCCCTGAAACTCACTGTTTTTAGCTACGGAGAGTGTCCGTTGGTAAAGGTTTGTTGTCTAAAACAACAGATCCTTGGAGAAGAGGAAGACGTGGTGAACAACTATTCGCCTGCTCAAAAAAATGCGCGCTGAATTAATGTGTTTGGCCTTTTCATATTTGATTAATTTTTTTTATTATATGAACAAATAGAACAGTTGGCTCAGTTGGTAACCAGGTGGTTGGATAGTGCATTAGGGCCTGGGTTCGAATCCCAGGTCCCCCTATTCTTCATATTATTTTCCTTTTTCAGGATCCAACGTGCTTACAAGTCCAAGGTCCATCATGTGGCCTCATCATCCTGCCTGCCAAGTGGCCAGATGGCCAGATCCAAGGGCCATCAATGAAGGAACACCAAAGGCATGGTCAAAGCAAATGCATGGGATCTCAGAAAGTCAAAACGGACCTCCCTGTTTTTGGCCCAGGCTTGCTAACTACACCCCCCTCATATTACTTTCAGGCCCAATAACTCTTTCTCTATTCTTTTTATATTTGTTTTATTTAATTTAATTAATTCTTTTACTAACACAATTAATTATTTCTTTTATCAAAAAATCATAAAAATAATATTTTCACCCAATTAGACTTAGGTTTTTTTTTTGTCAATAAATTAATTAATTTAATTAGATTTTAATTTTAGGTAAACTTTAATTTCTTTTTTGTAAATAAATTAAAAATAATTATAACAATTAGGGTTTTGTGTATAACTTAATTATATTTTCTTTTTCTTAAAATAACCAAGAAACATAAAAAAATAGGCCATTTAATTATTATTTTTAATTAATTTAATTAGCTCATCAATTTTTGTATTTAATTTTAAGACCTAATTCTTTTCTTAAAAATAATTAAAAACCACAAAAACTTATTTTTTTTTTCTTAATTAGGTTAGAAGGGTCCAAAACCCTATTTCTCACTCGTCCTAATTTCATCGCGCGCGCTTTATTGTTTTACTTTTAAGCATATTAATGTAATTGCTCACAAGTTGTAATAGTTTAATTAGGTCTTTTTATTTTCATTTATCGCTTTATTTTTAAGGGTTTGTTTTTGGCTATGTAAATACCCGAAGCCTTGTAATAGCGTAGTTTAATTTCCGCACTTTAAATTCCGCAAAATATTAACTGTTAGATGTATGATTAGGGTTGCATGACAAGAATGTATGATTAACTTTAAAACAGTTAGATAACCCTAAAATTTGCAAAGATAATAAACTTGAAATTGAATCACTCGCACATGCGCACTCCTAGGGTATACTCCCACTTCGGTTGCCTTCGGTAAACGGTCATTAGGTATAGGATGCTTTAGTGGTCGTCCTTTTGTCTCAAAGATCAAAGTTGCCTCGGAATAGTTGCCTCGGATATTGTTGCCTCGAATAATTGATCTAAGAAATTAGGGTTATTACTAAGAAGTCCTAACATTGCTTTGGTGACCGTACGTCCCTTATGAATTGACCCTCAAAACTCCAACAACGGTGCTACCTACTCACTAATAGTGGGATAGCGCTGTCTAAAGGAAACGAACATAGAACAATTATTTTTTCGAGTAGGTAGATTAGTTCTTAAGTACTTGCTCAATCTAAACTAACTTTTTCAGACTTACACTCCTTTTCAAACAAAGTTTTCAAAAACACTTTGTAACACTCTTGAAGACAGAAGCAACGGTTAAATCGAAGTCAAAACAAAAACTTTTTAAAACACACAAGCACACAAAGAAGCAATTTTGAAAATGATGAGCAAGTACCTAAGAGCCCGTAGATAACTACGGATAGAAAGGGTGCTAATACCTTCCCTTTCTATAATCTACCCCCCGTACTCAGAAATATCTCGAAAAGGGAATTTTTCTGTGCTTTTTTCCTTTCCTTGTTGGATAAAATAAAAGACGGTGGCGACTCTTGCTTACCGCGACATTTTGCGAACACAAACGCAAAACGCAAACCAACATTTTCTTAAAACAGTCTGATTCTGCCACCATTTCACAGAATTGGCGACTCTGCTGGGGATAATAATAAGTGGGGTATACCTTAGGATTAGTTCATCATATTGTTTTCTATTGTTTGATTTGATTGCTTTATCTTTGTGGGTTTTGTATCGGAGTTACTATAGATCCTAACCCGGATCTGGGGGACACCTTTTAGGTAAGTAGCAATAGACTATGAGGGAACTGTACAGCATAGACCGATATGATTGAAGCAATAGCTACGTTGATGTGGCTCATTAGTTGGTACCGATATCCCTTGTGGAGCAACAAGGAGAGTATGGGGCTGCTATATGGGTCGTTAAGCATCAACTGACCTTAGAACCTATAATTGACCAACATGGCCATAGGAAGTAGTGAGATGCTACACTCATTGAGATCATACTCTCGAGATGGTTCCGGCTGCAAGAAAAGATTGTGTGAGCTGAAACTATGACCGATGGAGGATGGTCAGTGATATTGAGAACCTCTAGAACCCTGTTACTATTATTAGGACAGGTTGAACCAACTAAACTGCAAGAGGGTAATACCTAGACTCCATGCAAGCCTAAACTTAAGGGTTATTGTGTGACTTGTTTTCCCTTACCATGTTTTCTATCTGTGATACCTGTGGTGTGTTTTTATCATGACATCATGCATCATGACATAGCATGCATATTTCATTAGACTAACCATTTCAAAGACCGAGGAGATTCATCTTTGTTCTGTTTTGCAGATTATGGCTTCTATGCACAGAAATACCATTCGAGTCAATTTCGTGCAAATCCCTGCTCAGCTCGGAGAGTTAGTTTCAAAAGACCTGATACTTCTTCCTTTGTTAGAAAACATGGTCATCTCCTTAGACTGGTCATTCAAGGATGGATGAGCAAATGATGAGCGTGTTGTTCCAGTTCTTTGACATGTTGCATCATTGTTTTACCTTCCCGGATTACCAGCTAGTCCCAACTTTGGAGGAGTTTTCTGATTTACTGGGTATATCTATTCTAGAGCAGACACCCTTCACCGGTTTAGAGAAGGTTCCTAGGCCTGAGGACATTGCTTTAGCTTTACATTTGACAAAGGCTGATGTAGTGTCTAACTGGGAGACACGGAGCGGGATTAAAGGTTTCTTGGCTAAGTTTCTAATGGATCAAGCTCAACAGTTCTGGGATAGTTTGGACTTTCAAGCATTTGAAGACATCTTGTCCCTCCTCATATACGGCTTGGTTCTTTTCCCGAATCCAGATTCCTTCATAGATGTGCATGCAGTTAAGATCTTCATGTCTCGTAACCCGGTGCCTACTCTCTTGGGTGATATTTTGCATGCTCTTTATACCCGTATTGTGCAAAGGAGGGGGACCCTCATGTGTTGTACACCGCTGCTGGCGAGGTGGTTTATTTCGCACCTCCCCAAGTCTGTATTGAAGAATGAGGAAGGCGTAGGTTGGGCTTACAAAATCATGTCCCTTGCTCATACGGACATCCTTTGGAGTTCTAAAGATATGGAAAGAGTAGCTATCATTGATCAATGTGGGTAATACCCTAATGTTCCATTGCTTGGAATTCGATGGGGTATAACCTACAATCCTTGTTTGGCTTTACGACAGTTTGGACGCGCTTGGAGAGATGGTCCCCATGAGCTGCTGCTTACAGACATTGTCTTTGACTACAAGGGGGATGTTGAGGGACATCGCTGCAGGTTTATACGAGCTTAGGGAATGGTGAACAGGTCTGACCCACATGAGCTAGGACTGAAGACTTCTCTCCTGATGCAACCTTATCTCCAGTGGGTTCGAGCCCGTGCTAAAAAGTTGGAGATGCCATATGAATCTGTTTTGCTGGTGATTGTAGAGCATACTGATGAAGAAGGTGTTCCTTATACAGTCCTCCATCCCTACATGCCTACTGATCTGGGGGAATTGAAGAGGTCTTGGATCTAGTTAAAGGAAGAAAGGGATACCTACAGGGAGAAGTATCATGGGCTGGAACAGAAGATCCTGAAGCTTACAAGGTAGCTTGAGAATGAGAGGACAATCAACGATTATGTCAGCACGAAGGGAAAACGACCATGGGATTTCTGATGTCTTTTTTTGTTTCTAGTTTAGATTTTCTTTTCAGTATTTCTTTTGTAATGCCTTGAAGGCATTTGTTAAACATTTGTTACAAGTCAAATCTGATAAAGTGTGTTTTATTTTGGTTTGAAAATTTAAATCTCCCAAAGTCTTTGAAATCATTTCATACGCATTCCATTACCATGCACCTCATTACATGTACCATTACAGGTTTCTCATCTTCTTCGTTGTTTATTTCAGCACAAAATGTCTTCTGAAACACCTACTGATCAAGCTATTAAGGCTCTTCAAGCACAAAACGCTCAGTTCCAGGAGATGTTCCTGAACCTGGCCAAAGGGTAGCAAGATTTGAAGACTCTCATCTTGAAGGACAAGAAGAAGAAGAAGAAGAAGGTGGTCCTCCTGAATATGGGTCGCAGATTCGAGAACAATTTGCGACAGGAAATTGATTTGTCCCATTCATTTGGAGGGGGAGAGAATCAAGAGGGAAGGAGGGGTCCTAGTCCTGTGGTCACTGATAATGACACAGATTTCGATGAAGACCAGTATCCTCCTGCTGAGGATAAGTACAAACAACTCGAAGAATGGTTGAGTGCAATGGAGATCCATAAGATACCTTGGTTGGACTTTAGAGATTTGGGATTGGCATCTGGGGTGGTAATCTCTCCCAAATTTAAAGCTCATGTCTTTGCTAAGTATGACGGGGTCTCCTGCCCAAAGTTACACCTCCGCTCGTATGTCAGAAAGATTCAACCCTATACTGCTGATAGGAACCTTTGGGTTCATTTCTTTCAAGATAGTCTGTCAGGGACTCAACTTGAATGGTTCTATCAACTGGAAGGAGCTAATATCTGCAACTTGGAGGACCTTGCTGCTTCTTTTACAAGTAATACCAGTATAATGCCGACCTTGCTCCCACGCGTACTCAACTTTAGGGTATGTCTATGGGTGTGAGCAAAGGTTTTAAGGACTACGCTCAGAAGTGGAGAGATCTGGCCGAAAGATTACAACCCCCTTTGTCTGACAGGGAGTTGGTGGATATGTGTTGTACCCCAAAATTTGCCCTCTCATTCTTCAAGGCCTTTCTCACAAGGATTCTCAAGGTTCAAGCTTGCACAAGTACTTTGGAATTTTCCAGTAGCAAAATTAAAAGGAAACTGTCAAAAAGGGAGAAAACAGATAAAAATATGATTTTGACAAATTTGGAGAAATACAAGTGTTCTTCGTTTCAGCTCCTTCGATTGGCCTTTTGTCCTCTTTTGATACAGGCTTTGGTTGCATCCTTCAACTGGGCGTTGGCCTCTGGCACGTTGGCTTTGATTTACAAGGCAGGAGTTTCCTACATGCCACCTTCGATTGCATCTCTGGCCTTACTGAGTTCACAATGCCATGACTGCCTATTGCATGTTTCATTTGGATGTCTGATGCTTGCATGCCTATACAAACTTTCCCTCCATGCTTTCCTTGACTCATAAAGTAATGACTAGTTACATACAAACTTTCATTTGAGCCACAACTTGCACGCAAAAAGCATCCCCCTTGCTAGCATGCACAAGGTACAAAGCCTCCTATAACTTCCTTCGATTCCAAGGCAAAAAAGCTCCCTTTTGGTGTCCTTCAATTTGCACTTTTTTGCCTCATGTATGCCTCTTTCGATTTGCACTTTTTTGCCTCATGCATGCCTCTTTCGTTTGGGCATGTGGCTCCCTTCATGCAAGTCTTTGTTTTAGCATTGACCTTTTGTGTGCTTGCTTGGAGTCACAAAGTTTAGACCTCCTCCATGCAGGCTTCGATAAGACATTGACTATGTTTGTTTTAACTTCGACTGGATAACATTTCTCTTTAGTATGCTGCATTTCCATCCTTGACAAACTTCAGCACATGGTTGATGGCCCCTTCAAAAGACATATAGTGGTGAACTTGAGGGGCATACATATGAGTCCCTGTCGAAGGGTACACCTTACTAGTCCATTCGAAGCACACATTTGGCCCCTTCAAACGATGCACAAAGGTGATTCATTCGAAGGACACTTGTTGGAGGAAAGTCAAACAATATGTTTGGAAGAAGAATCTGGTCGAAGGAGGGTCAAAATGAAAGGATGAAATATTCAAAGATGCTTGCTGCCAAGCTCAGGCATGGTACACTGGCCAAAACTGCTGCACAACAGTCTTGAAACACTGCCCCATTCTTGCACCGAAATAGCATACAAGCACTGTCCCTCGAAGGCTACAAAGAGCAGTTTACTCGAATTTTTCAAATTATTTTGTTTTCCCTCCAAAAGCTTAAGCCAACTTTACCTATAAATAAGAGGCTCCAACACATGTTTAGAGGATTTTTTTTTGGACCAGAGGAACGAATCTCCTAAATTTTCTCAAACCCAACAAATCTCTCAAGTCCCTTCAACACTGGTGTGAAAAAACCCAGAATCACATACTTACTTCCTTCGATTCTGAAGAACAAATACTCTTCAGTATCCTTCGAATCAAGTTTGGAAAGAAACATAAGACTTGTTTCTTTCCTTCCTTCGAATCCAGCATTCCAAGCACAACTGTTGGCCCTCTCTTTCAAATCCAGAACCCTGGGCCTCCACTCAAGGTCCCACACCCATTCAAAGCCTCCATCAAGGTAAGTCACTCTTACCCTTGAACCTTTCACTTCATGGCATAACATGTAAATAATCTTTTCGTTCGTTTCAAGCATGTATATACCATTGTTCCTTTCGTTTCCACCCTTTTAACATGTTTTTTAAAGTTAACCCTTTCGTTTTGCTTTCTGTTTACCTGAACTAGCTTTAACTATTAAATTGTTTGAAAGACAAATACTAGCATGGCCTTAGGCCATGTTGCCATTTAAATGCTTTAAATGAAAGAAACAGGAAACAGGAAATAGGAAACGAAGCTTCTGGCTTCTACCCTTTTTCTCCAGGTCAAACGAAAGAGACAACTAGGAGGAAAACCATGTTGACTTCTAGGCCCAGACAAAAAGCATGCCTTCACTGATTCCAGGCTCAGTCGAAAGGCATTCCCTCACTGCTTTTAATCTCCAGTCGAAGAAGGCAAGAAGGCAACAAGGCAGAACTAGAAGGCTTCGCCATACACTAGTTTCTGTGCAGAGACGAAAGGCACTCCCCCACTATCTCTAACCCAGTTGAAGGATACAACGTGCTGCTTCCAGGCCCTAGTCGAAGGACACAACTTGCTGCGGCCATTGCCCAATCGAAGGACCGGACCTCTCCCCTGCCAAGGCCCAATCAAAAGACGTGACTTTGCTATTGTCAGCCCCAATTGAAGGAGGCCAACAGAATTCAAGTCGAAGGCTGCTTCCCACCAATCGAAGGACACTCATTTTTCTTGCTTTTATTTTATTTTTGCCTTTATATTTTCATGCAATTCAATATGTTTGTAATAGTGTAGGATTTTATATTTCTGCGCTTTATTACTTTTATGTGCTTGCTAGTAAATAGGATATGTATGGCCAGATAAAATCAACAAGTAGACAATCACTAATAAAAAAAACAAAGCATGGAAATAACACACATGCACACTTGCACCCCTAGGGTTTCATCCACTTGTTGCCTTCAAAAATGGGCCATGGTTGCATGTCAAGTCCTTTGGCAAAAAAAAAACAATCCACATGATCATAGTCCCTCGATGACGCTATCGGAGTTGCCTAAACAAAATGATCAAGTACCTTAAGGAAAATTGCCAAAGACACTTGACACTATTGCTATCATGGTCTATACGATGACCCGCGCGTGTCCCGTTTAACATCCTAACACAAGGTTGTTCACCAAATACAATGGTGAAACAACACTGTTAAAAGGGTTAAAAACATGAGAAAGATATTTGAGTAAAATAGGGTAGATAACTCTTAGTTACTTGATCAAACTTGCAAAAACATCCTTGCTACTTTTCAAAACACAACACAATTTCAAAACCCTACTTTCAATGTTGAAAACTTTTCAAAAGACAAAAACACCTTTGTATACATTCAAACAAGAATCATTACAAAGGTTGCCACCACGATGGCCTCTTTTCAAAACATCTTCAAAAATCACACACAAAGCACCATTTTAAACAATTGAAAAACAAAGCAAGTGATCTAAGCAAGTAACTAAGAGCCCATGGATAACCATGGATAGAAAGGGTTCTAATACCTTCCCTTTCTATAATCTACTCCCCGAACCCAAGAAAACATCTCAAAGGTCTTTCCTGTGCTTTTTGACTTTCCTTAGGATAAAATAAAAATTCGGTGGCGACTCTTGCTAAACCGAAACATTTGCAAACACAAACGCAAAACCCAAGTCAGTTCTCCCACCGTATCACAGAACTGGAGACTCTGTTGGGGATATCTTTAAAAGTGGAGTAACCTTAGGGCTTAGATCACCCTTTGCATGATTATTGTTTGCTTTGATTGCTTTACATTTTGGTTCTCTTGTTTGGACTTGAAATTCTCCACCCGGATTTGGGAAACATTCATAGATAGCAATACGTTGTGGAAACTGTGCGGGGTATACCGACACGGTTGAAGCAATAGCTATATTAGTGCGACATATTTGTGAGTATCGGTAGCCTTTGAGTCAATCAAAGAGAATACGGGGCCGCTGAGTGATGTCATTAAGCACTAATGAACTAGAACCTTACTTGACCATCTTGGCCTTTTATTAGGGGTAGTGAGATGACCGACTTTGGTGCAGTCCGAAGTTGGTAGATACTCGATACTACACTCATTGGGGGTTGTTTTCTTGGAATATTTTGGTCGCTAGTTAAGTGGCTAAACTAAAACAATGAACATAGAAAACAATCCAATAATATTGAGCTCCTTAGAACCCGGTTACTATTTATAGGACAGGTTTTGAGCCAGCTAAACTCAAGAGGGTACTTACCTATGAAACCTCATGCAAGCCTGAAACTAGGGTTTTGTATGATTTGCTTGTACATGTGCTTGTGCATACATCATAAACATCATAAAGCATCATATGCATCCACTAACCATTTCAAGGGTTTGGATCTTCATCTTTGTTCTTGTTTTGTAGGTCATGGAATCTCTTCGCAGGAAAACAATTCAAGTAAACCTTGTGATGATCCCTCCTCAAACTCAAAGAGCTTACTTCCAGGATTCCGGAGAATTCCCTCTTCAGTGAAAGACATGGTAGACTCCTCAACTTAGTCAACACCAGCATTGAAGAAGACATGGTGAAAGTACTTTTCCAGTTCTTTGACCCCTACACCACTGTTTCACATTCCTTGATTACCAATTGGTGCCTACTTTGGAGGAATTTTCTCAACTCCTGAGAATTCCTATTCTTAATCAACTACCCTACAATAGTACGGAAAAAGAACCAAAGCCTGAAGATGTTGCTCAAGCCTTACACTTGTAACCATCTGACATCAAGGGGCATTGGGAAACCAGAAGTGGTGTCAAGGGTTTCTTGGCAAAGTTTCTATTTGAGAAGGCACAAGACTGCTGGAATTCTCTTGATCTACAAGCCTTTGAAGAGATTGTGGCACTCCTCATCTATGGGTTGGTCTTGTTCCCAAACCCTGATCAACTTATAGATGTGAATGCTGTCAAGACTTTCATGTCCAAGAATCCCATACCTACATTGCTTGGGGACATCCTACACTCATTTTACACACGAACAATGAGGAAAATAGGTGTTCTCATGTGTTGTACTCCTCTCCTAGCAAGGTGGTTTATTTCTCACCTTCCACAATCAGTTTTGAAGAATGAGCAGGGTTTAAGGTGGTCACAACGGTTGATGACCCTCACACATTCTGATGTACATTGGTGTTCTCGGTCCAGAGAAAATGTCATCATCATTGATCGTTACAGTGAATTCCCTAATGTCCCATTAATTGGCATTAGGGGAGGCATCACCTACAACCCCTGTCTAGCTTTGAGACAATTTGGATATGCTCGGAGGGATAGCCCTCATGACATGCTGATTCCTGACCTAGTTTTTGACTTCTACAACGATGCGCAAGGACTTCGACAAAGGTTCATCAGAACTTGGAGGATGCCTAACAAGGTGGATAATAAGACACTGGGGCACAAGAATTCCACCCCCCTTGAGCCTTACCTCCAGTGGGTACGAACCCGCTCCCAGAATCTTATGATGCCATATCCTCACATTCTCCCTTTGATTAAAGAGCCTGTTATGGAAGGAGAAGTTCCATACACCATCCTACATCCTGACATGCCAACATCATGGGAAGAAATGCAAAAGAGTTGGATCCAACTCAAAGAAGAATGGGATAATTTTGAAGCCAGCTTCTATGCCAGTGAGAAGAAGGTTTTAGAGCTCACCCGCCGACTTCACGAGGAGGAAACTCTCAACACCTACATCGCACCAAAGAGGATGCGCAACGTCTTTTTACATTAAGAAATTTGTAATATTTTTCCCATGGGGCACTTATGTACTAACAATTTCTTCTTAATATGACGTGCATTCTTTTTGTTTGCAACAAATTTGAATTTTTGAACCCTTGAATGCATTACATGAATAACATATCATTCATCATATGCATAAGCAGGTCTTCAAGCCAGGTTTCCTTATCTTTCTGCTGTTTATTTCAGCAAGATGGATTTGGAGCAAACAGTGAAGGACCTACCGGAACAAAATTTACAATTTCAGCAACTCCTCATGACCTTGGCAAAGGGTCAAGAGGATCTCAAAGTTCTGCTAGAGAAGAATAAAGAGAAGAAAAAGAAAAAGAGACCGGGGGTAGCTACTTTCGGAAGAAGATTTAAGGGCGATGCTAGAAGGACTCTTGAGTTTCCTTCAACGTCTGACGAAGGGATTAGCAAGGGGAAAGGAGTTACTGTACCTTCTGAATCTGAGGTAGAAGAGGAGGAAGAGGAAACAGACGAAGACTATTCAGAACAACAGTATCCACCAGCGGATGACAAGTATAAGAACCTTGAAGACAGATTGGCAGCTATGGAGTTGCAGAGGGTTCCCGAATTGGATTTTGAGGAACTGGGGTTGGTAGTCGGGATTGTAATCCCTCCCATGTTCAAGGTGCCTACATTCGCCAAGTACGAAGGTCTGTCTTTCCCTAAGATGAACTTAAGGTCGTATGTTAGAAATACCCAACCACATTCATCCGACAAAGACCTCTGGGTGCACTTTTTCCAAGACAGCTTGTCTGGCACTCAGTTAGACTGGTTTTATCAGCTCGAGAGATCAGAGGTCCACAATTGGGAAGACTTGGCAGCCGCTTTCTATCGTCAGTATCAGTACAACGCTGATTTGGCGCCTACCCGTACTCAGCTACAAAGTATGGGGATGGCTTTAAATGAAGGGTTTAAGGAGTACGCCCAAAAGTGGTGTGACCTTGCTGGAAGGGTGCAACCACCGCTATCAGATAGGGAATTAGTTGACATGTTTTTGGGGACCCTATCTGGCCCTTTCTTCAACCATCTGATCGGAAGCTCTTTTGCGGGATTTACTGAGTTGATTTTGACCGGCGAGAGGGTGGAAGCCAGTATCAATAGTGGAAAGATTCAAAAGGATGCTTCCGCATCCGCAGCTGTTAGAAAACCTTTCCCAACCAAGAAGGAAGCATCTGTTGTATACACTCAGAAAAATCGGGAAAGAGAGGAACGTCGGCCAACAGTGGGGGCCGTATTAATACAGAAGTCTGCATCAGACCAGCTTAGAAGCAGTCAACCGAGGAATGATCAACCCATAACTTATCAGCAAAGGCCACCACGGCATTTTACCCCAGTAAATATGACACCTGATCAAATCCTTCCACATCTACTGAAGTTGAACCTTGCTAATTTAAAAGAGGCACCAAAGAATGTAAATACCACCTCTCCATCCTACAACTCAAAGCCAAGTGTGCTTACCATTCCGACAGTATTGGGCACGATACCAATAATTGATGGGCACTCAAGAACAAAATTTAGGACTTAATTGACGCCAAAGAGGTTGAATTTGACGCTCCGGAAAAGCCCAATGTTATATCCGCACTGATGCCCAAGCACGGCCACAATGTGCATGTTGTTTTGGAAAATCTCCATGTTACTGATGTTGCCGATCTGTTGACTCCATTGTTAGTGATAAAAGAAAATTTGTTGAGAGCCGGGATTTTTCCTGGTTGTGACGAAGATTGCTATTTTTGTCTGAACATTCAAGATGATTGTCCATCATTGAAGTCAGGTGTCCAACACCTGATGGATACTCAAGAAATACTTTTCCAGAAAACCCCTGTTAACACTTTCAATCCAATTACTCCTGATACTTGTGATACCCCAACCAATGATATTGCCATCATAACCATTTCCGACAATCCTCCCAAGGCTTGCAAAAGGCCTGTCAGGATTATACCCAACTCTGAATGTGTACCTTTAAAGATCTCAATGCCGGGACCCGTCCCGTACCAATCAAGCAAAATGATACCGTGGAACCATGGGGGAGAAATCTTGTACCACGACATTAAACAAATCGAAACAGTCCAAGAAATCTCTGAAGAAGACCCTGATATAGGGAACATCGCGGGTATAAGCAAGATAACTCGCAGTGGCCGGATCTTTTCTCCGGAGATTGCTCCTCCCCGAGCAGTCTTCGGACCCTTAAAAGCTTCTGCACCTGTTGGACCCTCTGTGCAAGGCCCAGTGATTGAAAAGTTAAACACTCCTGAAGAAAGACCATCCGCTGATAACACTGACAAAGGTAAGGGGATACTGGAAATGCCTATCAAGACGAAGGCTCATGCTGTAGTTGTCCTCGAAACCACTCAGAAGGAGATGGATGAAATCCTTAAAATAATCAGAAAAAGTGACTACGACGTTGTGGAACAATTAAGGTAAACCCCTTCTAAAATTTCGATGTTAGCTCTCCTGCTCTGTTCAGAGGCCCATGCTAAGGCTCTGATTAAATTCTTGAAGACGGCACATGTCCCCCAAGAGACCTCGGCTGACCAATTCCAAAATTATGTGGCCAGTATTACTGCTGACAACGGCCTGGGCTTTTCCACGCGGACTTAACTCCCAAAGGAAGGAAACACAATGATGCGTTACATGTTTCAGTTGAATGCCGAGGAACCACTCTCGCCCATGTCTTGGTCGATACGGGTTCTTCCCTGAATGTGCTGCCAAAGAAGGCCTTAGACCGTTTGGATTGAGAAGGTTTGACCCTCAAACCTAGTAACATAGTCGTCAGAGCTTTCGATGGTTCCAAGAGAATGGTTCATGGAGAGGTTGATATTCCCATCAAGGTAGGCACCGAAGTGTTCAACTCCACCTTCTACGTGATGGACATCCGTCTGTCATACTCATGTTTGCTGGGGAGACCGTGGATCCATTATGTCGGGGAAGTTACATCCTCTTTGCACCAAATGCTGAAATATCCTGTTAAGGGTAAAATCATAATTGTGCAAGGCGAGGAAGAGCACATGATTAGTCATCTCAATTCCTTTCGATATGTGGAGTTAGACGGCGAGTTCATCGAAACACCTTTTCAACATTTTGAGGAAGTTTCCCCCGAGATGGCAGTTGCAAAGACAACGGTTGAGGTACCTATCATTCCCAAGCGTGTGGCTAAGATGGCATCTCTCAAGGACGCAGAGGCTGTGATTAAGGAGGGGAAGAGCACAGTATGGGGACAATTGCTCGACTTTCCCCATAAGACGGAAAAGTTTGGTTTAGGGTTTACTGTTGCAGGACAAAATGCTATGCGTCGCTCTAAGATTGGAAGATCACCTATCAATATTTCTCACCATGGAATCAATGTTGTAGAGGATGAAGATGAGGAGAGCCACTTTGAAGACTGGATTTTTCCGACTGTCGAAGGGGGTTTGAGCAATTGGGAAGCAAAGGATTTCGTTCCTATCACCTTTATCAACCAGTAATTTTATCTTTGAACAGTTTCCCATTTTTATGGTCTATAATAACTAAAATAATTCGCACACTATTTTCACCTCATGCCTTGCCCGGGGCATGTAGGTCCATTTGTAAGGGCTTGATTTTCTTCATAATCATATGCCATGTTTTAATGAATCATTGGAAGTTTTTCATCTATAAACTGTTGTGTTCATTTTTCTTTTTGCACTTTGTTTGTTTAAGGATGGTTATCCCTTACACACACCCACAGTCACAAATGCAGGTACCCACCCACTCTGGATTCCATGGGTGACTATTTTGTTTTAGCCTTCGATAACTCTGAAGATTTGGTCAATCACGCTGAGTACGAAGCTGACGAAGATTGTGAAGTGCCTGGAGAGTTAGCCAGACTTCTACAACAAGAAAAGAAGGCCATTCTGCCTCATGAAGAGTTGTTGGAAACCATCAACTTAGGGACAGAGGAGGACAGGAAGGAAGTAAAAGTGGGTGCCAACCTGGAACCGAGTGTCAAGGAGTGCTTCGTGCAGTTGTTGAACGAATATGTTGAAATCTTTGCCTGGTCTTATGAAGACATGCCAGGGTTAGACACCGATATCGTGGTTCACCGTCTCCCTACAAGAGAAGATTGTCCACCGATCAAGCAAAAGGTTCGCCGAATGAGGCCTGACATGTCTGAAAAGATTAAGGCCGAAGTAATGAAGTAATTCAACACCGGCTTTCTGGCTGTTACAACCTATCTACAATGGGTTGCTAACATTGTGCCCGTACCCAAAAAAGATGGCAAGGTCAGAATGTGTGTGGACTATCGAGATTTAAATAGGGCTAGCCCTAAAGATGATTTTCCGCTGCCACATATCGACATTTTGGTAGACAACACAGCTCAGCACAAAGTATTTTCTTTCATGGACGGATTCTCGGGCTACAACCAGATCAAAATGGCCCCCGAGGACATGGAAAAACTACCTTTGTCACACAATGGGGTACCTTCTGCTACAAGGTGATGCCGTTCGGACTGAAGAACGCAGGGGCAACCTATCAACGCACCATGGTAGCTTTATTTCATGATATGATACATCATGAGATCGAAGTTTACGTAGACGACATGATAGCTCGATCACAAACAGAGGAAGAACACCTTGAACATTTGCAGAAGCTGTTTGCCAGGTTGAAAGAGTATAAACTCAGACTGAATCCAAGCAAGTGCACTTTTGGAGTTAGGTCTGGTAAACTTCTGGGATTTATTGTCAGCAACAAGGGCATCGAGGTCGATCCAGCTAAAGTAAAGGCTATACAAGAAATGCCTGCCCCCCGTACTGAAAAGGAGGTTAGAGGATTCTTGGGACGCTTAAATTATATCGCCAGGTTCATCTCTCACCCGACGTCTACCTGTGAGCCAATTTTCAAACTGTTGAAGAAAGATCAGGTAGTTGAATGGAACAATGATTGTCAGTTTGCTTTTGACAAAATCAAGAAATATTTACTAGAACCTCCTATCCTGATGCCACCTGTCGAAGGAAGGCTGTTGATCATGTATCTGACTGTTTTGGATAACTCAATGGGGTGCGTACTGGGCCAACATGACGAGTCTGGTCGAAAAGAGCATGCCATTTATTACCTTAGCAAAAAGTTTACCGACTTTGAGACTCGATACTCACTTCTCGAGAAAACTTGTTGCGCTTTGGTATGGGCTGATCGCCGACTAAGGCAGTATATGTTGACTCATACCACTTTGTTGATTTCCAAGATGGATCCGATCAAGTACATCTTCGAGAAGCCTGCTTTATCTGGAAGAATCGCTAGATGGTAGATGATCCTGACTGAGTATGACATCTAGTATACTACTCAAAAAGCTATAAAAGGGAGTGTACTAGCTGACCATCTAGCTCATCAAGCTGTCGAAGATTACCAATCCATGAGATTCGACTTCCCTGACGAGGACATCTTGACTTTGGACAACATCGAAGGTAACGGACCATATGACGGACCTGAACAAGGATCCCGATGGACCCTGTACTTTGATGGTGCTTCAAATGCACTTGGCAATGGGATCGGCGCGGTACTCATTTCCCCAGAAGGTTGCCATACACCTTTCACTGCCCGACATTGTTTCAGCTGTACCAACAACATGGCCGAATATGAAGCTTACATCTTTGGTCTCAAGGCTGCTATAGAATTGGAAATCAAATCTTTGGTCGTATTTGGGGACTCGGCTTTGGTTATCAGTCAAGTCAAAAGAGAGTGGGACATCAAACATCCTAATCTTATCTCATACAAAGAACATGTCCTGACTTTGTTGCCTCATTTCGAGCAGATTACTTTCGAGCATTTCCCGCGAGAAGAGAATCAACTAGCAGATGCTCTGGCTACAATGTCTTCCATGTTTAAACTCAACTGGGATAACGAGGCTCCCCAAATTACCATCGAGCGAATGGGAGAACCTGCGCACTGTCATGAGATTAATACCGAAGAAGTAATGGAACAACCCTGGTTTCATGAAATCAAAAGGTATCTCCAGACTAGAGAATATCCCGAAGGAGCTTTCGTCAATGACACAAAGTTCTTAAGGATATTTGCTGCCAATTTCTTCCTAAGCAATGACATCCTTTATAAACGCAGCCATGATTGAGTTTTACTTTGATGTGTGGACAAAGCTGAAGCAGAGTTAATCATGACTGAGATACACGGTGGCACATTTGGCACCCACTTGAGCGGACATACGATGGCTAAGAAGATTCTAAGGGCAGGATACTACTGGTCTACCATGGAAGCTGATTGTCATCAACATTCCCGTACTTTCCACAAATGCCAAGTCTACGTCGACAAGGTACATATTCCTCCTGTTCCTCTCAACGTTCTGACAGCTCCTTGGCCATTCGCAATGTGGGGCATTGACATGATTGGAGAGATCAAGCCCACGGCGTCCAATGGACATCGCTTCATCTTGGTCGCTATTGACTATTTTACAAAATGGGTCGAAGCAGCTTCCTTTGCTTCTATTACAAAGAATATGGTTGCCCGCTTCATCAAGCAGAACCTCATATGCCGGTATGGTGTCCCCGACAGGATCATCACAGACAATGGAACAAATTTGAACAATACTATGATCACCGCCCTATGCGAACAGTTCAAGATTTATCATCACAATTCATCTCCCTATCAGCCGAAGATGAACGGTGTTGTTGAAGCCGCGAACAAAAATATCAAGAAGATCATTCAAAAAATGACGGTTACCTACAAAGACTGGCATAAGATGTTACCGTTTGCTCTGCATGGATATCGTACCACGGCACGTACTTCAACAGGGGCAACCCCATTATCCTTGGTATATGGCATGGAAGTTGTCCTACCTATGGAAGTTCAAATCCTTTCTTTAAGGATTATGAAGGACGCTGGTTTGAGTGAAGACGATTGGATTCAGACCCGACTTGATCAACTCAATTTGATCGACGAGAAGCGACTTACTGCTGTTTTTCATGGTCAGACGTATCAAAAACGGATGATCAAGGCTTTCAACAAGAAAGTCAGGCATCAGATATATCAAGTCGGAGATCTTGTAATCAAGCGGATCATCTTGCCGCAAAGTGATCCCAGGGGCAAATGGACTCCTACTTACGAAGGACCATTTGTGATTAAGAGCATCTTTTCTGGTGGGGCGATGATTCTGACCACCATGGATGGCGATGACTTACCGCACCCTGCAAACGCATACATAGTCAAAAAATACTACGCATAAAACAACCCGACAAGTTGAAAACCCGAAAGGGCGACTTAGCCAAAAATGGGCATCCCGGTGGACCGAAAACCCGAAAGGGTGGTTGTGATCGGTGGATCTGGAACTGACTGTTTAACGCTGGTTCGCGAAATGTCGCGGAAGCAAGAGTCGCCACCATCTTTTATTTTCTCCAAATGGAAAGGACAAAAGCACAGAAAAATTCCTTATTGAGATTGGTTTCTCGGTTCGGGAGGTAGATTTATAGAAAGGGAAGGTGTTAGCACCCTTTCTATCCATGGTTATCCATGGGCTCTTAGATACTTGCTCATTTATGTTTTCAAAAATGTTTGTTTGCTTTTCAAGGTGAGTGGGTTTGAAAAAGTTTCTTTGAAAGTTTCAGATCGACTCTTGTATCAGTCCTCAAGAGTGTTTGAAAAGTTGTTTTTGAAAGCTTTTTGCAAAGTGTCGGTGTGAAAAGAAGTTTTTGATTTGTTTTGAATTAGAGCAAGTATCTACGAGTCATCTACCTACTCTAAGGAATTAGTCTGTGTAAATGTCCTTAAGGTAGTGCCATCCCACCATTGAGAGGTAGGTAGCACCACCGTTGGAGGTGTTCGGGTCAATTCGAGGTTTAGGGACAGTGTGGTCACCAGAGCAATAGGAGGATACCTTAGAAGCTACCCCCATGCCATGTTCATGGACATGAGGACTTACTAAAACGTCCTCTACTCGACGACCACTTTTCGAGGGGCAAGGCAACAGTGAGGCGTACCCTAGGAGTGGTGTGTGAATTGCGTGTCATTTTCAGTTATTATTTTGTCTTGTCATGCATCGGGTGAACTACGCTTGATTTTATTTTTGGCATACATTCTTTCATGTGTTTTAACAGTTAAAAGTGCGGGAATTTAAAGAGCGAAAAGTAAAAGTCCTACGCTATTACAAGGCGCGGGTCTACATTGCCAAATTAAACCAAGACCCGATTTGAATAAATAAAATACGGAAAATAAATGTCCTAATTATCTATTACAAGGCTTTGGGGCAAATACATTACATTCATAAAAGAAATAAAAAATAAATGCGCGAAAAGGATTAAGAATCGAGTGCGAGGGCGTTGGACCCTTTAAGGAATTGAATTGAAATTAAGAAATTAATTAATAATTAAATAAAGAAAAGAACTTGTTTTTATATTTTTTTGGTATTTATGGAATTAAAGAAAATTAAAAAAAAAAAGAAAAGAAACCCTAATTCTACATGTTTTTAATTATTTAGAAATTGTTTAAGTTAACCTAATTTAGTCTTAATTAATTAATTACAAGCTTATTTACAAAATAATTAATGGTTAATAATAATAAGAATAAAAATTATTTATTGAGAAAAGAAGAATAAAAAATGCTAAAAGACTTGTTTTTATATTTTTTAATTGTCTAAGAAAAAGCATTAAAGTTAAAAACTTAAAACTAAAACTAAATTGATTATTAAGTTTATTTACAAAATAATATATTAGTGAATTAAATAATAAACATATTTTATTTTTGGACTTTCTGATTTTTTTGTATTTTTATATTATTAAAACTAATTTTGTGGAATTAAATGAAACAAATAATATAATTAAAATAAATAAAAGAAAAGAAGAAAAAATAGAGAAAGAGAAGGCAAACATGGGGGGTTTTCTGACCCATTTGGAGGTATATTGCAGCAATTAGGCCCATTTGAATGAGGCCTTTTTGACTTTTCAGTGGTCACGTGTGGACCATTGACCCAGGTGCATGATGGTCTCTCCATTTTGGCCATTAGATTGGAATTGCTGGACATGTGGCAAGCTTTGGCATTGAGTGCATGGTGGTCATTAGAGTGGAAGCTGCACAGAAGCGTGTTATAACAAAATATATTGAAAATATGGGGGACCTGGGAATCGAACCCAGGTCCCAATGCTTGAAGGACAACACATCAACCACCCACCCAAGCGCGTTTCTTTGTCAAACTAGTGGGCAATGATCAATATGAGAGAGAAAACGCATTATGCTGGATAACAATAAAAAAAGCGCCAATTATTTGAATTGACCAACCATCAACCAACAACTCATCTTCTTCTCCCTGGCTTCGTTTTCATCTGAAAAAATATGGAATGGATAGCGGGGGTTTTAAACCCCCACTAAATGCAGAACAAAAAAATAGCGATTAGCTCACATGTAAATATAAAAAAGGCGCGATGGGGTTGTTCAAATCGTTGGAAGGTCCTGATTTCAATGGTGCTATTTTGGTTGGCCAATTTTGCCTTATGCATAAAACCCCAATTCAAGGTTCCTGAAACCCTAGGCATCGTTCATGGTAACTTTCCATACATGCAAGCATTCTTCAATTAAATTATGCCATTAGCTTCAGAATCAACATATTAGTATAAAACAATAATGAAAATGCATTGATATGGCGTGTAAATTCAAATACGATTAAGGAAAAATTCATGTACAGGGTGACTGTGTTCTACCAGTTCTTTGTGTATGGAGAGTGGAAAATGATTGAGGCACGTCCAAAAATGTCCCAGCAAGCCTTTGGAATACTTTTTTGGCCTTGAAGAACACTCTAGCTATGAAATCAGTTTTGAGAAATTTTGGAAAAAATGCAAAGTTGGTTTTCAGGTTTGGGCGCAGCTTCCTTGTTCTTATGATTAGGGTTGCGATGTGTATATATGTATGACTGAATTAGGTTAGAAATCCAAGCCAAAAACCTTTTGCATTGATGATTTTGAATTCTTGATTTTGCATAATCTTTTCCAATCTTTTTGTTATCAAACCATTGCCAATCATGAGAAATCTTGCCTTTTTGGATGTGCACGAAATCTTGAGTGATTAAAGAGGGCATATGATGCATAAAAAGATTTGGCAAACATATTTTAGTATTTTTCTTATATTTAATTTTAATTAAATGAATTAATGGATTTAAAAATTCAATTAATAAATTAAAAATAAGAAAATAACTCCCCTTTGGGTCAATGGGTCGTGCATAGCTTTTGGGTGATGATTCTTGGAAGAAATTGAGGCCCATTAGCAATTTTGAGGCATTTGAAGCAAAGTTGAGTTTTCAAAATTCCCAAAAAATTCCCAACTTCCACAAGGCATATCTTGCTCAATTTTTAAGATTTGATCATGTTATTTGACATTTTGGAAAGGTCTTGAAGTCCTCTAACAAATGCCTTTGGTCCCATGTCATTTTGATTTACCAATCTCAAGTTATGGTCTTTGACTTAAAGTACCTTTTTGTTGACTTTTGAATTTGACCTATAATGTTGAGATTGATAACTTTTTGTGAGAGCATTTCTTGGACTTGAAGTGTGAAGATGAGTTGTATTAAATGTCATTCTCTTCAAAATGACCTTTGGATGGAATTTTTCTGATAAACCATGTGGAAGTTATGCCCTGGTCAATTTGCAGTTGACTTTTTCAGTTGTCCAAATATAGAAACATTTGCATCTTGAGACTTTTTGAGCCATACTTTGATAATCATGATCAAGAATTGATCAAATGATGTTTGTGGCTTCAAAATAAGATGTTGACCAAAAATTTTGACTTTTGACTGTCAAATGACCATTTTGCCCCTGCATTTGACTGTTGAGCAATTAGGGTTTTTGACTGTGCAATTTTGTGTTGTGAGTCTTGAAACTTGTCATGAGGATGCTTGACAATGTTTATGGGCATCTGGGACTTGTTTGGACCCTTGGAAACTTCAATTTCTTTGCCAGAACCAAAACCCTAATTTTTGACTGTTAGGAGGCAATTGGACTGTGCAACCCTTGGGGAGATTTTGAAGCATGCTCTTTGCAAATCTTGAAGAATATGGGAGGGAAAATTTTGGGGTACAACAGTTGCCCCTATTCAATCTTCTTAGACCTGAGGATGTAGATTGGCTGACGTGCTTTTCGTAATCCGAAGGTGGAAGATGATTGAACACTAGAGTGCCCAGAAATTTGCGCTCACATAGTAGTGTGATGGTGGGAATGGGCTTACAGATGCCATTTGGAGATTGATGGATAGGAAGATGGGCTTACAGATGCCATGCTGAGAGGTGATGGATAGGTGGATGGGCTTATAGATGCCATCTGGGTATCGATCGCGTAAGAGATTCCTTATCGAGAACTTGCGTACCTGAAAAAAGAAAGATGACTACCTGACCTGTTATAGGAGTTGGTCTTCAAACTCTTTGTGTAGATGCACCCTGGTTGGTTACAGGAATTAGGTCTGGAGTTTCAAATGGTGATGAATGAATCAGGGATGGTTACTAACTCAACGGGACGATGAGAGAACCTTGGGCGATTACTACCTCAACAGTAACAATGAGAGAACTTAGGGCGATTACTACCTCAACAGTAACGATGAGAGAATCTGGGGCGATTACTACCTCAACAGTAACGATGAGAGAATCTGGGGCGATTACTACCTCAACAGTAACGATGAGAGAATCTGGGGCGATTACCACCTCAACAGTAACGATGAGAGAATCTGGGGCGATTACCACCTCAACAGTAACGATGAGAGAATCTGGGGCGATTACTACCTCAACAGTAACGATGAGAGAATCTGGGGCGATTACTACCTCAACAGTAACGATGAGAGAATCTGGGGCGATTACTACCTCAATAGTAACGATGAGAGGATCTAGGGCGATTACTACCTCAACAGTAACGATGAGAGAACCTGGGGCGATTACTACCTCAACAGTAACGATGAGAGAATCTGGGGCAATTACTACTGAATCTTCTTTAGGAAAATCTTTAGGAATCGATTTAACTGGACTAGAGAAGGCCTTTGACTGGATAAGAATCAGAAAAATCTTAGGGTCGATTTAACTGAACCAAGCAAGGTCTTGGAATAACTTCAACTGGATAAGAATCAGGGAGATCTTAGGGTCGATTTGACTGAACCAGAGAAGGCCTTTGACTGGATAAGAATTAGAAAAATCTTAGGGTCGATTTAACTGAACCAAGCAAGGTCTTGGAATAACTTCAACTGGATAAGAATCAGGGAGATCTTAGGGTCGATCTGACTGAACCAGAGAAGGCCTTTGACTGGATAAGAATCAGAAAAATCTTAGGGTCGATTTAACTGAACCAAGCAAGGTCTTGGAATAACTTCAACTGGATAAGAATCAGGGAGATCTTAGGGTCGATCTGACTGAACCAGAGAAGGCCTTTGACTGGATAAGAATCAGAAAAATCTTAGGGTCGATTTAACTGAACCAAGCAAGGTCTTGGAATAACTTCAACTGGATAAGAATCAGGGAGATCTTAGGGTCGATCTGACTGAACCAGAGAAGGCCTTGGAATAGTTTAGAACTTAACTGGATCTTTCCTGAAAGGTAAAGGTCAGTCATATGCAATGCATGATATGGATCAAACAATGATGTTCTCAACACAAATGAGATTGTAAGATATGATGCGTATATGCATGCTATAATATATGGAAATGCGATGTTTATGAATGTATGTTTTTCGTCTAGGAAAGTAAATCCTTGACGGGTGCCGGGAAGTTAAATCCTGGGCTGATGTGAATAGTATTTCGCTGTTTCCGCTGGGGAGTGATGGTTGCGAGAATACCGGTAGGAGAAGATAACTCCGTTGAGGAATAAACTTGGCGAATAGATTACTCTGCGGGGAGAAAATTATTCTAGCGGTCTTGCTGGGGAACAATACTCTGTGGGAAGAGAGGTACCTTGCTGGGATATTGATGATAACTCCGCTGGGAATACTGTTGTTATGTTGAAAGCTTTAATAGACTTCGCTGGGGATAGGAAGACTTCCCCAAGGACGATCTTTCTGTGGCTTTTGGCTGAGGATAACCCAGTTATATCCTGGTAGGGAAATAACCTTTGAATAAAGCCGGGGGACGCGTTCGTGCTCTGTAGGGATAATCTTCCAGAATCTACTGGGGATAAGCTTCGTGCTGGGGAGATGGATTCCACTTTCCTGGGGAAATCTGGATTGGACTCTCCTGGGGAAATTAATTTGATATGCATTGGGGAAGTGGCTCCACCGAATGTCTGGTATACCGCCGGGAAACAATCTTAGCTCAAGACTGTCGGGGATGCTTGTTAAGAATGTCCGTATATTATGTTGGGAGATGTTTGAGATCTGCTGGAGGATACACCACTCCCTTAAGGCTGTCAGTATAACTCTGCTTGGGGAGAGGGCATGGACTTGCTGGCTCACTCTCTGGGGACTTAAGATATCTTGGTTGTTCTTCAGCCGAACCTATCTTAGTACCTTGGTGGACAGAGCAATTAGATCGTTTGGACAACTCATCATTGCCCCTGTTTCTGAGGTGGGAGAGGAAGACCTGTGAGGTGCTGATAGTTGTTGATGGACAAACCTTCTTCTGGTAGGCAAGTGATGAGATATCGGGACGTAGTCGTACGCTTTGATCCCTAACTTTTGCTTGGACCGCCCTTTCGGGTTTTCAGTCCATCGGGATACCCATTTTTGCCCAAGCCGCCTTTTCAGGTTTTCGACTTGCCGGGTGTACGGATTTTTTCATTTCATCCCTTCATTTTGCCCGAACCCTTTTGGTTCGCCGGGAGGCCCTAATTTTTGCCTAGTTATGTCAACCTAGCGGGTCTTTGGTTATGCGTAGTATTTTTCGACTATGTCTACGCTCTCAGAATGTAGGGAGTTGCCCCTGTTAGAAGTGTTTTGCCATGCCACCAGAAGATGTTTGATCATGCCAGATTTGTTGCCGGGAATTCATGTCCAATGCCCCAAGTGGCTCAGGCAGAGGTTTGCCCCTGGCTGTTTGGCTTTGAGAGCTTCCTCGAATCTTGACTGGACTGCCCCAGATGATAGACACTGATCATGCCATGCCCCTTGATTGGAAGTGCTTTTGTTCACTAGGTATTCCTCGTACGAACTCTTATGATGTTCAAACAAATAGTCATATGCAAACAATGTTATATCAAAAATGCAAAGCTTATGTCTGTCTTAAAATTTTTTTTAAAAAAATGAATTTTTTAGTAAAACAAGCAAGTTTTGTAAATTGTGGTGTCAACTCGTTATTTTACCACGAGCCTTAAGGAGTCAGGATACCTTTGGTAACAGTATGATTTCGAACTAACCCATGCTTCATCTAGGACTTTTGAGGGTTATAACGTGGCCTGGTTCACGGTTTAAGAAACAAAGGATAAAGGCTCAAATTATTTGTACCCACCCGCTCTTCGTGATGTTCTTCAATCCTAAACTCAGCTGATCGTGCGTTAGACCTTATTTGAGTTTTTGTCCTGATATTCCCGTGATGGTTCGGATGTTGGACGTTTATTTGAATAGGCAGTCATTTTTGTTTGGTTTAGTGTTTGTAAGACCTCTTTCTTTTTTTCCTTTTTTTTTTATCCTGTTATCCCTATATTTTTTTTTTGAACTGTTCTTTTGTGATTACAGTCAGCGGGATGCCCCAGTTTTGTAAGTCTCCTTCATAGGTTTTGACTCATTGGGTTTTTATTTTTGAGATATGATGACTGCCTGTCTTTATGATCATTCGGAACCATCACTGTCTTTTGTTTTGTAAGGACCTCTTTAGTGCCATTCGTTATGCACTTGGATCAACTGAGGGAACTACCCTGCCCCAGGTTATGATAAAGGGTTTTAATTTTTTTGAAAAGAAAAACTCCTACTTCTTTGGCTCAGAGGGGTTGACGAGGGATTATCTTCCTTATAACTCCAGTGTTTAGGAATTGAAACAATGCATGTACCTCATCAGCGGGGTCTGTTCAAAAGCATACTGTAAAGATCGCGGTATCGTTTTTGTCATCCTCCCTCAAGAGGCTTAGAATTATTAATTGAGAGTTGACATCAAAAAGAATGAAAGCAGTTTGAGTATAGCGAATGCGAATATATTGCTTCAAAACAGACATATGCGATGCATTAATGAAATAACAACATTTAACATGAATAAATGTTTGAACAATCAAAAGAAAATTACAACTTGAAAAATTCTAATGAACAAAAGTTTTCTAGTCTCAGGGCTTGTTACTTCAAATGGTGAGCCTTGGAGGGATGGTAGAAAAACTTAGCCTGACCATCTTGTGTGAACTCCAATGCTCCTTCATCAATCAGGTCCTGGATCTTGTTCTTCAGAGCCCAACACTCATTTGTATCATGTCCTGGACTGGCAGAGTGGTAGGCACACCTTTTATTGGGATGATAGGTAGGAGATGATGTGTTGGGGTTCCGGGGATGAGCCCTTAATGTGATCAGATTCAATCTCAACAGGCGTTGTAAAGCTTGAAACAGCGACATGTTGAGCTGGGTGAATTGCCTCCTGGGCTTGTCTGGCTGAAGCTGGTGAGGTTGATGCTGAATTTGTGACACTGGAGCCATTTGAGGAGCTCTCCCCTTATCTCCTTGTCTCAAAGATGGTTGCATGATGACTGGCTTCTTACCCTTAGACGTTTGCCCCAGTTGGTTACCCTGAAGCAGTTGGTTGATGAGAACTCCGAGCTCTTCTTGTCTTTGAGCTAAACCTTGAATGGCAGTCACCTGCCCCAGCATCTGGGCTTTCATTGCATCCACTTCAGCTTGCAGATGTTTCAGCTGTTCGTCCTCAGCACTGTTCCTGACTAAAGTCCCCATGAGGAGTGTTCTCAGCTCCTCCTGCCCCTTGGATAGATTCAGGAGGATTTCCCCGAACCGAGTCTCTTGAGCAAGAAGGTCCTGGTTATCTTGTTGGGAAGCCATTGCTGAAATGGACAGCGAGAAAGGTAAGTGGCCTGCAACAAGGGTACCTGTTATGCAATGATGTGTATGACATGCATGTAAGGTTTTCAAGGACCTCGCGGGATAAACAAGAAAATTTGTTAGAATTTGGATCCGGTAGCTTGATTGAAGGAACTTCATGTTGCTGAGAATCCTTCTTCAAGGGTCAAGGCTCACCATATCAAGTGGGTCATAGCCCCTGACAACCTTGGCTAGAGGAAAATAAATCCACTTTGCCCCTTGCTAGATAGTTGGCTTATCATGACCTGCATCACAAGCCCTTGAGATCCTTGAAACGGATTAGTCCTTATGCAGGATGTATGCCATGGTATGATGTTATGCTATGCATGGGGTAACGTAGGTAAACCCTGTCATGAGTCCCAATTAAGGACTGTAAACAAAACCTGCAAGAAACTCAGTAAACCTTGTTATGAGTCCCAATTAAGGACTATAAACAAAACCTGCAAGAAACCTAGTAAACCCTGTTATGAGTCCCAATTAAGGACTATAAACAAAACCTGCAAGAAACTCAAGTGTCAGATAACAAGCATGCAAGTAGTCAAGTTGGAAGGCACACAAGTCACACAAGATAAACCCTTAGAGTTCAGGCCAGCATGGGGGATGGGTATTACCCTCTTTCAGTTTGTTGGTTCATACCTGTCCTATCAAAAGTAACCGGGTTCTTAGAGGATCCCAATATCACTGACTACCCTCAATCGGTCATAACTCCAGCATCGCAATCTTTTCTTGCGGCCAGAACCATCACGAGAGTTTAGCCTCAACGGGCGTAGCATATTGCTACTGTTCTATTGGCCAAGTTGGGTCATTTAAGGTTCTAAGGTCGGTTGGTGCTTAATGACTCCTCGGAAGACCCATATTCTCCTCGTTGCAACACAAGAGATATCGGTACAGACCAAGGCGCCACACCAACCTAGCCAATGCTTCACCCATGTCGGTCTACGCCGGACAGGTCCCTCACAGCTTATGCTACCTAACAGGGTATCCCCAGATCCGGGTTAGGATCTATGTAACTCCGATGCAGCCCACAATAATAAAGCAAACAAACACAGCAATTGAAAACACAAGTGATCTTAGTCCTAAGGTACACCTCACTTTATAAAATGTCCCCAGCAGAGTCGCCGGTTCTGTGATCGGTGGATCTGGAACTGACTGTTTAACGCTGGTTCACGAAATGTCGCGGAAGCAAGAGTCGCCACCGTCTTTTATTTTCTCCAAATGGAAAGGACAAAAGCACAGAAAAATTCCTTATTGAGATTGGTTTCTCGGTTCGGGAGGTAGATTTATAGAAAGGGAAGGTGTTAGCACCCTTTCTATCCATGATTATCCATGGGATCTTAGATACTTGCTCATTTGTGTTTTCAAAAATGTTTGTTTGCTTTTCAAGGTGAGTGGGTTTGAAAAAGTTTCTTTGAAAGTTTCAGATCGACTCTTGTATCAGTCCTCAAGAGTGTTTGAAAAGTTGTTTTTGAAAGCTTTTTGCAAAGTGTCGGTGTGAAAAGAAGTTTTTGATTTGTTTTGAATTAGAGCAAGTATCTACGAGTCATCTACCTACTCTAAGGAATTAGTCTGTGTAAATGTCCTTAAGGTAGTGTCATCCCACCATTGAGAGGTATGTAGCACCACCGTTGGAAGTGTTCGGGTCAATTCGAGGTTTAGGGACAGTGTGGTCACCAGAGCAATAGGAGGATACGTTAGAAGCTACCCCCATGCCATGTTCATGGACATGAGGACTTACTAAAACGTCCTCTACTCGACGACCACTTTTCGAGGGGCAAGGCAACAGTGAGGCGTACCCTAGGAGTGGTGTGTGAATTGCGTGTCATTTTCAGTTATTATTTTGTCTTGTCATGCATCGGGTGAGCTACGCTTGATTTTATTTTTGGCATACATTCTTTCATGTGTTTTAACAGTTAAAAGTGCGGGAATTTAAAGAGCGGAAAGTAAAAGTCCTACGCTATTACAAGGCGCGGGTCTACATCGCCAAATTAAACCAAGACCCGATTTGAATAAATAAAATACGGAAAATAAATGTCCTAATTATCTATTACAAGGCTTTGGGGCAAATACATTACATTCATAAAAGAAATAAAAAATAAATGCGCGAAAAGGATTAAGAATCGAGTGCGAGGGCGTTGGACCCTTTAAGGAATTGAATTGAAATTAAGAAATTAATTAATAATTAAATAAAGAAAAGAACTTGTTTTTATATTTTTTTTGGTATTTATGGAATTAAAGAAAATTAAAAAAAAAGAAAAGAAACCCTAATTCTACATGTTTTTAATTATTTAGAAATTGTTTAAGTTAACCTAATTTAGTCTTAATTAATTAATTACAAGCTTATTTACAAAATAATTAATGGTTAATAATAATAAGAATAAAAATTATTTATTGAGAAAAGAAGAATAAAAAATGCTAAAAGACTTGTTTTTATATTTTTTAATTGTCTAAGAAAAAGCATTAAAGTTAAAAACTTAAAACTAAAACTAAATTGATTATTAAGTTTATTTACAAAATAATATATTAGTGAATTAAATAATAAACATATTTTATTTTTGGACTTTCTGATTTTTTTGTATTTTTATATTATTAAAACTAATTTTTTGGATTTAAATGAAACAAATAATATAATTAAAATAAATAAAAGAAAAGAAGAAAAAATAGAGAAAGAGAAGGCAAACATGGGGGGTTTTGTGACCCATTTGGAGGTATATTGCAGCAATTAGGCCCATTTGAATGAGGCCTTTTTGACTTTTCAGTGGTCACGTGTGGACCATTGACCCAGGTGCATGATGGTCTCTCCATTCTGGCCATTAGATTGGAATTGCTGGACATGTGGCAAGCTTTGGCATTGAGTGCATGGTGGTCATTAGAGTGGAAGCTGCACAGAAGCGTGTTATAACAAAATATATTGAAAATATAGGGGACCTGGGAATCGAACCCAGGTCCCAATGCTTGAAGGACAACACATCAACCACCCAGCCAAGCGCGTTTCTTTGTCAAACTAGTGGGCAATGATCAATATGAGAGAGAAAACGCATTATGCTGGATAACAATAAAAAAAGCGCCAATTATTTGAATTGACCAACCATCAACCAACAACTCATCTTCTTCTCCCTGGCTTCGTTTTCATCCGAAAAAATATGGAATGGATAGATGGGGTTTTAAACCCCCACTAAATGCAGAACAAAAAAATAGCGATTAGCTCACATGTAAATATAAAAAAGGCGCGATGGGGTTGTTCAAATCGTTGGAAGGTCCTGATTTCAATGGTGCTATTTTGGTTGGCCAATTTTGCCTTATGCATAAAACCCCAATTCAAGGTTCCTGAAACCCTAGGCATCGTTCATGGTAACTTTCCATACATGCAAGCATTCTTCAATTAAATTATGCCATTAGCTTCAGAATCAACATATTAGTATAAAACAATAATGAAAATGCATTGATATGGCGTGTAAATTCAAATACGATTAAGGAAAAATTCATGTACAGGGTGATTGTGTTCTACCAGTTCTTTGTGTATGGAGAGTGGAAAATGATTGAGGCACGTCCAAAAATGTCCCAGCAAGCCTTTGGAATACTTTTTTGGCCTTGAAGAACACTCTAGCTATGAAATCAGTTTTGAGAAATTTTGGAAAAAATGCAAAGTTGGTTTTCAGGTTTGGGCGCAGCTTCCTTGTTCTTGTGATTAGGGTTGCGATGTGTATATATGTATGACTGAATTAGGTTAGAAATCCAAGCCAAAAACCTTTTGCATTGATGATTTTGAATTCTTGATTTTGCATAATCTTTTTCAATCTTTTTGTTATCAAACCATTGCCAATCATGAGAAATCTTGCCTTTTTGGATGTGCACGAAATCTTGAGTGATTAAAGAGGGCATATGCTGCATAAAAAGATTTGGCAAACATATTTTAGTATTTTTCTTATATTTAATTTTAATTAAATGAATTAATGGATTTAAAAATTCAATTAATAAATTAAAAATAAGAAAATAACTCCCCTTTGGGTCAATGGGTCGTGCATAGCTTTTGGGTGATGATTCTTGGAAGAAATTGAGGCCCATTAGCAATTTTGAGGCATTTGAAGCAAAGTTGACTTTTCAAAATTCCCAAAAATTTCTCAACTTCCACAAGGCATATCTTGCTCAATGTTTAAGCTTTGATCATGTTCTTGTACATTTTGGAAAGGTATTGAAGTCCTCTAACCAATGCCTTTGGTCCCATGTCATTTTGATTTACCAATCTCAAGTTATGGTCTTTGACTTAAAGTGCCTTTTTGTTGACTTTTGAATTTGACCTATAATGTTGAGATTGATAACTTTTTGTGAGAGCATTTCTTGGACTTGAAGTGTGAAGATGAGTTGTAGGAAATGTCATTCTCTTCAAAATGACCTTTGGATGGAATTTTTCTGATAAACCATGTGGAAGTTATGCCCTGGTCAATTTGCAGTTGACTTTTTCAGTTGTCCAAATATAGAAACTTTTGCATCTTGAGACTTTTTGAGCCATACTTTGAGAATCATGATCAAGAATTGATCAAATGATGTTTGTGGCTTCAAAATAAGATGTTGACCAAAAATTTTGACTTTTGACTATCAAATGACCATTTTGCCCCTGCATTTGACTGTTGAGCAATTAGGGTTTTTGACTGTGCAATTTTGTGCTGTGAGTCTTAAAACTTGTCATGAGGATGCTTGACAATGTTTATGGGCATGTGGGACTTGTTTGGACCCTTGGAAACTTCAATTTCTTTGCCAGAACCAAAACCCTAATTTTTGACTGTTAGGAGGCAATTGGACTGTGCAACCCTTGGGGAGATTTTGAAGCATGCTCTTTGCAAATCTTGAAGAATATGGGAGGGCAAATTTTGGGGTACAACAGTGGTTCAGGCAAAAATTAGGGATAAAACAAAAAAAATTTGTACACCCGGCAAGTTGAAAACCCGAAAGGGCGACTTGGGCAAAAAAGGGTTTCCCGGTGGATCGAAAACCCGAAAGGGCGATTCAGGCAAAAGTTAGGGAATTAAAGCGCATGACTGTGTCTCGTCGGATCATTTCAAGAACAATCTCCTCATCAAAAAGCTCTGAGCTTCTGATCAACTTAGTCATCGGCGGACAAAGCAACGAATGTACAAGATATTCAGAATTGTGAAGGCCATAACAGAATGGGAATCCCATGGAATTGTTACACATAGCCATCTTTCTTTTGTATAAAATTTTTCAATTTTCACAACAACATTCTCTTACTATGATGTCTGTCTCTTTTGTACAAAGATACTCATAAAAGTTAATACAAAGTACACTTCCAAGTGCAGAAATTTGCTTGCCTTTCTTTTCTTTTTACACTTATGTTTTATTTGAAAACGTCCAATGTTTTGTTAAAAAGGCATATGCATTTGAACATAATCACTGCTTACAAATAAAACGAATTGAGAAAAGAGGATTACTGATAGGTTGAAGGTGTAAGAAGATATCTTTATGCCATTTCAAAAGAAATTCCCTGCAATACATCATTCAGATCCTCAACAAGGCTAAATTTGGAGTATATTTCCCCAGCAGAGTTAAGCTTCAAGATCCTTAGCAGAGCCAGTGTATTCAACAACTTAATTCCCCTCAGAGTCAAGTTTCAAGATTCCCAGTGGAGCCCAAAAACCCTGAAAACCCTGTCCCCAGCAGAACCAGAATAGTGAACATTCTCCCCACAGAGATGCTTCCCCAGCAGATGGGAAAATTCTCAGTCTCTTTTCTCCAACAGGAGTCTCCTAGGTTTTGACTTCCCAGTAGAGATGTCCAAAGTTTTCCTTATTCCCCAAGCAATCGGCAGTCAGCAGTTAGCAAGGATTTCTCATCTTCAGTAATCAAAGATTTTTGGAATCCCCAGCCTCGATCATGGATTTATTTTCCCCGGTAGCAGTTAAAGATTCCGTTATCTCCAGCTACTAGGATTTATCTTCCTCAGCAAGACGGCTACTCAGCTTACATGCATAATCATTACATTCATATATCATAAACATTGATGAAACACAATTCATTGCATCATACATATCATGCAACATAACTTTGTGTTTAGCTAACATTTTATCCTTTTCAGGATGAGATCGAAAGGCTATCATTAACAATTATTCAAATACAGTACAGATACACCCCAGACATGACGGTCATTCTATTACTCATTCAGAATTTCAAGTCAAATACAGTACAGATACACCCCAGACACGGCGGTCATTCTATTACTCATTCAGAATTTCAAGTCAAATACAGTACATATACACCCCAGACACGGCGGTCATTCTATTACTCATTCAGAATTTCAAGTCAAATACAGTACAGATACACCCCAGACATGGCGGTCATTCTATTACTCATTCAGAATTTCAAGTCAAATACAGTACAGATACACCCCAAACACAGCGGTCATTCTATTACTCATTCAAAACTTCGGCAATCCGATACAGACTAGATACGCTCCAGACACGGCGGCCATTCTATCTCTCATTTAGATTTAATTATCAACCTCAAGTTCAAATGCATTCCAAAAACAGATACCATTCTGACCCTTACATCAGCAGTTTGATTCCCTCAGTGCAGTCGCCACGGAAGTCATTCTTCTACTCATACAGATCTCAACTTCAGATACAGTCCAGATACGCTCCAGACACGGTTGCCATTAGGTCACTCATTCAAAGTTTATCCCCAGCACACAGTTGCTCCATACGCAGATATTCCTCGGTTATCCAGATACAATACAAATACACTCCATACACGACAGTCATTCTGATATTCATTCTACATTCAAACACAGTCACAGCTCAGATACGCCCCAGACACGGACGCCATTCTTTTGCTCATACAAATTCAGTCTCCAGATACAGTTCGAGTGCATTCCAGATACGGATACCATTTTGATACTCATTCTTCTGACCTACAACATTGCAATTCAACAAACATTCTCGGATGGCATCTTTAAGCCCATCTCCAGCAAGATTCCACCATCTCCAAATGGCATCTTTAAGCCCATTTCCTCAACTATATTTTGACGAGTGTAAATTTACGGGCACTCTAGTGTTCAATCCTCTTTTAACTTCGAGTCGCGAAAGGAAAACTTGCCAATCTAACTCTTCAAGTTCAAGAAGATTGAACAGGGGCAGCTGTTGTACCCTAAAATTTGCCCTCTCATTCTTCAAGGCCTTTCTCACAAGGATTCTCAAGGTTCAAGCTTGCACAAGTACTTTGGAATTTTTCAGTACCAAAATTAAAAGGAAACTGTCAAAAAAGGAGAAAACAGATAAAAATATGATTTTGACAAATTTGGAGAAATACAAGTGTTCTTCGTTTCAGCTCCTTTGATTGGCCTTTTGGCCTCTTTTGATACAGGCTTTGGTTGCATCCTTCGACTGGGCGTTGGGCTCTGGCACGTTGGATTTGATTTACAAGGCAGAAGTTTCCTACATGCCACCTTTGATTGCATCTCTGGCCTTACTTGGTTCACAATGCCATGACTGCCTATTGCATGTTTCGTTTGGATGTCTGATGCTTGCATGCCTATACAAACTTTCCCTCCATGCTTTCCTTGACTCATAAAGTAATGACTAGTTACATACAAACTTTCATTTGAGCCACAACTTGCACGCAAAAGTCATCCCCCTTGCTAGCATGCATAAGGTACAAAGCCTCCTATAACTTCCTTCGATTCCAAGGCAAAAAAGCTCTCTTTTGGTGTCCTTCGATTTGCACTTTTTTGCCTCATGTATGCCTCTTTCGATTTGCACTTTTTTGCCTCATGCATGCCTCTTTCGTTTGGGCATGTGGCTCCCTTCGTGCAAGTCTTTGTTTGAGCATTGACCTTTTGTGTGCTTGCTTGGAGTCACAAAGTTTAGACTTCCTCCATGCAGGCTTCGACAAGACATTGACTATGTTTGTACTAACTTCGACTGGACAACATTTCTCTTTAGTATGCTGCATTTCCATCCTTGACAAACTTCAACACATGGTTGATGGCCCCTTAAAAAGACATATAGTGGTGGACTTGAGGGGCATACATATGAGTCCCTGTCGAAGGGTACACCTTACTAGTCCATTCGAAGCATACATTTGGCCCCTTCAAACGATGAACAAAGGTGATTTGTTCGAAGGACACTTGTTGGAGGAAAGTCAAACAATATGTTTGGAAGAAGAATCTGGTCGAAGGAGGGTCAAAATGAAAGGATGAAATATTCAAAGATGCTTGCTGCCAAGTTCAGGCATGGTACACTGGCCAAAAATGCTGCACAGCAGTCTTGAAACACTGCCCCATTCTTGCACCGAAATAGCATACAAGCACTGTCCCTCGAAGGCTACAAAGAGAAGTTTACTCGAATTGTTCAAATTATTTTGTTTTCCCTCCAAAATCTTAAGCCAACTTTGCCTATAAATAAGAGGCTCCAACACATGTTTAGAGGATTTTTTTTTTGGACCAGAGGAACGAATCTCCTAAATTTTCTCAAACCCAACAAATCTCTCAAGTCCCTTCAACACTGGTGAGAAAAAACCCAGAATCACATACTTACTTCCTTCGATTCTGAAGAACAAATACTCTTCAGTATCCTTCGAATCCAGTTTGGAAAGAAACATAAGACTTGTTTCTTTCCTTCCTTCGAATCCAGCATTCCAAGCACAACTGTTGGCCCCCTCTTTCAAATCCAGAACCCTAGGCCTCCACTCAAGGTCCCACACCCATTCAAAGCCTCTGTCAAGGTAAGTCACTCTTACCCTTGAACCTTTCACTTCATGGCATAACATGTAAATAATCTTTTCGTTCGTTTCAAGCATGTATATACCATTGTTCCTTTCGTTTCCACCCTTTTAACATGTTTTTTAAAGTTAACCCTTTCGTTTTGCTTTCTGTTTACCTGAACTAGCTTTAACTATTAAACTGTTTGAAATACAAATACTAGCATGGCCTCAGGCCATGTTGCCATTTAAATGCTTTAAATAAAAGAAACAGGAAATAGTAAATAGGAAACGAAGCTTCTGGCTTTTACCCTTTTTCTCCAGGTCAAACGAAAGAGACAACTAGGAGGAAAACCATGTTGACTTCTAGGCCCAGACGAAAAGCATGCCTTCACTGATTCCAGGCTCAGTCGAAAGGCATTCCCTCACTGCTTTCAATCTCCAGTCGAAGAAGGCAAGAAGGCAACAAGGCAGAACCAGAAGGCTTCGCCATACACTAGTTTCCGTGCAGAGACGAAAGGCACTCCCCCACTATCTCTAACCCAGTTGAAGGATACAACGTGCTACTTCCAGGCCCCAGTCGAAGGACACAACTTGTTGCGGCCATTTCCCAATCGAAGGACCGGACCTCGCCCCTGCCAAGGCCCAATCAAAAGACGTGACTTTGCTGTTGTCAGCCCCAATCGAAGGAGGCCAACAAAATTCAAGTCGAAGGCTGCTTCCCACCAATCGAAGGACACTCATTTTTCTTGCTTTTATTTTATTTTTGCCTTTATATTTTCATGCAATTCAATATGTTTGTAATAGTGTAGGATTTTATCTTTCTGCGCTTTATTACTTTTATATTCTTGCTAGTAAATAGGATATGTATGGCCAGATAAAATCAACAAGTAGACAATCACTAATAAAAAAACAAAGCATGAAAATAACACACATGCACACTTGCACCCCTAGGGTTTCAATCCACTTGTTGCCTTCAAAAATGGGCCATGGTTGCATGTCAAGTCCTTTGGCAAAACAAAAACAATCCAAATGATCATAGTCCCTTGATGACGCTATCGGAGTTGCCTAAACAAAATGATCAAGTCCCTTAAGGAAAATTGCCAAAGACACTTGACACTATTGCTATCATGGTCTATACGATGACCCGTGCGCGTCCCGTTTAACATCCTAACACAAGGTTGTTCACCAAATACAATGGTGAAACAACATTGTTAAAAGGGTTAAAAACATGAGAACGATCTTTGAGTAAAATAGGGTAGATAACTCTTAGTTACTTGATCAAACTTGCAAAAACATCCTTGCTACTTTTCAAAACACAACACAATTTCAAAACCCTACTTTCAACGTTGAAAACTTTTCAAAAGACAAAAACACCTTTGTATACATTCAAACAAGAATCATTACAAAGGTTGCCACCATGATGGCCTCTTTTCAAAACATCTTCAAAAATCACACACAAAGCATAATTTCAAACAATTGAAAAACAAAGCAAGTGATCTAAGCAAGTAACTAAGAGCCCATGGATAACCATGGATAGAAAGGGTGCTAATACCTTCCCTTTCTATAATCTACTCCATGAACCCAAGAAAACATCTCAAAGGTCTTTCTTGTGCTTTTTGACCTTTCCTTAGGATACAATAAAAAGTCGATGGAAACTCTTGCTAAACCGAAACATTTGCGAACACAAACGCAAAACCCAAGTCAGTTCTCCCACCGTATCACAATATGTTTCTTGGGACTTTGTCTGGTCCATATTTCAATCATTTGATTGGTAGTTCATCGTCTGGGTTCACTAAATTGATCATGACTGGGGAGAGAGTAGAGGCTGGTATCAGAAGTGGCAAGATACAGAAAGGTGCTTCGTTAAGTACAAAGAAGAAGCCTTTCAAGAAGGAAGTTAGTGCATGTTATAGCTCGAGGAGCCAAAATCGACATGAACATCGCCAAGCAGTGAATGCGGTTGTAATATCAAGACCTATTGTTACCCCACAATGCAACAATTAGCAAAGAGTAGATAGACCGCAAAGACAGTATACTCGGCTCAGTATGACCTTGTCTCAAATTCTGCCGCAATTATTGAAGACTAACCTGGTAACTTTGAGGGAGGCTCCGAAGAATCCCAGCACCACGTCACCGTTGTATAATCTGAGCGCCCTGCTGTGCCTATCACTCTGATAGCTCGGGTCATGATACGAACAATTGTTGGGCCTTGAGGAATAAAGTGCAAGATTTGATTGAAGTTAAAGAAATCGAGTTTGACGCACCAAAAAAGCCTAATGTCATGACTACTCCTATGCCCAAGCATGGAGTAAATGCTATGGATGATGATTCATTTATAACCTCCGTGGAAGACATTTCTACTCCGTTGTTAACCGCTAAAAAGAACCTATTATTGGCTGGTTTATTTCCGTATTGTGGCGAAGGTTGCCACCTATGTTCCATCCTACCTGCTGGTTGTCATTTACTGAAATCAGGTGTTCAGCGCCTGATGGATAACAAAGAAATCCTGTTCGAGAAAACTTTGGTTCCATTGATTCCTGTTGAAGATGTTTCCATAATAACCATTTCCTCCAATCCTTCCAAGGCTTCCTCGAGAAAGCCTGTTAGGATTACATCTATTCCTAGAGTTGCTCCATTGATCATTACTATTCCTGTACCTATCCCTTACACTTCGGATAAGGTTGTCCCGTGACACTATGGGGCCGATGTGTATTATCATGGGGTCAAGCAAGACTTGAAGGTTGAAGAGGCTGATACTGATGTCAGCAATATTGTCGGGTCTAGCAAGGTCACCCGAAGCGGAAGACTCTTCTCTCCTGAGATTTCTCCTCCGACTATTCAAAATCCTGTTGTCATTCCATCCGCCAGTACACCAGCTACTGTTCCAATTCTTACTCCAGTTATCACCCCTGTCGCCGAGTCTTCTGACACTCGGGGCAAAGAAGTTACAGGTGAGTCTACCCGAATGGAGGCGCCTAAGAAAGTCATTGTTGAAACCTCTAGGCAGGAGATAGAGGAAATTTTGAAAATTATCAAGAAAAGCGACTACAACATAGTCGAACAGCTGGGGCAAACCCCGTCGAAGATTTCCATGTTGTCTTTATTGTTGTGCTCAGAAGCCCATGCAAAGGCTTTAATTGCTTTCCTTAAAACTGCACATGTGCCGCAGGAAACATCTGCAGATCAATTCAAAGACTGTGTGGCCAGTTTGACCGCTGACAATGGGTTGGGTTTCTCCGACGCAGATATGACCGCCAAAGGAAGAAATCACAATGATGCTCTGCATGTCTCGATCGAGTGCAGGGGCACTACTTTGGCTCATGTGCTAGTGGACACTGGGTCCTCATTAAATGTTTTACCCAAGAAAGCATTAGACCGATTGGATTGTGAAGGGTTGGTTCTGAAGCCAAGTAATATTGTGGTTAGAGCTTTTGATGGGTCCAAAAGGATGGTGCACGGGGAGGTGGATGTCCCTATTAAGGTTGGTTCCTAGACTTTTGCGTCTATGTTCTATGTGATGGAAATTCGACCATCTTATTCCTGTTTGTTGGGTCGCCCGTGGATTCATAAGGCTGGGGCAGTAACTTCTACGCTCCATCAAATGTTAAAATATCCAGTGAAGGGGAAAATTGTTACAGTACGAGGGGAAGAGGAGTACATGGTGAGCCACCTTAACTCTTTTCGGTATGTGGAGATAAATGGGGAGTTCATTGAAACCCCGTGCCAGAACTTTGAAGAAGTCCCCCAGACTTTGACGTCGACTGAAATTGTTGTTGAAGATCCTCCAATGAAGATGGCTTCCCTCAAGGATGCCCGAGCTGTTATTGAAAAAGGTGGGTGTGAAAATTAGGGACAACTCCCTGACTTCGCACACAAAACTTACAAGTTTGGTTTGGGTTTTACTGCAGAAGCTCAAAGGGCTATTCGGCGTGCGCAAATTGGAAGACCTCTCATGCGCATCAGTAATCCGAGAGTGAATGCAATTGAAGATGATGATGAAGAGTCAGATTTCGACAATTAGATTTACCCGACTACCAACAGTGGTCTGAACAATTGGACGGCGAAGGACTTCGTGCCTGTTTCTTTTATTACACAGTAATAGACTTTTATTTTGAGATTTGTAACAGACAATTTGAAACTTTATGGCCCGGTGCCTTACCCGAGACACCGTGGCTCTGTTTGTGAGGGCTTATTATATGTCATTTCAATATATCATCAATAAAGCATTGGACGTTTTTCTTGCATTACAAATTTTGAGCTCCTTGTTTTTCTTTTCTATCTTGCAAAACAGCTATTTGTCTTACACACACTCACATATCATAATACAAGTCCACATCCACTCTGGATCCCACTGATAACTACTCTGCTACTGCCAGTTATGACTTCGAAAATCCGATCAACCAAGCCAAGGACGAAGGTGAGGATGATTGTGATGTGCCTGGGGAACTTGCTAGACTGTTACTTCAGGAAGAGAGGGCCATACAGCCGCATGAAGAGCCAGTGGAATCAGTGAATTTGGGTGCCGAGGAAGACAAGAAAGAGGTCAAGATTGGTGTAAATCTGGAGCCTAGTGTTAAGCAACGGTTAACATAGATGTTGCGTGACTATGTTGAGATCTTTTCCTGGTCTTATGAAGATATGCCTGGGTTGGATACCGATATCGTGGTTCACCGTCTTCCTACTAAGGAAGACTGGCCTCTAGTGAAGCAGAAAGTTCGTCGTATGCGCCGAGATGTCTGAGAAAATCAAAGCTGAGGTTATGAAACAATTTGATGTCGGTTTTCTAGCAGTTACTTCTTACCCGCAGTGGGTTGCCAACGTGGTTCCGGTGCCCAAGAAAGATGGTAATGTTTGGATGTGTGTGGACTATAGGGATCTGAACAGGGCAAGTCCCAAGGATGATTTCCCATTGCCTCATATTGATGTTCAGGTCGACAACACCGCACAACATAAGGTCTTTTCCTTTATAGATGGTTTTTCCGGTTACAATCAGATTAAGATGGCTCCCGAAGACATGGAGAAGACAACATTTGTTACTCAATGGGGTACCTTTTGCTACAAAGTCATGCCTTTTGGATTGAAGAATGTTGGGGCAACATATCAGCGCGCCATGGTCGCTTTGTTCCATGACATGATTCATCATGAGATTGAGGTATACGTTGATGACATGATTGCAAGGTCCCAGATTGAGGAAGAACATCTTGACCATCTTCAGAAGCTATTTGACAGGTTGAAGTTTGTGATACGGTGGAAAGAACTGACTGTTTTTTGGAATGCTGGTTTGCATTTTGCGTTTATTTTTGCAAAATGTCGCGGTAAGCAAGAGTCGCCACCAACTTTTATTTTATCCAACAAGGAAAGGAAAAAAGCACAGAAAAATTCCTTTTTCGAGATATTTCTCGGGTTCGGGGGGTATATTATAGAAAGGGAAGGTGTTAGCACCCTTTCTATCTGTGGTTATCCACGGACTCTTAGGTACTTGCTCATATTGTTTTCAAAATTGCTTTTCTTTGTGTTTGTGGGTTTGAAAAAAGTCTTTGTTTGAAAAGGAGTGTAAGTGTGAAATTTTTGTTTTTTTGTTTTGAAAGAGCAAGTACTTAAGAACCATCTACCTACTCGAAAAAGGAATCGTTCTATGCTATCTTCCTTTAGACAATGCTAGCCCACTATTGATGAGTAGGTAGCACCGTCGTTGGAGTTTAAGGGTCAATTCGAAGCGGGACTTACGATCACCAAAGCAATGGTAGGATGCCTTAGCGGTAACCCTAATGTCTTAGATCATTTGTTTGAGGCAACAATATCCGAGGAAACCGTTTCGAGGCGACTATGATCTTTAGACAAGAGGGTGACCTCTAAAGTGACTTATACTCAATGACCGCGTACGAAGGCAACCAAGTGGGGTGTACCCTAAGAGTGCGCATGTGCGAGTGTGTTGTTTTCAGTTATTTTGTCTTTGTACATGTCAATGGTTATCTAAGTTGATTTTAAGTTTAAATGTTCAATCTTGTCATGCATCCCTACTATCAAACATCTAGCAGTTATATTTTGCGGAAAATAAATTACGGAAATTAAATTACAAGGTGTCGGGTATTTACATCGCCAAAGACAAACCCTTTGAAATTTAAATGCGTAAAAATAACTAAAGCGATAAAAGAATTAAATAGTCCTAACTATCTATTACATTCCGGGAACAAATACAATATTGAATAAAATGGATCGCGTGCAGGAAATTAAATCGAGTGCGAGTTATAGGGTTTTGACCCTTTGTTATTTAAAGAAAATATATTTTTTTCTTATTTTTGAATTAAGAAAGAAATTAATCTAAGTTAAGTATTAAATTAAATTAATTAAACTAATTAATAAAAATAAATATTTTTGTGTTTTTTGTATTTAAAGAAAGAAAATAAAATTAATCAATGTTATTAAAACCTAATTAAGTCTAATTGATTTTAATTATTGAAAAAATATATTAAAGTTATTCCTAATAAATGGCCTAAATTAATTAAATTAATATTTGATAATTAAAATTAAAATTTGATTTTGTGAAGAAAATATTTTTGGTTTTAAATTTATAAAGAAAAAGATTAGGTTGGTTAGAAAATAAAATAAAAATAATTAAAAAACAATAAAATAAAAATGAAATAGAAAGAGTTAGGGGGGTTTTGGGCCTGAATAGGAGGTCAGAGTAGCAATTCCATGGCCCAATTGGCGCTGGCCTGGCTAACTTTCTGGATTCCCTATGCACCCTTTGACTTGGTCCCATGGTAGACTCTCATCCTGGGTCACCAGATCTGGCCTTGGGCCATCTGGCGCTTGATTGAGTGAGGGACTATGGTGGGCTATGCGCTTGGATCTGCATGTGATAACCTGTGGAAAAATAACAAATGCAAATTTGGAGGACCTGGGATTCGAACCCAGGTCCTGTGGGATGTGCCAATGTTCGCTTGCCACCAGGCCATTGTGTTTTAGTTGTTATTGATATGCATAATAATAATAATGAAAGAAAAAACAATCACATGCCAGAAAAAGTAAACAAAGCGCTCGTGGTTTGAATCAACCACTGGAGAGGTGACACGTCTCCATCTTCTTCCTCACGTCCGTGGCTAAAACTCTGCAACACCTATAGCCACGGACACCTCCTGTCACTAAAGGTCGTGCGTCCCTACAAACCACTGCGAGCCATGGAAATGAAATCTAAGGGCATGGTTGTGCTCGTCTCATCATCCTGGTCACAACCATGCCCTTCTCATCAGCCAATTTTCCCTGAAAAATAAATGCCCAAAAACAAAACACGAACCCTAGATATGGTATCTCACAGTAGGAGTCACATAAACAAAATTGGATAATGTAAAAAGCTTAGAAACTTGATGAGGATCATGAATATGCAAATAGTCTGTACAAAAGATGCAGAAATAAAGATATACGAATTCAAGAAAGAAGCAATTTTTTGTGACTCTTACAGTGCATTTGGGCGTGTATGAGAGCTTGCTTGGGATCCAGGAGTGTTATGTGATCACCCAGGAATTGATTAAGATCGTTCTTTACTTCTGAATTTGCCTCTAAGTGTGAATTCGAACTCAAGCTTTTTCACACTTTTTTCAAGTTTTGTTTGGTTGGTTCTTGCAGCCTCTAGCCTTGTTTTCGTGTGCTTTTTCTTGTATATGTAATGAGGAATGCATTAGGTTAACAAATATGTATTGAATCCTTCCACATCAATTCCATGATATTTGATTTGATTCACCATTGAAAGCTTGCCTAATTTGCCAAAAATCCATCTTTTTGTACATGATATGGTGAGATACGAATTTGATGATGATCATGATGATGATTAAGTCCTGAAATAGCCAAAAAGATATCAAGTAATCAATATTTGGATTTGATTTGATTTAATTTGATTTAAAATGAAATAATTCAATAAAAATCAAATCAAATAATAAAATTGATAAATGGACACAAGGATGAAGCTAGGACACGTGTGCAATATGGAAAGTTCAAATCAAGTGGAAAATAATGGGCCCATTTGACAAAATTTGAAGTTTTGGGGATAGTTGACTTTTAGCAATTTTGCAAAAATGCCCAACTACAACAATGCATAACTTCTTCAATTTTGAACTTTTGGAAGTATTCTTGGACTTTGTAGAAAGCTTGAGATGTCCTATAACCAACCCTTTTGGACTCATATCATTTTGATATTCCATTCTCAAGTTATAAGCTTTGGCAAAAAAGGTGTTTTTGTTGACTTTCAAAAATGACCTATAATGTCCAAATTTATAACTTCTTGTGAGTGCATTTTATGATCTTGGGGTATGAATATGGATTGTAGGAAACTTCATTGTCTTAAACATGAGCTTTAGATGGGTCATTTCTCATAAAGTATGAGAAAGTTATGCTTGGTCAAAGTTGAGTTGACTTTTCCTACAAAACCCTAATTTAGCAACTTTTGAGTCTTGATGAATTTTGAGCAATCCTTGATGAGTCATGATCAACCCTTGATAAAATGATGAAATATCCTTAAAAATGAGAATGTTGACAAAAAATCTTGAGGTTTGACTGTATTTGGGTCACAGTTGACTTTTGCCCTAGCACAGTCGATTTTTGGACCCTTTGAGCAATTGACTAAGCAAACTTCCTCTGCAAGGATTGAAATTTGACATGGATGATCTTCAGAACATATTAGGACATTGGGGAGCACTTGAGGTCATTTGGACTCAAGGATCTTGATGCAACACAAAATCCTAATTTGGGGTTGACTGCCTTAGGAGATGATTTGTCTGACCCACTCTTGAGCAAACTTGAGCAACTTGGAGATTTTTCTTGCAATGTTTTGAGAAATATGAGAGGGAAAATTTTGGGGTACAACAGATGCCCCTGTTCAATCTTCTTAAACCTGAGGAATAGATTGGCTTTCGTGCCTTTCGTGATCTGAAGGGTGAAGATGATTGAACACTAGAGTGCCCAAAAATTTGCACTCGCATGAAGTGGTATCAGCCTTGTGATGTCGGGAATGGGATTACAGATTCCATTTGGAGATTGTTGATAGAAGGTCTGAACTTGATTTTAACAGAAAACGAATCAGAATAAACTGTTGAGAGATTTATCTGAACCAGTGAGAAAGTCTTGGAGTACCTTCGACTGGAATAGGAATCAGGGAGATCTTAGCGTCGATCTGATTGAAACAGAGAAGGTCTTGGATTAACTTTGATTGGATAAGGATCAGAAAAATCTTAGAATCGATTTAACAGAACCACGCGAAAGTCTTGGAATATCTTCAACTGGAATAAGAATCAGGGAGATCTTAGCGTCGATCTGACTGAACTAGAGAAGGTCTTGGATTAACTTTGACTGGATAAGAATCAGAAAAATCTTATAATCGATTTAACTGAACCAGACGAAAGTCTTGGAATATCTTCAACTGGAATAAGAATCAGGGAGATCTTAGCGTCGATCTGACAGAACCAGAGAAGGTCTTGGATTAACTTTGACTGGATAAGAATCAGAAAAATCAGAATCGATTTAACTGTACCAGACGGAAGTCTTGGAATATCTTCAACTGGAATAAGAATCAGGGATATCTTAGCATCGATCTGACTGAACCAGAGAAGGTCTTGGATTAACTTTGACTGGATAAGAATCAGAAAAATCTTAGAATCGATTTAACTGAACTGGACGAAAGTCTTGGAATATCTTCAACTGGGATAAGAATCAGGGAGATCTTAGCGTCGATCTGACTGAACCAGAGAAGGTCTCGGATTAACTTTGACTAGATAAGAATCACAAAAATCTTAGAATCAATTTAACTAAACCAGACGAAAGTCTTGGAATATCTTCAACTGGAATAAGAATCAGGGAGATCTTAGCGTCGATCTGACTGAACCAGAGAAGGTCTTGGATTAACTTTGACTGGATAAGAATCAGAAAAATCTTAGAATTGATTTAACTGAACCAGACGAAAGTCTTGTGAGGGCATCTTTCTGAGGAATCCGCTGAAACAGCCCTCAATAGATGTAGTTTTTTGAGGGGACTACCAGGTCATATAAGTAGTCGACGGTGTTTACTGATTCGCATTTCCCTGAAAAGGTAAAGAGTTAGTCATATGCAATGTCATGATGTATGAAATGCATGATATATATATATATATATATATATATATATATATATATATATATATATATATATATATATATATATATATATATATATATATATATATATATATATATATATATATATATATATCAAGCAATGATGCTCTCAAAATAGATGAGATTGCATGGTATGATGCGTATATTCCTTCATCATGATGTATGGAAATGTAATGTTTCTAGCTGGGGAAAATAAATCCCGGATAGCTGCTGAAGAATAGAGCTGGATTCTTCTTTTCTGCTGGGGATGGCGAACGAAGAGAATAAACCTGCAGGAGAGGATGACTCCGTTGGGGGAATAAACTGATGAGGAGATTACTCTGTGGGGAAGAAATGCTTTGCTGAAGGTTCCACTGATAAATTCCGTCGGGATGAATTATTGTTGCTGGTGATATTGAATCCTATTGGGAATTGAATTCCTGTCTGTGAAAGGAAAGAACTCCGCTGGGGATGATCTTCGGTTGCGACTTCTCTGGGAATAACCTTTTAGACTCTTATGGGGATAATCCTTTGAGTTCTGCTGGGAATGATCCTTTGAACTCGGATGGGGAGATTTATTTTTGTACTTCGCTGGGGGTAAACTTCCAGAGTCTACTGGGGATGATTCTCCCAACTCTGTTGGGGAAGCTTTTTCAGACTGTGCTGGGAAAATTTTAACTCCACTGGGGATATCTTGTATTCTGTCGGGGAATATTTCTATACTCTGTTGGGAAATATTAAGACTGTCGGGGATATTAAGCCTTCTCAGTGTTGATGGTAGATAAACTATGCTTGGGAGGAGAATATCACTGATTCATTCACAGTTGCAAGTCTCAGCTGGGGAGAGCTATCATTAATATCTTACTCTGCGGGGAGTGAAAGTACCTTGGCCATATTCTTCAACTGAACCTACCTTGTACCTGGTGGACAGAGCAACTGTACAGTTCGGACAATTCTTATTGCCCCTGTTTCTGCTATTACCAGTAATCGTCTTTTGTTTCACATGTAAATATTCATGAGCAGCAATTAATGTCAAATGCATATATCAAAAATGAACATTGGACGTTCTTTACAAATTAAAACAGATAAAGAAAAAAAACAGTTTGAAATTTCTTTGAAAACAAATTGTATTGATTTTGAAGTTTGGCCTGTAAATAGGTGTTTTTGTACAAGAGGCTGACGTCCTAGTAAGAGAACGCCGCCGAGCAGATAGAATTTACACAAATTGTGAAAAACAAAACAACTATGTGAACAATCTCACTGGGTTCCAACTCTGCTATTTCCTTTATGTCCTCGAGCATCTCATCACTTTGATACTTGGTTGAAGGTAGATCAGATTGATTAGTGCCTTCCGAGCTTGATAGTCGATACTGAAGTCTGGATGCAAGGTGATCCAATGAGACATAGTGTTACGCTTTAATCCCTAATTTTTGCCTTGACCGTCCTTTCGGGTTTTCGATCCACCGGGATATCCTTTTTTGCCCAAGCCGCCTTTTTAGTTTTTCGACTTGCCGGGTGTACAGATTTTTTCATTTTCATCCCTTATTTTTGCCCGAACCCTTTTGGTTCGCCGGGAAGCCCTTATTTTTTTCTAGGCCAGTCAACCTAGCGGGTCTTTGATTATGCGTAGTATCTTTTCACTTTGTCTGCATTGACGGGGTGAGGAAGGTCGTCACCATCCATGGTGGTTAGAATCATGGCTCCTCCTGAGAAAATGTTCTTAACCACAAACGGCCCTTCGTAAGTAGGGATCCATTTGCCCCTGGGATCACCTTGAGGTAGTATGATGCGCTTAATAACCAGGTCCCTAAATTGATACTCATGTCGTCTAACTTTCTTGTTAAATGCCTTGATCATCCGTTTTTGGTACGTCTGACCATGACAAATAGCAGTAAGTCTCTTTTCGTCGATTAGGTTCAGCTGATCAAGCCGGGTCTGGATCCAGTCATCTTCGCTCAAACTTGCATCCTTCATGATCCGAAGAGAGGGTATCTGAACTTCAATGGGAAAGACTTCCTCCATACCATATACCAAGGAATAAGGTGTTGCCCCTGTTGACGTCCGTGATGAGGTACGGTACCCATGAAAAACAAATGGTAACATCTCGTGCCAGTCTTTATATGTCACTGTCATCTTCTTCACAATCTTCTTAATGTTCTTATTAGCCGCTTCAACAGCCCCGTTCATCTTCGGCCGGTAGGGAGAAGAGTTGTGATGTTGTATCTTAAATTTCTTGCAGAGCTCAGTGATCATCTTATTATTGAGATTGGTACCATTGTCTGTAATGATCCTCTCGGGTACACCATATCGATAAATCAGATTGTGCCGAATGAACCGCGCCACGACATTCTTGGTTACAGTAGCAAAGGAAGATGCTTCAATCCACTTCGTAAAGTAATCAATAGCCACCAGGATGAAATGATGCCCGTTGGATGTTGTAGGTCTGATCTCGCCGATCATATCAATGCCCCACATTGCAAAAGGCCAGGGAGCTGTCAAAATGTTCAGAGGAACTGGAGGTATGTGCACCTTATCAGCATAAACTTGGCACTTGTGACATGTCCGAGAATGCTGATAACAGTCGGCTTCCATAGTGGACCAGTAATATCCTGCTCGAAGGATTTTCTTTGCCATGGTATGTCCACTAGAATGAGTTCCGAAAGTACATTCATGTAGATCTACCATGATTCTTTCTGCCTCGTTCTTATCTATCATCTCAGTAAGGTTTAATCATGGTTACGCTTGTAGAGAATACCATTGTTGATGAAGAACTTCACCGTGAACCTCCTTAGAAACTTCTTATCATTAACAGATGCGCCCTCGGGGTGTTCCTAGGCCTCAAGATACCTCTTCACCTCATGAAACCAGGGTTTATCCTCTACCTCTTTAGTCTCAATGTCGCAACAATGCGCAGGTTCGTCCAACCTTTCAATGATAATCCAGGGAGCTTCGTTGTCCCAATTGACTTTGAACATGGAAGACATCGTAGCTAGCACGTCCTCCAACTGATTCTCCTCTCTAGGGAAGTGTTCAAAGGTTATCTCCTCGAAATGGGGAAACAATGTCAACACATACTACTTGTAAGGAACAAGATTTGGGTGTTTCGTATCCCACTCGCCTTTGATCTGACTGATCACGAGAGTGGAATCTCCGAAGACACTTAGAAACTTAATCCTTAGGTCAATTGCTGCTCGAAGACCCATGATGCATGCCTCATACTCCGCCATATTGTTGGTGCAGTTGAAACATAGTCGAGCGGTGAATGGAGTATGAGAGCCTTTAGGAGATATGATCACGGCGCCAATACTATTACCCAAAGTGTTTGAAGCTCCATCAAAGTACATAGACCATCGGGATCCTTCCTCGGGTCCTTCATCTGGTCCAGGTTCTTCACAGTCAGTCACTATCATGATATTCTCGTCCGGAAATTCAAAGTTCATAGACTGGTAATCATCCACTGCCTGATGTGCCAAATGGTCTGCCAACACACTTCCCTTGATTGCCTTTTGGGTCGTGTACTGGATGTCATACTCAGTCAAGATCATCTGCCATCTCACTATTCTTCCGGACAAGACAGGCTTTTCGAAGATATACTTGATTGGATCCATCTTTGATATCAACAGAGTAGTGTGAGTCAACATATACTGTCTCAGCCGGCGAGCAGCCCATGCCAAAGCGCAACAAGTTTTCTCGAGAAGTGAGTATCGAGTCTCACAGTCGGTAAACTTTTTGCTAAGGTAATAAATAGCATGCTCTTTTCGGCCAGACTCGTCATGCTGACCCAGCACACACCCCATGGAGTTGTCGAGTACTGTCAAGTATAAGATCAAAGGTCTCCCTTCAACTGGAGGCATCATAATGGGTGGCTCTTGGAGATACTCTTTGATCCTTTCGAAAGCGGTCTGGCATTCATCGTTCCAACGTACTACTTGATCTTTCTTCAGTAACTTGAAGATTGGTTCACAAGTAGCGGTCAGGTGCGAGATGAATCGGGCAATGTAGTTTTGTCGTCCCAGAAAGCCTCTGACTTCTTTCTCTGTTTGGGGAGCTGGAATCTCTTGTATGGAATTCACCTTTTCCGGATCCACTTGAATACCTTTATCGCTTACGACGAAACCCAACAACTTACCAGATCTCACCCCGAAGGTGCATTTGTTCGGGTTTAACCTCATCTTGTACAACTTCAACCTGTCAAATAACTTCTGAAGGTGGTCAAGGTGTTCTTCTTTAGTTTGGGATCTCGCAATCATGTCGTCGACGTATACCTCAATCTCGTGATGGATCATGTCATGGAACAAGGCGACCATGGCGCGCTGATATGTTGCCTCTGCATTTTTCAATCTAAAAGGCATGACCTTGTAGCAAAAGGTACCCCACTGAGTAACAAAATTTTTCTTCTCCATGTCTTCGGGAGCCATCTTAATCTGATTATAACCGGAGAAACCATCCATAAAGGAGAATACCTTATGCTGAGCGGTGTTGTCAACCAGAACGTCGATATGAGGTAGAGGAAAATCATCCTTGGGACTCGCCCTATTCAGATCCCTATAGTCAACACACATTTGAACCTTATCATCCTTCTTCGGCACAGGAACCACGTTGGCCACCCACTGTGGATAAGAAGTAACTGCTAGAAAACCAGCGTCAAACTGTTTCATAACCTCAGCCTTGATTTTCTCAGACATATCTGGGCGCATTCGGCGGACCTTCTGTTTCACGGGAGGACAGTCTTCCTTGGTAGGCATTCGGTGAACCACAATATTGGTATCCAACCCAGACATATCGTCATAAGACCAGGCGAAGATCTCAACATAGTCACGCAGCATCTGAAACAATCGTTGTTTTACAGTAGGCTCCAGATTTGCATCAATCTTAACCTCTTTCTTGTCTACCTCTGTACCCAGATTCACTGTTTCCACTGGCTCTTCATGCGGCTGAATAATCCTCTCTTCCTGAAGTAACAGTCTTGCAAGTTCACCAGGCACTTCGCAATCATCTTCACCTTCGTCCTCGGCTAAGTTGATCGGACTTTCGAAGTCATAACTGGCAGTAGCAGAGTCATTACCAGTGAGATCCAGAGTGGATGTAGACCTGTATATGTGAGTGTGTGTAAAATAGCTATTTTGCAATATAAAAGAAAAATAAGGAGCGCAAAATTTGAAATGCAAGAAACGTCCAATGTTTTTATTAATGATATATGTAAATGACACACATAAATCCCTCAAAAATGAAGCCACGGTGCCCCGGGTAAGACACCGGGCCGTAAATTTTAAAACATTGTCTGTTACAAATTCAAAACAAAAGCCTCATTACTGGGTAACAAAAGAAATTGGAATGAAGTCCTTTGCGGTCCAGTTGCTTAGTCCTCCATCAGTAGTAGGATAGATCCAATTGTCGAACTCAGACTCTTCAACATCGTCTTCAATGACATTTACTTCTGAATTGTTGATGAACAGGGGAGATCTTCCGATCCGTGCATTCTGAACAGCCTTTTGAGCTTCTGCAGTGAAACCCAAACCAAACTTGTTAGTCTTCTGTGCAAAATCAAGAAGTTGGCCCCAATTTGCACACCCACCTTTCTCGACAACAGCCCGGGCATCCCTGAAGGAAGCCATCTTCATAGGAGGATCTTCAACCGCAGTCTCAGTTGATGCCAGCGTCTGGGGAACCTCTTCAAAATGCTGAAATAGGGTCTCAATGAACTCCCTGTCCATTTCTACATATTGGAAAGAGTTGAGGTGGCTCACCATGTACTCCTCCTCTCCTTGTACTGTCACAATTTTCCCTTTCATTGGGTACTTCAACTTCTGGTGGAGCGTTGAGGTCACTGCCCCAGCTTTGTAGATCCATGGACGACCCAGCAAACAAGAATAAGATGGCTGAATGTCCATCACATAGAATGTAGAGGTGAAAACCTGAGAACCCACCTTAATCGGAATATCCACTTCTCCATGCACCATCCTCTTAGACCCATCGAAGGCCCTGACGATAATGTTGCTTGGTTTCAACTCCAACCCTTCACAGTCTAACCGGTCTAGAGCTTTCTTAGGCAAGACGTTCAATGAGGAACCAGTATCCACTAATACATGAGCAAGAGTAGTGCCCCTGCATTCAATGGAGACATGCAGGGCATCATTGTGATTCTTCCCTTTAGCAGTCAAGTCAGCGTCTGAGAAACCCAACCCATTATCAGCAGTCAGACTAGCCACACAATCTTTAAACTGATCAGCTGATGTTTCTTGCGGTACATGCGCAGTCTTTAGGAAGGCAATCAGAGCCTTGGCATGGGCTTTTGAGCATAGCAACAGAGATAACATAGAAATCTTGGACGGGGTTTGCCCCAACTGTTCAACTACATTGTAGTCACTCTTTTTGATGATCTTTAAAATCTCTTCCATCTCTTGTCTAGAAGCTTCAACAGTAATCGTCTTTGGTGCCTCTGTCTGGGCTGGCTCATCAGTGGTCCCTTTGCCCCGAGTGTCAGACGACTCGGCGACAGGGGTAACAATAGGAACTTGAACAGGAATAGTAGCAGGTACACTGACAGGTGTGATAACAACAAGTTTCTGGGCATTTGGTGGATAGATATCAGGGGAGAAAAGTATTTCGCTGCGGGTGACTTTGGCAGGCCCAACAATATTGCTGACGTCAGTACCAACATCCAACTCTTGTTTAACTCCATGAAAATAAACATCAGACCCGTAGTGCCAAGGGACAGCTTTATCAGATGTATAGGGGATAGGCCCAGGAATAGTGATGATCAATGGTGTGATTCTTGGAACAAATGTAATTCTAACAGGCTTTCTCGAGGAAGCCTTGGAAGAATTGTCGAAAATAGTGATTATAACAACTTCTTCAGTATGAACTAAAGGAACAACAGTCTTCTCAAACAGAATTTCTTTACTATCCATCAGGTGTTGGACACCTGATTTCAAAAGATGGCAATCGATTGGTAGGGCAGAACACATACGGCAACCGTCATCACAACCCGGAAATAAACCGGCTGACAAAAGATTCTTCTTCACAGTCATCAAGGGAGTAGCAATATCTTTCACAGAAACCACAAACGAGTCTTCCTCTACAGTATTCACTCCATGCTTGGGCATAGGAGCAGTCACAACATTAGGTCTTTCGGGCGCCTCGAACTCAATCTCCTTAGCATCAATTAAGTCCTGTATTTTGTTCTTCAAAGCCCAACAATCATCTGTATCATGTCTCGGGCTATCAGAGTGAAAAGCACAGTGGGCATTAGGGTTGTACTTAGGCGATGCAGTGTTGGGATTCTGCGGAGCCTCCCTTAGAGTTACTAGATTGGTTTTCAATAACTGCGGCATAATCTGAGACAAAGTCATGTTGAGATGGGTGAATTTCCTTCGAGGTCTCTCGGCCTTTTGTTGATTGTTGTGCTGAGGAGCACCAGCAGGTCTTGAAATAACAACTGCATTAACAGCTTGGCGACGTTCAGGTCTATTCTGGCTTTTCGAACTGTAAACAACACTGGACTCCTTCTTAAAAGGCTTTTTCTCGGTGCTCGATGAAACACCCTTTTCTATCTTACCAGACTTAATACCAACCTCAATCCTTTCACCGGTCATAATTAGCTCTGTAAACCCAGATGAAGAGCTTCCAATCAGATGGTTGAAAAACGGACCAGACAAGGTCCCCAGAAACATATCCACTAGCTCCCTATCAGCCAAGGGTGGTTGCACTCGTCCAACGAGATCCCTCCACTTCTGAGCATAATCTTTGAAACCTTCACCCGTTCCCATAGACATACCCTGGAGTTGGGTACGCGTGGGAGCGAGGTCGGCATTGTATTGGTACTTCCTGTAGAAAGCAACAACCGAATCTTCCCAACTGCGGATACTGGCTCCTTCTAACTGGTAAAACCATTCAAGTTGAGTCCCTGAGAGACTATCTTGAAAGAAGTGGATCCATAGGTTCTTATCAGTGGTGTACGGCTGAATCTTCCTTACATACGACCAGAGGTGCAGCTTCGGACAAGAAACTCCGTCATACTTAGCAAAGGATGGTGCTTTGAATTTGTGGGGAATCACCACCCCAGATGACAAACCTAGATCGCCAAAGTCCATACCAGGCACCTTCTGTACTTCCATCGCACTTAACCGATCTTCCAGTTGCTTGTATCTATCCTCAGCCGGAGGATACTGGTCTTCGTCGAAGTCCGTCTCATTGTCTGAAACCATAGGGCTAGGAGCCCTCCTTTCTTCCTGACTATCTTTCCCTCAAGATGAGGTGGTCAAATCAACTTTATCTCGTAGCCTGTTTCTGAACCTGTGACCCGTGTTAAACAGGATTGTCCTCTTCTTCTTCTTCTTCTTCTCTTTCAGAATAAGGGTCTTCAGATCTTGCTGACCCTTAGCTAAATTCATGAACAACTCTTGGAACTGGGCATTCTGGGCCTGCAGAGCCTTAATTTCTTATTCAGTTGATGGCTCAGAAGACATGATGCTGAAATAAACAGTGAAGAAGATGAGAAAACCTGTAGGGGTACCTGTTTTGAGGTGCATGTAATGAATTGTGTATGCTATGATTTCAAAGACATCGAGAGATTCAAATTCATAAACCAGAAAGGAAACACACTTTTATTAGATAAACTTGAAATTCAAATTGTTCAACAAATTGCCCTTAAGGCGTTACAAGAAAAGAAATGCTAAAAAGTAAATAAAAACTTGAAATAATCAAAAAGACATCAGCGCTCCCATGGTCGTTTGCCTTTGGTGCTGACATAGTCGTTGATGGTCTGCTCATTCTCCAACTGCATAGTCAACTTCTGAATCTTCTGCTCTTGCTCGTGATACTTTTCTCGGTAAGTATCCCGCTCTTCTCTTAGCTGCATCCAAGACCTTTTCAGTGCCCCAATGTCAGTGGGCATATGAGGATGGAGGATGGTAGGAAGAACCCCCTCTTCATTAGCAACTTCGACAATGATAGGCAAGACGGCTTCATACGGCATTCCCAGCTTTTGAGCACGGATGCGAACCCATCTGAGATATGGCTCCATCAGAAGAGAAGTCTTTGGACCCAGCTCGTGTGGATTAGATCAGTGTACTCTATCCCAAGCTCTTATGAATCTGCGGCGTTGCTCGTCACTATCCCCTTGAAAATCAAAGATGATACTAGGCATTAGCAATTCATGAGGACCTTCCCTCCTAGCACGCCCAAACTGACGTAAGGCCAAGCACAGATTATAAGTGATCCCTCCATTGGTTCCTATAAGTGGAACATTGGGGTACTCCCCACATCGATCAATAATAGCCACCTCGTCCATACCCTTGATAGTCCAGATGATGTCATTATGAGAGAGAGACATAACCCTATAGGCCCAGCGCATGCCTTCTTTGTTCTTCAGAACTGATTTGGGAAGGTGAGAAATAAACCACCTTGCCAACAATGGAGCACAGTACATCAAGGTTCCCCGCTTTCGAGCAGTACGGGCATAAAGCTGATGAAGAATGTCACCCAAGAGAGTGGGTATAGGATTACTAGAGATGAAGATTTTTATCGCATTCACATTAACAAAGGAGTCAGAGTTCGGAAACAATACCAAGCCATATATCATAAGAGCCAGAATATCTTCGAATGCCTGGAAGTCTAGACTATCCCAGAAATAATTAGCCTTACCAACCAAGAACTTAGTCAAAAAGCCCTTTGCTTCACTTCTAGTTTCCCAATTAGACATAACTTCAGCCTTTGTTAGATGGAGGGCTGAAGCAATCTCTTCCGGCCTAAGGATCTTCTCCCAACTAGTAAATGGGGTCTGCTCCAGGATAGGGATACCAAGCAGATCAGAGAACTCTTCTAAGGTGGGGACCAACTGGTAGTCCTGAAAAGTAAAGCAATGGTACAGTGGATCATAGAATTGGACCAAGACACTCATCATCTGCTTGTCCAATTTGGAGGTGAGCAAACCCAAGAGGTGACCATGTCTCCTGATAAAGGAGGAAGTATCTGAGATCTTTGCAACCAACTCCTTGAGCAGAGTGGGAACTTGGACAAAGTTAATCCGGATGGTGTTCCTACGCATGGGTATCATGACCTACAAAACAGAACAAAGATGAATCCCTCTTGTCTTTGAAATAGGTTAGTCCAATGCAATATGTATGCAATGTTATGATGTCATGATGTTATGATAGAAAGCACATCACAAGTATCCACAAATAGCAAACATGGTAAAGGCACACAAGTCACACAGAGAGCCCTTAGATTTCAGGCTGGCAAGGAGCTTAGGTACTACCCTCTTTAAGTTCAGTTGGTTCAAACCTGTCCTAAAAATAGTAACCGGGTTCTAGAGGATCTCAATATCACTGACTACCCTCGATCGGTCATAATTCCAGTTTAGCAACCTTTTCTTGCGGCCGAAATCATCGCGAGAGTTTAGTCTCAATGAGTGTAGCATACTGCTACTGTTCAATGGCCAAGTTGGTCAATTTAAAGGTTCTAAGGTCAGTTGGTGCTTAATGACCCCTTAGAAGACCCATATTCTCCTCGTTCCAACACAAAGGATATCGGTACAAACTAAAGTGCCACACCAACGTAGCTACTGCTTCAACCGTATCGGTCTACGCCGTACAGTTCCCTCACAGTTTATTGCTACTTACCTAAAGGGTACCCCAGATCCGGGTTAGGATCTATAGTAACTCCGATACAAGCCCACAAATATAAAGCATACAAAGCAAACAATTGAAAACACAGTGATCTATTCGTAAGGTACACCCCACTTGTAAAGCGTCCCCAGCAGAGTCGCCAGTTCTGTGATACGGTGGAAAGAACTGACTATTTTTTGGAATGTTGTTTTGCGTTTTGCGTTTTTTTTCGCAAAATTTCGCGGTAAGCAAGAGTCGCCACCGACTTTTATTTTATCCAACAAGGAAAGGAAAAAAGCACAGAAAAATTCCTTTTTCGAGATATTTCTCGGGTTCGGGGGGTAGATTATAGAAAGGGAAGGTGTTAGAACCCTTTCTATCCGTGGTTATCCACGGGCTCTTAGGTACTTGCTCATATTGTTTTCAAAATTGCTTTTCTTTGTGTTTGTGGGTTTGAAAAAAGTCTTTGTTTGAAAAGGAGTGTAAGTGTGAAAATTTTGTTTTTTTGTTTTGAAATAGCAAGTACTTAAGAACCATCTACCTACTCGAAAAAGGAATCGTTCTATGCTATCTTCCTTTAGACAATTCTAGCCCACTATTAATGAGTAGGTAGCACCATCGTTGGAGTTTAAGGGTCAATTTGAATGCGGGACTTACGGTCACCAAAGCAATGGTAGGACGCCTTAGCGGTAACCCTAATGTCTTAGATCATTTGTTTGAGGCAACAATATCTGAGGCAACCGTTTCGAGGCGACTATGATCTTTAGACAAGAGGGCGACCTCTAAAGTGACCTATACTCAATGACCGCGTACGAAGGCAACCAAGTGAGGTGTACCCTAAGAGTGCGCATGTGCGACTGTGTTGTTTTCAGTTATTTTGTCTTTGTACATGTCAATGGTTATCTAAGTTGATTTTAGGTTTAAATGTTCAATCTTGTCATGCATCCTTATTATCAAACATCTAGCAGTTATATTTTGCGGAAAATAAATTGCGGAAATTAAATTACAAGGCGTCGGTATTTACATCGCCAAAGATAAACCCTTTGAAATTTAAATGCAGAAAAATAACTTAAGCGATAAAAGAATTAAATAGTCCTAATTATCTATTACATTCCGGGAACAAATACAATATTGAATAAAATGGATCGCGTGCGGGAAATTAAATCGAGTGCGAGTTCTAAGGTTTTGACCCTTTGTTATTTAAAGAAAATATTTTTTTTGGTTATTTTTGAATTAAGAAAGAAATTAATCTAAGTTAAGTATTAAATTAAATTAATTAAACTAATTAATAAAAATAAATATTTTAGGGTTTTTTGTATTTAAAGAAAGAAAATAAAATTAATCAATGTTAATAAAAACCTAATTAAGTCTAATTGATTTTAATTATTGAAAAAATATATTAAAGTTATTCCTAATAAATGGCCTAAATTAATTAAATTAATATTTTTTAATAAAAATTAAAATTTGATTTTGTGAAGAAAATATTTTTGGTTTTAAATTTATAAAGAAAAAGATTTGGTTGGTTAGAAAATAAAATAAAAATAATTAACAAACAATAAAATAAAAATGAAATAGAAAGAGTTAGGGGGGTTTGGGCCTGAATAGGAGGTCATAGTAGCAATTTCATGGTCCAATTGGCGTTGGCCTGGCTGACTTTCTGGATTCCCTACACGCCTTTTGACTTGGTCCCATGGTAGACTCTCATCCTGGGTCATAGTAGCAATTTCATGGTCCAATTGGCGTTGGCCTGGCTGACTTTCTGGATTCCCTACACGCCTTTTGACTTGGTCCCATGGTAGACTCTCATCCTGGATCACCAGATCTGGCCTTGGGCCTTCTGGCGCTTGATTGAGTGAGGGAGTATGGTGGGCTATGCGCTTGGATCTGGATGTGATAACCTGTGGAAAAATAACAAATGCAAATTTGGATGACCTGGGATTCGAACCCAGGTCCTATGGGATGTGCCAATGTTCGCTTGCCACCAGGCCATTGTGTTTTAGTTGTTATTGATATGCATAATAATAATAATGAAAGAAAAAACAATCATATGCCAGAAAAAGTAAACAAAGCGCGCGTGTTTTGAATCAACCACTGGAGAGGCGACACGTATCCATCTTCTTCCTCACGTCCGTGGCTAAAACTCTGCAACACCTATAGCCACAGACACCGCCTGTCACTAAAGGTCGTGCATCCCTACAAACCACTGCGAGCCATGGAAATGAAATCTAAGGGAATGGTTGTGCTCGTCTCATCGTCCCGGTCACAACCATGCCCTTCTCATCAGCCAATTTTCCCTGAAAAATAAATGCCCAAAAACAAAACACGAACCCTAGATATGGTATCTCACAGTATGAGTCACAAAAACAAAATTGGATAATGTAAAAAGCTTAGAAACTTGATGAGGATCATGAATATGCAAATAGTTTGTACAAAAGATGCAGAAATAAAGATATATGAATTCAAGAAAGAAGCGATTTTTTGTGAATCTTACAGTGCATTTGGGCGTGTATGAGAGCTTGCTTTGGATCCAGGAGGGTTATGTGATCACCCAGGAATTGATTAAGATCATTCTTTGCTTCCGAATTTGCCTCTAAGTGTGAATTCGAACTCAAGCTTTTTCACACTTTTTTCAAGTTTTGTTTGGTTGGTTCTTGCAGCCTCTAGCCTTGTTTTTGTGTGCTTTTGCTTGTATATGTAATGAGGAATGCGTTAGGTTAACAAATATGTATTGAATCCTTCCACATCAATGCCATGAGATTTGATTTGATTCACCATTTAAAGCTTGCCTAATTTGCCAAAAATCCATCTTTTTGTACATGATATGGTGAGATACGAATTTGATGTTGATCATGATGATGATTAAGTCCTGAAATAGCCAAAAAGATATCAAGTAATCAATATTTGGATTTGATTTGATTTAATTTGATTTAAAATGAAATAATTCAATAAAAAATCAAATAAAATAATGAAATTGATAAATGGACACAAGGCTGAAGCTAGGACACGTGTGCAATGTGGCAAGTTCAAATCAAGTGGAAAAGAATGCGCCCATTTGACAAAATTTGAAGTTTTGGGGATAGTTGACTTTTGGAAATTTTGCAAAAATTCCCAACTTCAACAATGCATAACTTCTTAAATTTTGAACTTTTGGAAGTGTCATTTTGATATGCCATGCGCAAGTTATAAGCTTTGGCAAAAAAGGTGTTTTTGTTGACTTTCAAAAATGACCTATAATGTCTAGATTTATAACTTCTTGTGAGTGCATTTTATGATCTTTGGGTATGAAGATGGATTGTAGGAAACTGCATCCTCTTCAAAATGAGATTTGGATGGGTCATTTCTCTTAAAGAATGATAAAGTCATGCTTGGTCAAAGTTGAGTTGACTTTTCCTACAAAACCCTAATTTAGCAACTTTTGAGTCTTGATGAATTTTGAGCAATCCTTGATGAGTCATGATCAAAACTTGATCAAATGATGAAATATCCTTCAAAATGAGAATGTTGACAAAAAATCTTGAGGTTTGACTGTATTTGGGTCACAGTTGACTTTTGCCCTAGCATAGTCGATTTTTGGACCCTTTGAGCAATTGACTAAGCAAACTTCCTCTACAAGACTTGAAATTTGACATGGATGATCTTGAGAACATATTAGGACACTGGGGATCACTTGAGGTCATTTGGACTCAAGGATCTTGATGCAACACAAAATCCTAATTTGGGGTTGACTGCCTTAGGAGATGATTTGTCTGACCCACTCTTGAGCAAACTTGAGCAACTTGGAGATTTTTCTTGCAATGTTTTGAGAAATATGAGAGGGAAAATTTTGGGGTACAACAAAGTTGTATAAGATGAGGTTGAACCCGAACAAGTGCACCTTCGGGGTAAGGTCTGGTAAGTTGCTGGGTTTTGTCGTTAGCGATAAATGTATTAAAGTGGATCCTGCAAAGGTTAAGGCTATACAGGAAATTCCAGCTCCCCGAACAGAAAAAAAAGTCAGAGGCTTTTTGGGAAGGTTGAATTACATTGCCCGATTTATTTCACATTTGACTGCTACTTTTGAGCAAATCTTCAAGCTACTGAAGAAAGACCAAGTGATAAGTTGGAATGATGAATGTCAGGCCGCTTTCGAAAGGATCAAAGAATATCTCCAAGATCCTCTTATTCTGATGCCTCCAGTTGAAGGGAGACCTTTAATATTATATTTGACAGTACTCGACAATTCAATGGGGTGCGTGTTGGGGAAGCATGGCGAGTCTGGACGAAAAGAGCACGCTATTTACTACCTTAGCAAAAAGTTTATCGACTGCGAGACCCGATACTCGTTGCTCGAGAAAACTTGTTGCGCTTTGGCATGGGCTTCTCACCGGCTGAGACAGTATATTCTGACTCACACTACTCTATTGATATCAAAGATGGATCCAATCAAGTATATCTTCGAGAAGCCTGCCTTGTCCGGAAGAATAGCAAGATGGCAGATGATCTTAACTAAGTATGACATCCAGTACACGACCCAAAAAGCAATAAAGGGGAGTGTGTTAGCAGATCATTTGGCACATCAGGCCGTGGATGATTACCAGTCTATGAACTTCGACTTTCCGGATGAGAACATCATGTTGGTGACTGATTGTGAGAAACCTGGACCGGATGAAGGACCTGAGGAAGGATCCTGATGGTCTATGTACTTTGATGGAGCTTCAAACGCTTTGGGTAATAGCATTGGCGCCGTGATCATATCTCCTAAAGGATGTCATACTCAGTTCACCGCCCGATTATGTTTTAACTGCACCAACAACATGGCGGAGTATGAAGCGTGCATCATGGGCCTTCGAGCAGCTATTGACCTGAGGATTAAGTTCTTTAGTGTGTTTGGAGATTCCGCTCTCGTGATCAGTCAGATCAAATGCGAGTGGGATACGAAGCACCCAAATCTTATTCCTTACAAAGAGTATGTATTGACACTGCTTCCGCACTTTGAGGAGATAACCTTTGAACACTTCCCCAGAGAGGAGAACCAGTTAGCGGACGCGCTAGCTTCCATGTCTTCTATGTTCAAGGTCAGATGGGACAATGAAGCTCCCCAGATTTCCATTGAGAGGTTGGACGGACCCGCGCATTGTTGTGACATTGAGACTGAGGAGGTAGCAGATAAACCCTGGTTTCACGAGGTAAAGAGGTATCTTGAGGCTCGGTAATACCCCGAGGGTGCATCTGTTAATGATAAGAAGTTTCTGAGGAGGTTCACTGCAAAGTTCTTCATCAGTAATGGTATTCTTTACAAGCGTAACCATGACTCGACCTTAATGTGATGTGTGGATAAGAGCGAGGCAGAAAGGATTATGGTAGAGTTACATGAAGGTACTTTCGGAACTCATTCCAGTGGACACACCATGGCAAGGATAATCCTACGGGCAGGATATTATTGGTCTACTATGGAAGCCGACTATTATCAGCATTCTCGGACCTGTCATAAGTGTCAAGTCTATGCTGATAAGGTACATATACCTCCAGTTCCTCTGAACGTCCTGACGGCACCTTGGCCTTTTGCAATGTGGGCGTTGATATGATTGGCGAGATCAGACCTACTGCGTCTAATGGGCATCGTTTCATTCTGGTAGCCATTGATTACTTCATGAAGTGGGTTGAGGCAGCTTCCTTTGCTACAGTAACTAAGAACATCGTGGCGCGGTTCATCCGACACAATTTGATCTGTCGATATGGTGTACCAGAGAGGATCATTACGGACAATGGTACAAATCTCAACAATACAATGATCACCGAGCTCTGCAAGCAGTTCAAGATACTGCATCAAAACTATTCTCCCTACCGGCCGAAGATGAATGGGGTTGTTGAAGCAGCAAATATGAACATCAAGAAGATTGTGCAGAAGATGACGGTGACATACAAAGACTGGCATGAGATGTTACCATTCGCTCTTCATGGGTATCGTACCTCAGCGCGGACATCAACAAGGGAAACACCCTACTCTTTGGTGTATGGAATGGAGGTAGTCTTTCCCATTAAAGTTCAGATACCCTCTCTTCGGATTATGAAAGATGCAGGTTTGAGCGAAGACGACTGGATTCAGACACGGCTTGATCAGCTAAACTTAATCGACGAAAAGAGACTTACTACTATTTGTCATGGTCAGACGTATCAAAAACGGATGATCAAGGAATTTAACAAGAAAGTTAGATGACAAGAGTATCAAGTTGGGGATCTGGTGATCAAACGCATCATACTGCCATAAGGTGATCTTAGGGGAAAATGGACCCCTACTTACGAAGGGCCATTTTTGGTTAAGAACATTTTCTCGGGAGGAGCTATGATTCTAACCACCATGGATGGTGATTACCTTCCTCACCCCGTCAATGCAGACATAGTGAAAAAATACTATGCATAATCAAAGACCCGCTATGTCGACTGGCCTAGGCAAAAATAAGGGCTTCCCGGCGAACCAAAAGGGTTCGGGCAAAAATAAGGGATGAAAATGAAGAAAAAAACTGTACACCCGGCAAGTCGAAAACCTGAAAAGACGGCTTGGGCAAAAAAGGGTATCTCGGTGGACTGAAAACCCGAAAGGTCGGTCCAGGCAAAAATTAGGGATCAAAGCGTAACACTATGTCTCATTGGATCATCTTGCAACCAGACACCGGTATCAACTATCAAGCTTGGACGACACTAATCAATTTGATCTACCTTCAACCAAGTAGTGAAGTGATGAGATGCTCAAAGACATAGGGGCAATAGCAGAGTTGGAACTCAGTGGGATTGTTCACATAGCTATTTTCCTTTCTTTTACACAAACTGTATAAATTCTATCATTCAGAGGCATTCTCTTGCTAGGACGTCAGCCTCTTGTACAAAATCGCCTATTTACAGGCCAACTTCAAAGTTAATACAATTCATTTTCACAAAGAAATTTAAAATTGTTTTCCTTTTTCTGTTTTGTTTTGCAAGAACGTCCAATGTTCATTTTTGATATATGCATTTGACATTAATTTCTGCTCATAAATATTTACATGCGAAGCAAAGACGATTACTCGTAATATCATAAACAAGGGCAAACAAGAAATGTCCAGACCTTACAGTTGCTTTGTCCACTAGGTATAGGGATAAACCTAGTTGGAGAAGGTAATTAAAGGTACATTCACTCCCCGCAGAGTAAGAGAAGGACAATGGTGTTAACTCTCCCCAGCTGAGGTTCGCAACTGCGAATGAGTTAGTAAGATTCTCCCCAAGCAGAGTTTATCTATCATCAGCACTAGAAGATTATCCCTAGTGGAGTTTGGAGGATTATCCCCAGTAGAGTCTGGAAGATTATCCCCAGTGAATTCGCCACTAAAAGATTATCCCCAGCGGAGTTTATTTCTTTCACAAACAGGAAATTCATCCCCAACAGAATTTATCATCGCCAGCAACGGTAATTCATCCACAACCGAGGGTATTTCTCCAAGGTCAGCAAATCCTCAGCAGAGCATTTGTTCCCCACAGAGTCATTCTCTTACCAATGTATTCTCCAGCAGAATTATTCTCCCAATCATCTTCGGCCATTATCCCCAGCGAGCGGAAACTCTTCATATTCTCCAGCAACAATCCGGGATTTATTTTCCCCAGCTAGAAAATATCATAAAAACATTGCATGTCCATACATCATGACACGTGCATACACATCATAAAACACCGTCTCATTTATTTTGAGAACATCATTGCTTGATACATATCATGCATTACATACGACTAACCATTACCTTTCAGGAAAGATACAATCAAATTCTCACAAAGTTCAAGCTATGAAGCCTGGGAACAACTGGATAGTATCTTAATTCCTACAGCATATTGTGAAGCTCGGAGAACGACCGAGTAACAATATCAAACTACCGTGAAGCCTGGATTAGATAGTGGTATCTCTTAAAAGCAAGCTACGAAGCCCGGATTCAACCGGATAATAGTTTAATCCCCAGTAAGCCGTGAAGCCCGGATTACGATCCGATAACAGCTCAGCAAGTACCATGAAGCCTGGATTTTGACCAGATAATGGTATGAGACATCGTGAAGCCTGGATTACGACCAGATAGCGGTAAAGAACACTGAAGCCTCGATTACGACCAGATAACATTGAGGGACACTATGAAGCTTGGATTACGACCAAATAATAGTTTACTCGGCCAATTACTAGGAAGCCCAGATTCGACCGGATATTAGTAGGCCCAACAGTCAAAGGGAAGCCCATATGCGACCAGATAACCACTTGATTCCTTCTAAAGCCTGGATTTCGACCAGATAAGAAGTAAGGTATTGTGAAGTCTGGATTACGACCAGATAGCAGTACAGAACACCGTGAAGCCTGGATTCGACCAGATAATGGTATAACATATCGCGAAGCCCGGATTACAACCAGATGGCGGTACAAGACATTGCGAAGCTTGGATTTCGATCAAATCTCAATTTTACCTGGACAATTACTAAGAAGCCCGGAGTCGACCGGATATTAGTGTGCCCTAAATTCAAGTTAAAGCCCGAATGCGACCGGATAACATTTGAATTCATTCTGAAGCCTGGATTACGACCAGATAAGAATCTAGAAATTGTGAAGCCTGGATTATGACCGGATAGCAAGTTTAATCTCATCTCCTCAGTGATTCACTGTAAAGCCTGGATTAGGACCAGATAGCAGTCGGTCTTATCACTATGAAGTCTGGACCATGACCAGATAGTAGTTCATTTTCACCCCCTCGACTAAGATACGGTTCCTCAGTAGAATAACGGACGACCGAAGTTCCTAAAATTCAACAGAGATGAATCCCCAGTAGAATAACGGACGACTGAAGCTTCTAAAATTCTATTTTCTCTCAAGACAGAGAACAACATTCCTCAGCGGAATCTTCCTCAGCAACAGGTATACAGCTCTCGCTAAGGAATCTCTTATGCGATCGACACTCCTTTGGATGGCATCTTTAAGCCCATCTCCAGTAATCAATCTCCAAATGGCATCTATAAGCTCGTTCCCGACATCGCAAGACAAGTACCACTTCATGCGAGTGCAAATTTATGGGCACTCTAGTGTTCAATCATCTTCCACCTTTGGATCAGGAAAGGCAAGCAAGCCAATCTACATCCTCAGGTTTAAGAAGATTGAACAGGGGAAGTTGTTGTACCCCAAAATTTTCCCTCCCATATTTCTCAATACATTTCAAGTGAGATCCTCAAGTTGCTCAAGGTAGTCCAAGGGTTGACCAGACAAGCTCCCTCCTAAGGCAGTCTACCTCAAATTAGGGTTTCATGTTGCATCAAGATACTTGAGTCCAAGGGATCCGAAATTCTCACCATTGTCCTAATATGTTCTCAAGATCATCCATGTCAAGTTTCAAGCCCTACAGAGAAAGTTTGATCAGTCAATTGCTCAAAGGTCTGAAAATCGATTCTGTTAGGGCAAAAGTCAACTATGGCCCACATACAGTCAAACTTCAATATTTTTGGTAAAAATCCTCATTTTAAAGTATATTTCATCATTTGATCAAGGGTTGATCATGATTCATCAAGGATTTCTCATAATTCATCAAGAACCAAAAGTTGCTAAATTAGGGGTTTGTAGGAAAAGTCAACTCAACTTTGACCAAGCATAACTTTCTCATACTTTATGAGAAATGACCCATACAAAGCTCATTTTTAATAGGATTCCATGCTATACAATCCATCTTCATCTCCTAAGTTCAAAATATGCACTCACAGGAAGTTATGAATTTGGACATTATAGGTCATTTTGAAAAGTCAACAAAAACACCTTTTTGTCAAAGCTTCATATATGAGCATGGAATACCAAATTGATATGATACCAAAAGGGTTGCTTAGAGGACATCTCAAGCTTTCTAAAAAGTCCAAGAACACCTTCAAAGAGTCAAAACTGAGGAAGTTATGCATTGGTGAAGCTGACATTTTTTGCAAAATTGCCAAACGTTAACTATGCCTAAAAATGCAATTTTTGCTAAATGGGCCCAATCTTTTGCACTTGTTTTGAGTTGGCAACATGGTCCACGAGCCCTAGCCTTTTCCACTTGTCATTATCTTGTTTTTATTATTTATTTTGATTTTTATTTGAATTTAATCAATTTAAATTAAAACAAATCATGAAAAAATCTAAAGCATTGAAAACTCAAGATTTTGTACTTATTTCAGGTCTCAAATCCAGTTGGCAAGCATTTGAAATCGTGCAAAGCATTGGTGTGGACAAAAAGATTGAATTTGCCTAATTTTAGAAAGATATTCAAAGTGAATCAAATCCAAATCAAATTCAATAATGGAGGAAGATTATGATCATATTGACAACCCTAATCCATTCCTCAGTACATAAAGAACGTATGCAGACCTAAAACAAGGCTAGAAGGAGGCGCAACAACAAGAACAAAACTTGGAAAAACCATAAAAAGTGCAGGCACAAATTCATAGTTCCAGGCCACTACAAGACTCTTTGACCATCCCAATCGCTTCCTGGGATCACAAGGGACCTAAACCAATCAAGAACAAGCACTCCCAGGCCCTGAAACTCACTGTTTTTAGCTACGTAGAGTGTCCGTTGGTAAAGGTCTGTTGTCTAAAACAACAGATCCTTAGAGAAGACGAAGACGTGGCGAACAACTATTCGCCTGCTCAAAAAAACGCGCGCTGAATTAATGTGTTTGGCCTTTTTCATATTTGATTAATGTTTTATATTATATGAACAAATAAAACAGCTGGCTCAGTTGGTAACCAGGTGGTTGGATAGTGCATCAGGGCCTGGGTTCGAATCCCAGGTCCCCTCATTCTTCATATTATTTTCCTTTTCAGGATCCAGCGCGCTTACAAGTCCAAGGTCCACCATGTGGCCTCATCATCCTACCTTTCAATTGGCCAGATGGCCAGATCCAAGGGCCATCAATGAAGGAATACCAAAGGCATGGTCAAAGTAAATGCATGGGATCTCAGAAAGTCAAAACGGACCTCCCTGTTTTGGGCCCAAGCTTGCTATCTACACCCCCTCATATTACTTTCAGGCCCAATAACTCTTTCTCTATTCTTTTTATATTTGTTTTATTTAATTTAATTAATTCTTTTACTAACACAATTAATTATTTCTTTTATCAAAAAATCATAAAAATAATATTTTTCACCCAATTAGACTTAGGTTTTTTTTTTGTCAATAAATTAATTAATTTAATTAGATTTTAATTTTAGGTAAACTTTAATTTCTTTTTTGTAAATAAATTAAAAATAATTAGAACAATTAGAGTTTTGTGTATAACTTAATTATATTTTCTTTTTCTTAAAATAACCAAGAAACATAAAAAAATAGGCCATTTAATTGTTTTCTTTAATTAATTTAATTAGCTCATCAGTTTTTGTATTTAATTTTAAGACCTAATTATTTTCTTAAAAATAATCAAAAACCACAAAAACTTATTTTTTTTCTTAATTAGGTTAGAAGGGTCCAAAACCCTATTTCTCACTCGTTCTAATTTCATCGCACGCGCTTTATTGTTTTACTTTTTACCATATTAATGTAATTGCTCACAAGTTATAATAGTTTAATTAGGTCTTTTATTTTCATTTATCGCTTTATTTTTAAGGGTTTGTTTTTGGCTATGTAAATACATGAAGCCTTGTAATAGCGTAGTTTAATTTCCGCACTTTAAATTCCGCAAAATATTAACTGTTAGATGTATGATTAGGGTTGCATGACAAGAATGTATGATTAACTTTAAAATAGTTAGATAACTCTAAAATGTGCAAAGATAATAAACTTGAAATTGAATCACTCGCACATGCGCACTCCTAGGGTATACTCCCACTTTGGTTGCCTTTGGTAAACGGTCATTAGGTATAGGATGCTTTAGTGGTCGTCCTTTTGTCTCAAAGATCAAAGTTGCCTCGGAATGGTTGCCTCTGATATTGTTGCCTCGAATAATTGATCTAAGACATTAGGGTTATTACTAAGACGTCCTAACATTGCTTTGGTGACCGTACGTCCCTTTTGAATTGACCCTCAAAACTCCAACGACGGTGCTACCTACTCACTAATAGTGGGATAGCGCTGTCTAAAGGAAACGAACATAGAACAATTCTTTTTTCAAGTAGGTAGATTAGTTCTTAAGTACTTGCTCAATCCAAACAAACTTTTTTTCACACTTACACTCCTTTTCAAACAAAGTTTTCAAAAACACTTCGTAACACTCTTGAAGACAGAAGCAAGGGTTAAGTCGAAGTCAAAACAAAAACTTTTCAAAACACACAAGCACACAAAGAAGCAATTTTGAAAATGATGAGCAAGTACCTAAGAGCCCGTAGATAACTACGAATATAAAGGGTGCTAATACCTTCCCTTTCTATAATCTACCCCCCCCCCCCCCGTACTCAGAAATATCTCGAAAAAGGATTTTTTCTGTGCTTTTTTCCTTTCCTTGTTGGATAAAATAAAAGACAGTGGCGACTCTTGCTTACCACGACATTTTTCAAATACAAACGCAAAATGCAAACCAGCATTTTCCTAAAACAGTTCGGTTCTTCCACCGTATCACATTCCTGAACTGTCTCATCATCATTCATATTCAAATTCTCAAATTTGGTAGTGAGAAGTTAAAGTCTTGAAATCTTCACTTTAGAGGTGCCTTCATAAGTTGTCTTGACAATTTCTCAAGTATCCTTGGCTACAATACATGTATTAATTAACTTAAACACATTATTGTCTACTCCAATGAACATAGCATTTAAAGATTTAGAGTTTCCAATAGCCTCTTTATCATCAGCTTCATCCCAATCTTCCTCTATTTTTGTAGATATTGTTTTTCCATCTTTGTCCCTTAAAACAGGATGTTCTCATCCTTTCAAAACAGCCTTCCAAGCTTTATTTTCCATAGATTTCAGAAAATCTACCATTCTAACCTTTCACCAGTCATAATTTAAACCATCCATCATATGTGGTCTGTTGTTATACCCTTCTTCTTTCTCCTTAGTACCAGAAAATTATCTCCCTGGATCTCACCCAATAAATAGAACAAACTGCATGCTCTTGATGCCAATTGAAATTATGGAATTGTAATAATAGAAGTCAAGACTGATGTCTCAACAATACATAAAAATTTATGCAGAAAAGTAAATTGCATAAACTTAAAGAACACAATCAATTGTTAACTCAGTACAGTGAAACTCACCTACATCTGAGGGCTACCAAACCGTGAAGAAAATCCACTATTAGTAGTATCAATTTGAAGCCTAAAAAAATCCTAGTTTACAACTTCTCACTTAATCCCTACTCTGTACAACTTCCACCTAGAAACCTCTTAGATATGAGAATCCCTCTCACTCCCTATTACCACATGGATATCAAACAATCTCAATCCTAGGGAATGTCTCAATAAACTAAAGAGAAGATTGCTCTTCCAATAAAAAACACTTAGATTTTCTTAAAAGCTTAACTAAGAACAATACTCAACTTTTTGCTTAAGAGCTTAGAGGAGAACAATAACTTGATAAACAAGTAAAATCATTCAAACTCAATGCATCAAAAGATATATGAGGACGTACAAAAACACACGAAAACCTAAGGACCTCTCAAACCCTAAACCATTATTTTCGCACAATCAATTTACAAAAAAGAATTCTTAAAAAACTAGGTCTTGGACGTCCCCTTAAATAGACTATTGCAGTGGGCTTGGACTCTTCAATCAAATCCAATCAGCAACTCCAAATCCCTATAGAATCTTCTCCATAAAAATAGAAACAAATATCATAAATATTTCCTAAAAACTCTCAAAGATACTTTTTATGAAACTAATCAAATCTGCAATTGTTTCTAAAAAAATCTTTGATTGTTTGCGCCTGTATGACTACTAGAATATTCCAGAAACTCATATTTTCAAATCAAATCTTCAAGGATACATACTAGTTGTACTATCGTGATGTTCTAGTGTAACATGTTACGGCATCAGTTAGAACATCTGTCAAATAAAGTTCAGCAAACTATGTTGTACCAGTTGGTCAAGATGTTATGAGATATTGCTCATCATTAGGCTGCAATACATATTTTCCAAATGAAACATATTTTGATCAAATTGTTGTCAACTAATTGTTTTACCAAAATTGTTGCCAAGCATAAAATCACAGACCTAACATTATTTCTCATATAATTTACGAATTAAATCAAATAAAAATCACCACTCAAGAGTGTCACACTTTATAGAAAATATCATAATAACAATCATGCTCCGTAACACAGGTTACATTAATGTTAAACATGCATTTAATTATAATTTATCATATCATTTAAAATCATCGTGATAAATTCATCGTCATAATTAAACTCCTTCTTAAAACAAAACTCATAACATCACAACTCAATTAAAAGTTGGAATTCAAATTGATTTAACAATCAAAACCGTCATAAATTTATGTCAACATCGAAAGAACATAACATTCGCAAAACATAGTGTTCTCAACCTGATGTTACATATCATAGCAAGATACCACTAATGTAGCAAACTAAATAAAACACTCTGAAGCTATCATCGACACTTCTCTGAACTACTCCTGGTTACTTGCACATACTTATGTGGAGGCAACATTCAAACAAAAAGGTGAGTAATCATAATTCATTATAAAATATATAAGGAAAATACAGGTAGTTACAAACAACCTCATCATATAACATCACATATTATTCATCAATGTGTCATACTCACATATACATCACAATAGCACTTAAACACCTTTCATCATTAAAATAATCATATACTCACATAGTTTACAATTATCATCACCTCAAAACTCATCAACAAAATTATGCAATGTCATATAGGATGTTAATATACAATACTGACTCAATGCATGTGTGAGGCAACTAGGAAAATGAATAATAAGGTGGCCATCAAATGTTATTTATCCCACATAAGAGAAAGGAAAATATCGAGTAAACCTGAGAGAAAACAAGGTCTTGCGACCAAGTGAAGGGTACGGGAGTCAATTACGCAAGGGAAATGTATTAGCACCCTCGCGTCTGTGGTACTCCACAAAATCCACTCTTGTTATTCTAATCAAAGAGTGTGTCTATCTAAATTTACAATCTAAGGGAATGCATGAATGTGAAAGAAAAATACAGGGAAAATAAAGGTTTTAAATAGTTGTGCTCGCTTAGGCCCTACAACCCAATGCCCACGTATCCTTTTTAAGGAATTAAAGCGCTGTAGTTCGGCTCAAAAGTTTCTATTTATTTGTGTTTTTTAATGAACGATGATAATTTCTCATTCTATTGTCGCTCGACCTTTAGAGACTCACGCATCTGTTATAGAAAGGAATTAACATGTTCTCACCTGAAAAGGTTTTCAAAGAAAATCCCGAAGGCGGACCGAAGGCAAAAAGGTTTGAATTTGTTGAGTGTTTTTGTTCGGAATAATAGCAAATGGATCCCACTATAGGGACACTTGCTACTTCTTCGCTTATTTGCAAAATAATTCGAGATTTGAACCACGTTAAAGACTATGATTGAAAGGAAGTACAAGGTTCAGTCTGTACCGCCTCATACTTCCTCCAATACTTAAGGCTCATTCCATGTGGTTTGCATCATTATTGTTATGTGTTTTCAATATTTGATTAAGAAAAAAAGGGTTTTCATTTTAACAGATGCAAAAGGGGAATGAAAAATCTAAGAGAAATTATATTCCTAATGTTATCATACAATGGTGGTTATAAAGTTAGGATTAAAAAAAGGGAAAATCTACCTAATGTTAGCATGCATGGTTTAAAAGCATAATGTCTACCTTGGTTATAAGTGAACCAGGTGAATCCTAAAGGAACATACAAAGATAAGAACAAGAGTGTTAACAACAAATAAGATGGCTTACAAGTCTACCAAACACCTTTGCGTCTTACACCAACGCCTGGATATCTCCAGGACTTCTGATGCAAATGCATGTAAGAGAGATAAAATCAAGTGGTACTTAACGGAGAAAGTCCATTGCCTCTTCAAAACCGCGCAAGTGATAAGAAAACTCTACCGAAAGTCTCTTGGAATTTCCCTGATGAAGATTTCTCTTAATTTACTTCGAAACCTCTGAAAATATTCAACAACATTAATGCACAATTGTGATAATACATATCATGGATCGAGCACTACTATCGTACACAAGTTGCATCAAGATATCTCAAGCAAGGATCCAAAATTTAGCATAATAATTCATCGTACAAGAAATCTAACTAAATCTCTAAAAATCCCCAATATTGTTTACTATTTTTATCCATGAATTTTCATCATCAAATTACCAAAAATTAATGGAAAGAAAAATTAATAGAAAAAAATCAATATCTTATACAGAGAGGGTGCCAAATAGAATACAAGGAGCTAATTCAGAAAAAATAAGTGCCAGGCCCATTCATTTTTTGTTTGCAAGTTAACGAGCCTAAAAGAGTGACGTTCGGTCCAGCATACTCTTCACCAAATTTTTATTAATTCAATTATTAAACAAATAATTAAAATTAAATTAAGTTAAATTAAATTGATAGAATCAAATGATGAAAGTGAAACGCAACGTTTAGTGCCTTGTATGACTCTTCAGCTTCCACAAACTCAAATCGAGCCCAATCTCTTCCTTCTCATCATTTTCGAACCACAGACGTTGGGCGCCGCCGTGCCATCGTCTCCGGCGGCGGAACAAGGAAACAATACCACCAATTCCTCCGTAATATCCCCCTCTCTCCAAGTCCCTTACCAATTTCACACGAAACCTCTTCAATCGTACGGATCGAAGAATCGAAGGGAGAAAATCCTAAGTCCCCGAAAATGCTAATTCAAGTGATAACTGCAAGAATTCATGATATTCGACGTGCACCGAGTGATATATCGAAAAGGAGCAAGCACCGAAAGTATTAATGGAAACCTGTTTGAAGCTTAGCAATTCTAATACGGTGGAGACGAACTCCGACGTGTATTCAGAGGTAATTCCGTCAACTCCCTGGTTTCTTTATATTCTTCTGACTTTCGACTCTGAGACTTCTTCTTCTGATTTTTCGTTTTCTAATCAGTAACTTAGGTTGCGCTATTGAAGTTGTTGCGGTGTTGTTGTTACAGGTTTGCTGTTGACACGATTATTGATGACAAGGTGATGAGGATACCGCGGTTTCAGAGAGATGAATATTGCAGCGCTGATGTGAAGATGATGAGAAGTTGCTCTGAGATGCGAAATCGAAATGCAGAGAGCTTGTTACTTTGTAGTGGTGGCTGTGTTGATGAAAATTGAAGATTGATGCTGATAGAGGTCGAAGAAGATGAAGACTCAGGTGAAGAAGGTGCTCTTGAGGATTTCTTTTGGTGAGTTTTTTCTCTGTGTGATGTGTATTTTTTTTCTCTGGAGTTTTTCTGAGTTTTTGTGATTGGTAAATAATGAATCTATCCCTGTGTTGAATGATGATTGTCTATATAGGTTGTTACGGATGCGAAAGTTTGTTACAACTTGAAGCGATCTCGGCCCTTGGTTTGATGAACTCGGTTAGGAAATGAAGGGTGAGATTGAGATCCAGTTAGAGAGTTTTAGATGCAGTTAGGAGTTAACTTATGTTAGGATTCTATTAATAACTGTTTCTGTTAGAAGGTTAGTTAACAGTTGTTTGTTAGAAGCTAGAATTCTGCTTTGGACATTATTTGGTTTTGTTGAAATTAGTTAGAGGAAAACTGTTTAGGAGAGTTAATATAGTTAGTTCTAAGTTTGAAGTGTTAGAACCTTAGGTTAGCAACAGGCAGTTAAGATATTTAGTAGGAGTTAGTTTACAACATGTGAAGTTAGTTGCGAGTTTGAAAAATCATTAGAATACGGTTAATTATGAAGAAAACGGCTATTAATATGTTAATTATTGATTGTTAGTATGATTGTTATCTTGTTTTGTCGAAAAGAAAATATTGGTTAAAAGCACTGTCAGAATCACTTAGAGGCTCGAGAATAAAACAGTTAGCGAAATGTCGAACACATTAGTAGTTAGTTCAAATGAAGAAAAGTTAGTTAGTGCAAAATTCTGTTTAAAAGTTAATTGTTAGAGGTTGAAAACAGTTATGAGTTAGTTGAAGCTGTTTGAATCAGTTATGGTTAGGATGCTAAGAGCCATTAGATCGAAAGTTGGTTATTGAATCTATGGTCATGATCGAAACAGTTGAATCGGTTATTAAGAGGGATAGTTAGTTACAAATGACTGGTTAGTTAATTGGGTAGGACTGTTAGATGTGAATGTTAAGGTTCAATGTGTTAATGGCCTGCCTTGGATGCGAAACGGATTTCTGCTTGTGGCTACTAGTTATGTGTACGAATTGTTTTTGCAGGTTTTGATATTGGTGCAGGCCAGGGTTGCACTCTCTTTTTCTCTTTACTTTTTCCTTTGATTTGTACTGAAGCAGAATTCTGGTTTTTTCATTTGGCAGCAGGGTGGTTTATTGTTGTTTGACTGACTCGGTTCGATTCAAAATACAAGGTTGAATGAGCATGAAGATGAGGCAAAGATATGGAGAAGGCGGAAGATTGGTGAAGGCACGAAGAACTTTGGCATAGCATGAAGTAAAGGATCGGATGAAGGTTGAAGACTAGGGAATAAGTTTTAGAAAGTATTTTGAATGTAATATTTTGTGTAATTTTCTGTGTGATGTAATGGTGATGTACTTTGATGTATTTGCTATTGAAATTTGATTTAGTTTGTAATGGTTTTGGATCAACATATTTGTGATCTTGGAAATTCAGTACTAGAATCCAAATATTCAAAGCAAATTTCTTTTCAATATTGAATTTGGATTTCCCTCCCATGCTTTTAATTTAAACTTCCAATATTCAATTCCAACTCGTTACACTTTGAATGAATGATGTATGGTGAAGATCACAAAGTTGAATCCTGATGTTTGCTCCATAGATTCCAAGTGACCAATCTTGCATGAACACTTCCAATTTGTATTGTTTATTGATCATCCCCCAAAGATATAAAGAATGACCGAACCTCCCTAAAATCTTGATGACAATTTGAACTTGCATTGGTTGCAATGAATGGATTCTAGACATTTTGAAAAGAGGAACTTGAAGTGATGAAAGCCTTTTCTTGCAATTTGTAACTTGTAACTTTGCTTCCAAACAATACCTTTTCTTTCCAACCTTGCAAGCATTAAGCACTTTTGATTCATTTGAACACTTAGTAGATATCTTGAATGGATACTAACCAAACAACGAATCCACATCTCTTCAACCCTCTTATCCTCAAATCTCAAGCAATCAAATACTTGCATTACAAGCAACACAAGTTGTTTTGACCAAAAGAATCTACAAGCTCATCTCTTACGCCATGATTTGCATTTGTAATAGCGCCTTAAGGAAACCTCGAAGAAAATGGGACTTGAAACAATAGATGAATACTCGTGCCATGAAACCTTAGTCACATAAACGAAAATCCTCGCACTTGACTTTGAGATACCTTGAGTTGAGACACCCTTATGCAACATATGGGAAAAACCCTAATTCAAAGGGAATCCTTGATGCCTTTGACCTTTGATCCCGATGTTAGATGAATGCATGCAATGTTAGATGACCTAATAAAGAGTATATGTATGGCTGATATGAGAAGCATAAGCCAGTCGGGAGTATAATTATAAGAGGGAAAATTTTGAGGTGCAACAATGTAATTTCAATATTTTATCAACACCTGGTTCATCATCCTTCAAAGATCCCCACCATAGGATCAATTCCCTCTTGAAACTGGAGCACGTCATAAACACACTCAACCCACACAATGGAATTGAGGCTCGTCATAAGCAGACCACCTTTCAAAAGTAGCGTACCACCGTCCAAAATAATGCTATGAATGCATGATGTATAAAACGTCACATAAAGTTTGACCACGGCCAATCAATTGCATCATCATTCATATAGTCATCATCATATAACATGTATACACATTAAACATGCACATCATTAAGACATCATCATGGATAACATCAATTACATCACGACAACAACATCGTAGAAACTTCATAACAACTTCATAACAACTTCACAACAACATCATATTCATCATTAAAATAAATAAAACCTTATAACATAGCAAACATGTAATAAGTCAATCTCATCAACACATGGGTACTGAATCATGGATCAAATAACTCATATAATTCTATCATAATATAGTTCTATGCGTTAGCTTCATAATGCTTCGAACGGTGTGTCAAACGGAGTCCTGAAATTCAAAGTTACGATATTTTGAACATTTCTCCCATATAACTCACCACCTCCTCACCCGACGGTGGGGCCATCGCTGCCTCGCTCGCATGACGATGCTATAGCAATATCTCTTCCTCATACATTTTCCAGTAGCTCACTGTTTCCATAATTTTGCTCGCCAACAGGCTCGCCCGACGATACTGGGAGCACTCTGCTCGCCCCAAGCTCGCCCGACGGTGCTTGCAAAATTGTAACTTCTCAGTTGCAATTTTGAACTATCGAGCCTCATTACAAATTTGATTATAGTACAAAACTCAATCCAAATTCACAACAATCATCATATGTCACATATCATCTTCAAAATATATTACCATATCATATTGACCACAAGTCATATCATACAAACATCATCAAATCAACACTTTCATCATGTTTTTCATCAAATCATTACACAAAGCAAAACCTACATCTACCTTAACCCTCTATCAATCATAATAAACCGAGATTAAACCCCTTACCTTAATTCTTAGTGATTGAGTCTCTTCCTTCATGTTCCACGAAGTTCTCCTATTGATTCTCTGTAAGCTCTAGCTCTTCTTCGTGTTCTCCCAAATTTTCAATCGTACCGAATGAATCCTACCTCTCTCAATTTTCTCTTTTTATCCCTATGACCCTTTCTATATTATTCCAATAATACCCTCACTTATCATCATATATTACCACCATACCCTTATTCTCCCTTACAACTATTTATTTTATTTAATTATTAAGAAATCTAAATAATATAACAAAATTACTTAAATTCAAATAATTCTAATTAGCACCTTAGTTCTTCACTACTCCACAATATACCACACATGCATCACATAAACTCACAATAAATCACAAAAAAATCACTTAAATGATTAAATCTAGATGTTGGGGTGTTACACTAGCCGCTACGAATGAAGGCTTTAAGTGAGAGAGTAGAAAATATGGATAGGGTTTCATAGACCAAATTTTTATCAAGTGAAAAATCTTCTGCACAAGGGTTCTATTTATAGAACCACTAGTGTGGGATGCAAGCTAAGAAGTCCACTTAAGTGTATCATACCTTATGGTGTACCATATATCACTTAAATGTGTGGTACCTTACCATATTACGTATTCTACTTAAGTGCACCATACCTTACAGTGTTTTATAATCCACTTAAGTGCACCATATCTTATGGTGTTCCTTATTTACTCTATATCTCATCAATATATTCTTATGTGTCTGACTCTGTAGGTACTCGCGACAGAGATGTTGAAAGAGATATGAGAGAGAAGTTATAAAGTGGATGTTGGACCCATGTTACC